>CM053406.1:7860499-8406089 GCA_028644305.1 Xerus rutilus | reverse complement strand
CCTTCCTTCCTTCCTTCCTTCCTTCCTTCCTTCCTTCCTTCCTTCCTTCCTTCCTTCCTTCTTTCCTTCCTTCCTTCCTTTTTTCATTGAAATAGATTTTGTAGCATTTCTCTGTGTGTTATATATATTTTTTCCTCTAGCATGTTTGTTACATTGTTATCAAGTTTCCATAAGAAATCAAGATGTTCCCAATATCCTTACAATAGATCTATAATTTGATCTCTTGGTAAGTTTTCTTCGTACCATGCTTGAAGTTGTGTGTTTTGTATATCCTTAAGTTCTTGTGATCTTCAGTAGCTAATGCAGTTGTGCTTTCCAGCTGACTTAGCTGGATCCTCGTATCATACACGGAAAGCAAAGAACTAATAAATTAATATGTATTCTCTTATCTTGGGCCATGACCAGTACTGTTTATTTTTTGCTTAACAGACTCAGACCTAAGCTCAGAACAAGTCTCTCTGAATTGCTCGCTTCCTTCCGCGCCTTCTCGCCATACAGCCTTCCTCTGCTGAGCTAGATGTGTTTGTCTGTATTCCTTGTTTTATTTCCATTCTTAATGAATCCTAGCATATAGGATGTAATATGAAAATTAGCTTGAAGAACTCTCTTCCATTAGGATTTTTTCACTTAAATTTGAGCACATTTTGTGGTTTTTCTCTGCTTCTAATTTGATAGGAAATGAAGCCAAAATTTAAGTAAATACACAGTGGAAGTTCTAAAAGACGCTGTAACTTTTTACTCCTTCATTTTATAAATGTTGAGTGTATCTCAATCTATAGTCTACATAATGCCCAAATATGATTTAGTACACTTTGTTTTGTGAAATCTTCATCTCTTCTGACATTTATTAGTCATCTTTTCACTACTTTTATAGCTATCTTGGTTCCTTGGTTTAAACTGAGATCCTTTCTTGTTATTAATTATGTTGTACTCAGTAAATATTTCTTTGATTTATGTAAAACCTTATTTTGAAATAAATTTTTCCCCTAGTTTCAGAATTATCTTTTAATAGCTTAGGAATTTTTCTCAGGATATTAAACTGACACCAGGAAAGCCTCTGTCCTCTGCATGCTACTGACACCAAAATATGGGTGTGATAGAGGCATTGGCAGGAGGGCACCATTCTGAAAACCATTTTGGTTTTATCAGATGGCCCTTAGGTGTTACGTTGGTAACCTAAAGTTTGAAGAAAAGAGGTGAACGCTTTGGATAATTAAGCTTAAAAAAAAAAAAAAGCACAAGCCATTCTTTTCTTAGTTATATGTTTTTTATTTGTAAAAATAAATGGACAGAATCATAATTTCAATAATTATAAAGGTAGATATGTTCTTAATAAAATATTTGTAAACATGTCTGAAAGGAAGTAAAAAAATGAAGGTTTTATTTTCTTCCATATACAGCAAAACAATGCTTCAGAGATGGAAGAGTTGTTAATATTCCTGTTTAGAAATAACTAGTTTGTTCTATCCTTCAGAGAGGTGGCACTGATTTTCCTTTTCAGATGGGTGGCTGTTCACTGTTTATCCAGGTTACTGGTGGTTTGGCTGTTGTGTTCTACTAGGACTTGGGCAGTGACTGTAAAGCCTGGCTGTACTGGAAATCCCATCAGGTCATTCAAAGCCTCTGTCCTGTTCTTCCGTCCCTACACAGGAATATTTAAAGAAGTTGACATGAAAAGAGTGATCTTCCCAAGTTAAGTGAAAACCCTAAGGGTGGGAATAAGTGCTTATGGCATTTCTGTGGAGTTTGCAATTAGAAGGAAATACTGGGCTTTAGATAGAACATATGTTTTTTGCCCTTTGTGAATGGAAGGAGGTGGTAAACGCTGGTTGTTCTTTGAAATAGAGGATGTTAAACAGAATATTGGAAGCCTGAAAGAGAATGGTTAGAAAACCCTTATTACCAAGAATATTCTTCAGGGAGTTAGGTATTAGCAGTGAAGAAGGCAGTGTTCTGTCTTCTATCAAAGAGGAATGCTCCTGTTGGGGTTGGTTGGTTTCTTTGTTTTGGTCTGCCGTGTTACTGGTGAAAGGTAATGCCCTGCGGGAAGCTATTGATATTGATGGTTTGTTAATAGGGATAGTTGTAGATTTGTTAATAGATTTGTTTTGATTGGAAACTATTGAAAAATGCTGGGCAAAGCAGCTTTTTAACTGGATTTTGCTTTTTACCAAGTTCTTGATGTAGTCCATAGAAATATAAGTTAAGACTATGTCATCCTGTTATGTTAGTTGGCAGGTTTTTACAGAAGTTAAAATCTACCAGATGTATGGCTGCTGAATGAACTCTTTTTAAACTTTTTTATTTGTAGCTTGAACTTGTTTTAAATAGCTGTCATTAAAAGGTTAATAGTGTAGCTGTCTTCCATTGATTGATCCTTCTCAAATCATTCTAAATGTTTAAAAAATTAAAAGCTAATGAAAGAGAAATCTCAACTCTTATCTGGCTTCTCCCAGAGTTCAGGCATGAATGATGCCTGCGCAGCAGAAGACCTAAGTTGCTTGTTCATGCTCCCTGGGTGTCAAGAGCAAGGCTTCTGGGAGTCCCAGAGGGAGGCAGTGTCCCATAAAATGGCAGCCTCCAGGGGGTGGGGGTGGGGGGTCTTTGCAGACCAGGGCTACTGCATCTACTGTAATGCCTGCACACGTGCTTAATTATTTGCAAAGTTTTGAACTGAAGGAACAGACTTGTTTTTGATGTTTTAGGGAAAAAGAGAGCATACAGTACTTTAGTTTCTTAGGATTCTCATGTTCTGGAATGTAATTTTAATTGTATTTTATATGAAAGCATCAATTCTTTTTGAATCAAAGCTAAGAAGCACATGTGAGGGCCCTGCTTAGGAAAAGTCACTCTGATAAATGTTTATTTTCCAACTGGATTATTTCGTTTAAGATGTGATATTCTGTAATTTTATTTCCTAGGATATTTTCATGGTAGTGGTAGTCATTTTGAAATTAGAGGACAAACTTGAGCTTGAACAAATTTGGACGTGGGAAGGCATGTGTCTCCTTTCAAAACAGTATGCCACTTAAATTTTATTTGTTCTGTAAATTAAAATTTAATGAACAGTTTGGAATTCTTCCAGGACAAAATGGACTAAATATAAGGAAAATCTTGAATAATAATTAAAAAGAACTGTAGTTTGCACATAAATGCAGAGTATTACCAAATTAACATCTTCAGCCCTGGTGAAATCACTGAATACATTTATTATTTTGGGCAGTGATGAGATCAAACCCAGGGCTTCATGCATGCCAGGCAAGTGCTCTACCAATGAGCTACATACACTCCCAGCTCCAAAGTGGGGTAGTTCTGAATTTAGTGTAGTGGAGATATTTGCTTAGTGGTAATACATTAACTTTTAAAAAATTGTTAAAAATCTTAAAACATCTTAATTAAGCATAACCCCTCAAACTTTTCCATGTAACATTCTGAAAACTTCCATTTTAAATATGGAGGGAAATGAATTTCAGGCCATTTTGTAGGACTGTCAATTAGTTCCTAAAAATTAATGAAGAGGTACTATAAAAAATATAGACACCAGACAGAATTGGAGATTAAGAAAGGCTGAAGCCTAACTTGATTTGCAGGATATTAGTTTTGATAATAGAAGGATAATGGTGATCTGTAGTTGATAAATGAGGCTCATTAAGGAGTGATAAATGCAGATACACCTAGCTAATAGAAAAGTTAGCAATTTTTGCCCAAACAAATGATGGCTTGGCAGGCTTTGACCCAACTTGGGGCTCTTGAGATGACCTAGATGAGGCCACAGAGGAGCACTCTGTGGACACCTGGGCCCCAGGCAACTCCCAGGTTCACCTCAGCACCCAGCTGTGCATGCCTGGCATCTGCCTCTGGTCAGCAGACAGAGAAGGGACAGCGGGAGCACTGAGCATCAGAGGGCCTGAGGGACAAGGTGTGCATACTCCAGTGGCAGGCTCAGCAGGAGTGCTGCACCTTACATAGTCTTTTCTTATTTGAGGAACAACCTCTCACTCTGGGGTACTGGGTGCTCTTCTGCCCATGGTACCTGCGGTGTAGCCAAAATGCCTCTCCCCTCTTCACAGGGCAGCTGTCCACTGCCACTCCCCTGGACCAGGTGGGCAGTGGTCACTGGGAGGTGGTAAAAGCATTTTCTTCATATTATTCCTACTTCAGTGGGAAATAGCCCTTAATTTTACAGATTTTCACTTGTAGGTAATGGAAGGAGCACATCTGCTTCATATAACTGGCAGTGGATAGCCAACAGGAGCTTGTAGCAACATTTGTAGACTGGTTATTGGTTTTCATGTTCCTTTGGGCCTGGAAGTAACCATTTTTAATAGTAACTATCACTTTAGGAGAAGAAATAGATACACTTAGTGAAGGTTCCACCTGAGCCAAACTTTTTTATTCTTCCATCACAATGTAGGATTTTAGAGGTGTCTCTCTCTTTCTCTCTCTCTCCCCCTCCCCTCCCTCCTCCCCCTGCCGATCTTTTTCCCTTGGCTTCTCTAAATTGTTGTAAAATAACTGAATGGTCTTGTTTTCCTTTGTTTGGGTCAAGAAATTTTAGCTGAAAATTGTTACTGTGTGAAAGAAGATTATTGACTCAACAAGCCTTCAATTTTCCGTGAATAACACTCCCACCCCCTAGCTTCGGGAACATGCCGCGCATGCATTCTATTTTAAAATACAGACTGTAATTTAAAACAGGCAGTTTGATGCCCCACTGAACTTTGTTTAAGCCTGGAATAAAAGAGGGAGAAAAAGCTTTAAGCCACAAAAAAGTGACTAAGCTTTCTCAACTACTTTTCTTCATAATGCATCTATTCAAAGAGAAAAGCCTTCCGGGTACTACTGTTGTGCCTTTACACAGTGCCTAAATTTTACTCATTTTTTAAAAAACTATGATGTGTACATCTTTTCACTGTATTTCATTATCACTTGAATTTTTGTAAAGTCCTCAGAGTAGCATTCACTTGCAGTGGAGTTGATATGCATGTAGTACATGCTCAGTGCACGTGAGAATACTACTTCTAAACTAAATATATGATTTTTAGCATTCACTCATTAATAGCTGCTTTTCTAAGGTTTTCTTGATTTAAACAGTACCTGATTATTAGACTGGAATGACATAAATATAATGATTTATCATTATACACATCATTATAAAAATTGTTTGAAAGTGGTTGACATCGCTTACCTTCCTTCCTCCTCGCAAAAATGAGCAGTTTAATGACTTGAGTGGGAGAACAGTGGCCATACTGTCTTGGCTGGGAGCTTTCTAAGGAGGAGGATGAGTGGTAAACTGTGCCCCATCTCCACTGAGCTTCCTTCTCAGAGAAATGACTAAGGTAGATTTAGGAATCTCAAAACACCTTCCAGCTCCTAAATTTTACATGAAAAGCCATCTTTATTAGTACATAAGAAATAGCACTGATACAAACGAGCTCTTCTCTGCCTTTGAGGAAAGTTCAGTTGTGTTGAAATCTTTAAAAACAAAAATAGCTCTTTACATGCTTTTTGATGACCACCCTCCCATCTTGGGTGCCCTTTGTAGTGGACTTATTCAAGGACTTTGGCCACAGGAGAGCCATGCACCTTCTGTGGACTCTTTCTTTCTCTAACATCTAGGGACTGCAGAGGTCCCCTCTCCCCTCCCTGTGTGATTTGGTTTGGAAGTCCTGATGTGCTTGATTACAGGGAAATCTAGGAAAAAGGAGAAAAGTTCATAGAAAAACTTGAGAAGTAAGCATCTGTACCAGGTGTCTTTTTGACTACTTGATGAAGTGGAAGGTCAAAAAGCAAACATAGGAAGAAACTTCAGGACTGTGAAGTCTAATCTTTGTAATGCGAAAGTTTACAATGGCAAGGGAACCAGATGAAGACAGTTTTCTGAACCAAGATGATCATGCAGTGGTTGGTTTTAATTTGCTGGTATGAGGATGGCCCTGATATCTCTGTTCACTTCTAACGCTCCAGGTTTATTTCCTTGGTTGTTCTATAAAATAACACTGTGCTTTTGAAAGTGAGATTTGCCATGAGTGGAAATTAAGCACCTCAGTGAAACTACTATTGTCTACTACTAATGAAAACTACTATTGTCTTTAATGGAACTTGAGCCGGTTTCTTGGGTAATGCCCCTCCATTTCTGTGCATTGCATATGTCTTTGTCTTCTGTGTCTCCCACTTTTTTTTTTTCTCTTTGTTGCTCCGTGGCTTTGATTTGGGTAGAGTGGTGTGTTACAAGGCTTTTCACTTATTGTCATACTCTTTTTGTCAGAGTAAGATAATAACTTTTTGACCAGTGGCAGAGGTACGTGTCCTCTGTAAAGCAGGCAGGCTGAGAGTCTGGGTCCAGAAGAGGGACAGCAGTGGCCTGCCCCATCCACAACCTCCACCTAGAAGTCTTTGATGTTTTTAAATTTTCCAACATGAGTGGATGTCTTCCTTGGTCTTTACTTTCCATGGGAATTGGTGGCTGAGGAGCACAGTCTGTGGACGTTTTCTCGGGACCACGAAAATGTGAGCTTGGTCGTTTATAACTATGCCAGATGTGCAGAAAATTTGACTTCAGAATAGCAATGTAGCACCTCACTTATTATTTTCAAAAGTCTCCTTTTATGTTAACTAAAATTTCAGTTAATGAACCGTGGAAACTACTGGTAAAAGAAGAATAAATATTCTTGGAATACAGTGCTTGCGGACATCTTAGGTGTAGGTGCACAAGTTTCCCTACAGCTGTCCCTGTTCTCATATAGTTTGCATGTCTGGGACTTTCAGGGGACCAAGATAAGTGAGTTGTAATGCGCTTTTACTTAGGCAACGCCTTCATTTTCAAAATGCCATTACTACTGCTGGAGGCAGGGAGACAGAGTGTTAGCCCACTGATGAGGTTGAATCTGGCTGGTAAATAGCAGTGGCAGCCAGAATTCAGAGGAAGAAATTATCCAAATAAAGGGAGAGGGGAACGAGGTGTGCTTTTTAGGCTTTCAGTTAGAGTGATCAGGGTATGTGATGGTGTTGGTGACAAACACAGGAAAATGGTGGGAAGTTGGTTCAGAAGAGCAAAGAATGTCCAGAGATTTTATGAGATTAAAGCAAGTCCTGAATAGCTTTTCTTAAATTCTGAAACCCCTAAAAGGAAGTAATTCATCTTTGCTACCAAAGTCTTATTTTTATATTGTTATTTACAGAAGAAGTAAAACCTTGTCATAAATAGAAATTGATGTTGAAAGAATGATAACCTTAGCTATAGCTTAACATTTCACTTAAATTTGTGGAGGTGATTTGGAGAATATTGTGAGTTTGTATGGACAACCCAACAAAATCCATACCTAACTCTCCCTGGGGGAAAGACAAGAGCACAGTCTCAAGAAGTAAGTAAGCGGTTGGTTCAGTTGGGACTTGGCTAGTCTCATTTTCTTTGCTTTTAGGATGATATAGTGAGTATCCCAGTTATTTTCCTTTCCTTGGGCAGAGACGAGTCTTTATATTGCTTTGTTTGGCACTCTTTTTTTAAAATATTTTTTTAGTTGTCAATGGATCTTTATTTTATTTATTTATATGTGGTGCTGAGAATCGAACCCAGTGCTTCACACATGCTAGGCAAGTGCTCTACTCTTTTGAATGATTTAGACTGTGTCTTATACCAGTTCATTTTGGAGGAACGCTTCTTAGTTTAATTTTTCTCATTATAATTTTACCTTCCTTTAAACATTTTTGAGTATGTGCTCATGAGCCTAGCATACAAATTTTGTGACTTGACTTGTTTTCTTTATGGACGGTATATTGTATGTGACTATGGGGTAATCATGGCAAGAAACCTAGCTTTCCAACTTGTTTTTTTTTTGGGGGGGGGGGCAGGGTTGGGAGCAGTGCTAGGAATTAAACCCACCTGGCCTCACACATGCCAGATGCCAGGCAAGCACTTTACCATTGAGCTACATCCTCAGCTCAATATGCTGTTTCTCAAAAGATTTTCTTAATTTATAGAGATGTTTTACCACTTTGAGCACCAAGAGTATAGTGATGTATTTGAATCCCAGCAAAGAAAACGGGCCTCAGAGAGATTACCCTGAGCTCACACAGGGGTTTTCTTTCTCTCTCTTCCTCCTTCTCTCCCTTCCTTCCCTCCCTCCCTCCCTCCCTCCCTTCCTTCCTTCCCTCCTTTTTATATAAAGTCTTCCTCCCACTTTTTTCTTCATTTTAAAAAAGCATTTTCATTTTACTCACTACATGAAGAGCAAAGGTTGTCTATAGGGATCAAGAAAAAAACTTCTGGCCTATTTTTTTTTTTTTAAATTTAAATCCTTGCTAAAGATGAAACATACTGTAGCAGCCAAAGACAATTAATGGAACAAGACAAAATTAATATTAACACATTTTTAACATGAGTATATTTTTATGTATTTAATGTGATTCAGTTTTGTTTTTTTGGAGCTCAAATTCCTAGATATGAAAACAGAGTCACAAATGGCAGGAACCTTCCCTGGAAGCTGGACAGCCGTGGAGTTGCCATCTTGGAATGAGTCTGTTGCTCATTCTGCTCATTGCAGCAGCTCCTCCATGCCCCTGTTCCTGAGCATGTTCCCTCTGTAGCATCCTGTAAACTTCTATAGTCAAAGCTGAGGCCTTCAGTCCTTTGAAATAAAACCATTTCCCCCATTTTGGTCAAAATGATCAGTGTTCTTGAATAAATAAAATTGTTCAAATTTCCCCTAAAAATATTTTTACTTTTTATAGTAACTCCATTTATGCTTTTCTTTAGCCAGCATGCCCAGATGTTGGCATCTTCAATTAAGGCACAAGTTCTCACATTATATAGAAAAATTCAATTACATTTAACAACCATGTATTGATTTTCTCTTCTGTTAAAATTTGTGTATTAGATGTAGGAATAATAAATGAAAAAATTTAAATTATTTCACTAGTTTTTAATTTTTTTAACTATATCACATTTAACAATAAGAAGTCAATAAGGAGAAGCATCTGCTTTCAGGATGCCTATTTTCAAGTTATTTAAAATATTTCAACATTCTCACTTTATCTTCAGAGGACCATCTACATATTGCAGAATTCATACCTTCGGCACTTGTAACTTCACAGAAATGTTTTGCCACTTTCTGGAGGTCCTGACTGAAGATCTAAGAGCTCTGATGATGCTATCAAAATTTTGATTTGTAGCCTTTTAGTGGAACTTGAGGTGGCATCAGTTGTGTGTCTTCAGGGGAGGAGGGTTGTCTCTGCACCTGGTGGTTGAGTCAGGAGTGTGCAGCATTCTTGTACTACTGTCTTGTCATCTTAATTGGTCTTTCCTATTTTTTATAAGGATGAAAATAAGACATTCTTGCCAATCTTTGATATAATTCTGACCCAGTCAGGGGCATGAGATTTTGGGGGGGGTAGCAGGGATTGAACTCAGGGGCACTCGACCACTGAGCCACATCCTACTTTGTGTTTCATGTAGAGTCAGGGTCTCACTGAGTTGCTTAGCGCCTCGCCGTTGCTGAGGCTGGCTTTGAACTCATGATTCTCCTGTCTCAGCCTCCCAAGGTGCTGGGATTACAGGCGTGCGCCACTGCACCCGGCTCAGGGGCACGAGGTTTTAAAGTGTGAGCTGGGCAGCCCGTGGTGGCTCTTACCTGTGGTCCCAGGCACTTGAGAGGCTGAGGCAGGACGCTGGGGACCAGAAGTTTGAGACTAGCCTGATCAGCATAATACGACCCTGTTTAAGAAAATCAAATCAAAACAAAACAAAACAAAACATATCTGAATGCATGGATGATGGTTGGCAGCACATTCACATGTACCTTTGAGTTTAGACTTGCAGCCCAGGGGCTTTGCTCTTAACACTGCATTTTGAGGAGTACTGTGACACACACCCCCTCCAGTTTAGCACCTGCTCTGTACAGAAGTGCTCGCTCAGGAAGGGTCATTTCTTACCCTTGCTTTGCTTTCTTCCTTTTTTGAAATTTTATTTCATTTCCAGGGCTGTTGGGGTTGTTTGCTAGTCCACCAAATCTCACCAAGTCTCAGATTCCTTTTCTAGGAACAAGGAGAACCTGTTCAGAAGGCCCTTGAAGGGTCACAGAAATGTGAATGGCCAACTCTTGGCTGAAAGTTTGCCTCATTAACTCCTAGCCTGTTACTCCGTAGTTGAACCCCAGTACCACAAACCTCTTTGGATGCAGAGTTCATTGGTGTGAGTACTGCTGGGATTCTTCTGTGTTCATTTTGATTTTTATTTACTTCTTCATAGAAGAAACAATATACCTTTTAATAAAACAAAATTCCCCAGTAATTTGCTGCTATGTTTGATTTGCTGAAGTACCAAAGCCAACGTTATGGGTGGGTCAGTGCAGATGAAGAGGTAAAATCCTCCAGGGTAGTGACTAACTACATGAACTACTAGAAACCACTGAAATACAATGCTCATTCCAAAACGTACTGTGAGTCACTGGCTTGTACTTATATGGACTCCCACCTTCTCATCAAGGTTGGACTGGTGTGTTCACCCTTGGCCTGCGCTTTCAAACCTGTGGTGTTATCACTGAGTAGCACAATCACCTAAAAGAGGGCGAAAGCAAAGGCTTGGGCAGAAAGACCTGCAGTGCAGTCTGCTTTAGATAAACTCCTTAGATTTCTCAGAGAGCTTTCAGGTTCCTGGGGCAGATATCCATGTTGCATAGTGGTGGTCTGGGAGCGGCCAGCTGTGAATGATAAACAAATCTATAGAGGAATACTGAAGGTGGTGAATCAGGCCGTAGCACTAAAGAGGTATATTTGAGTCAAATATGTTTTTTTGTTCTGTTCTGGTGGTGCTGGGGATGGGGCCCACAGTCTTGTGCATGTTGGGCAAGTGTTCTACCACTGAGCCTCATCCCCAGCCCTCAAATACCTAATATTAAAACTTATTTAAAATATTCTGTAGGTTCTGTAATATAATTAATTGTATTATTATGGGAAACATACCTGTTTGTACTCTTCCCTTTTTTCATCCCAGTTGATGTAAGTATGTTGTAAGTCAGGTAGTATTTTGCAGGGAGCAAACATTGCAGTTTCTTGTCCTTGTCCTGGTTTTCTGACGATGCTCTTTCAGACAGTTTTATTGTGTTTAAGCTGTACATAAAACCCAGTAGTAGCTAGTGAAAAAGTTCCTGGGCAAATTAAGGAGGAAATACATATAACTTTACAGTTGTAACAGGATCAATGCATTTTATTTTTCTTCAACATTTTTATTGACTGTCTTATTTCCTTGATAGATCATACTCACTAACACCAGTTTTACTGTTGAATTTACCTACAAACCCAGTTTCTCATTAAAAAATATATATATTTTAATATAACTCATCTGACATGTATTTTTCAGCCTCCCTGATGAATTGTTTTAATACTGTGTCATTCTAATATAAAATGTGACCCAGATACTCTGTAATTTAGTGATCAAAATTTTAAAATCAGTTTCTCATGAAAGGATTTTAAAACAGTTTGGATAAGGAATTCTGCTTTTAACATGTTCTCTGAGAATTATAAATTGTTTATTTTTTAATGCACCAATGGCAACTTTTAGTGCAGAATTCTGTTGTGGTGTGTTTCCATGTTCTATGATGTTTTTATATAGGATTTGTAACCTTGGGACTTCTAAAAGGATTTTAGCTGACTTATAGTAAAACATTTGTATAGATAAAGACTACTTCAAGTAGATTATAAATGGTTAAAATTTTTTTTGAAAAATAAAGAAGCAAACCTTGATAATGCAGTTGCCATGAATGCTTATTAAATTTAAGGCTGCATTTCTGACTCCCATAGTAAAAATCGAGGTTACATAATGATTTCTATAAGGTAAAATGTGTCATTTCTTAAGGAGGTAATATCATTTTTCTTCTATTATTTTGTAAAATGAAATATTCTATAAAGAAACATACTATTGTGAATATAATGAATAATCATGCCAAAATATGGTTTTAAAAAAAATACAGTGTTAAAAAAAGTTGTTTTGTGTTATTTGGGATGATTATCCAGGGTCTAAATTAGGCCCTGTCATGTAAATGAATGAGTGACTATTTTTTCTATACCTTGCTTACTTGCTTTAACTGTCAGAATTATAAATCTAGCAACCGTGGCCAAAGCAGTCATTTATTGAGTCCCATTTTCATTTCATTGTAATTTTTAAAAAGTTACTTTATAAGCATAGCATATGTAGCAGGATAAAAACCCATTTAGTTAAGAAATGGTTGAATTGTCAACAGATTTTCTTTTTCTTTTTTTGGCATTTAAGGGTAGGTGTGTGGGTGGTGTTTTGTAGCTTGGCATTTTTCTGTCATAAGTTTTCACTGGAGGAGATTGCTGATTCTTGGTTTATAAGATGAGGTCTCCCAATCAATTGGTGAGCCTGGTGAAGGCCTGAGCCTTACAGTGAATGTATTCCACTGAGGGCTTGGTTGGTGACTGTTACAGTTCCACCCGCAGCAAGGATTATGTGCTTTATTTTTCATGAACCTCTTAACTTGGGTACATTATAAAATTCAACTCTGTTCCTAAGGAAAAAAATGTAAATCCATAGTCTACCCAGCTTTTTTGGAGTTTCTTGGGGAGGTAGACAAGAGTCTACCAGATTTTCACCTCTTTTCCCAGGACTTGTCAGGGAGGAACTCAGCCTCCAGGTATATTTTGGTTGCTCTGCCTTACATTTTAGTAAGTGGATGTGGGCAGCTGGCCAGTGGCCTAGCAGGGGCAAGTGGCACCAGCCTTGATATGATCTGTAGCTGTCTTTCCTAGAGTGGAGGTGGAAATGGCTCTGCCCTAAGGGGCAGTTGGATCCTCTTCCTACTATCCCAAGGATACTAGTCTCTCTCTCTTTTTTTTTAGTACTGAGGATTGAACTCAGGGGCACTCGACCACTGAGCCACATCCCCAGCCCTATTTTGTGTCTTATGTAGAGACAGGGTCTCACTGAGTTGCTTAGCGCCTCGCTGTTGCTGAGGCTGACTTTGAACTCGCGATTCTCCTGTCTCAGCCTCCCAAGGTGCTGGGATTACAGGCGTGTGCCACTGCGCCTGGTGATACTAGCCTTTTCTGAGCCCCTAGCCATACAGTAGGATTGAACACAAAGAGAATATATCATACACTGCATTTATGTTTATAAAACAACAACATTATTAAGTAAAAGTGTGTTCATTTGTTGGCCCATCTAGTCATTCATAACTAACTTCAAGTAAAAGAAAATCCTAGCAGTTTGCCATTTTCCTTGTAGAGGAAAGTCTTTGAAAAGACTTTAACTCCAGCTCCGTTCTTCAGTGTTTCCTAGCCCTGGGAGGATTACTTGCTCAGGTTTCGGACACTCAACCACAGGGCTCCTGCTTTGGAAAACAGTTCAGCTGCATAATTGTGAAACAGCACTGGATCAGCCATATTCATTTGTGGCATTTAAAAAGAAGCCCAAAACATACAAATTGGCAGATTGTTTTTCAGTGTTTTCCCTTCCAAGGGCTTAAAAAGTAGCCTGAGTGTGCTGGGATTATTTGGAGTGGTGGAAAAGAAGAGCAGGGGGGTCAGGCTGGCGGCGCTCCTGGAGTTCCGGTGCTTGCTCAGGGTCATTATGCTGACCTAGCCGGCTGCTTGTACCTAAAATGCTCGACAAATGCTGGAGTTTCACAAATATAGAAGTAGCAGTTAGAGGGGTGGTTTTGCAAGTCCCTTGGAACATTCATGCTGATCTTCAGTCACTGTTACTTTGAATGAGAAAGAAGATGGTAGAAACTATTTTTATTTTCTCCTGGGAGCAAGGAAAAACGAAGGTGGGACTCTGTACTGTGTAATTTAAAACAAAAAAACAAAAACTGGACTCCGTTGAGATTCTTTCGTGTTTACTTTTTGTTTTACTCTTTCTGTCTCCTGGTGTATTTGACTAATGCAAGTCTTCCCCCAGGAATATGAGAATATGTGGTACAGTCCGCCTCATAACCTTCCTGGATATTTTTATAATTTATCATCAGCTGACACCGCTTGGGTAGAATATTCTTACCACTCCCTCTGGCTGCTGGAAGTCTGAAATTACATCTTTGTCTTTGAAGTCAGGCATACTGTTAGCGTTGCCATGGTGACAGGGTGGGTAATGGCCTCCACAGACAGGAGATTGGTATTTAGCGTTTAAACGCTGCTGCTGTACACAGGCCTTGATTTTTAGAGTGGTTACTGAACTATCCCCTTTTAGTAAATGTTTAAAAATTACATTTTTACATGGTCTTAGTAGATTAATAGTCATGGTTTATTTCATTTTAACTGCAAGGATAAAAGCATTATTCCATTAAATGGGTAGCTCTTTTTCTGTTTTGGTTTATGCATTATTAACGCAGGCTTTCCTGTTTTGCTTGTAACATTTTATAGGCTTTTTCAAACATGCAGTCGGATTTGCTCTGTTGCCTCTTTGTTTTTTGGACTTAACCCATTATCTGCTTGATCTCACACGATTTCTGAGGAGATAAAATTCTAAGGCACTGTGCTTTAAAAAGTATTAAAAATGAAGTTCTAAAAAGATAAGTAATGTTGAATTGTCTTTTCTCATGACTTGTAGCAGTGACTTTATCTTACAGTGTCCTTCTCTTTCAGTTCCTGTTTAGCGCCTGCCTGTGCTGTACCCTCGCATGAGGGCTTGAAGGAGAGACAGTTCACAGTCGTAGGAACTGTGGGACATTTTGAGAAGGTTTAGTTGATGTAACTAAGGGAATATTCTCACTTATTAAAATCTGTTCTTAGACCAAGTCCTTATACAGGTTCTATGATTTTTGAGATTTTTGGCTTATTTTGTCATTAGAAAAAGTGGTGCATCTTAAAGTTTCACGTGGTATATACAGGTCCCTGACTACCTAAGACATAAATTGCCTCTAACGTCATTTGAATGCTTTATGGTATGGAACCTACCGCTTCATGAAGTATTTTAGTTATGCTAATTCATTTAGGAAATTCATCCTTGTATTGACTTGGAAGGCTTGCTTGAACCTGGGTTCTACTTCTGTTTCCTTAAACCACACAAATCTAATTTCATTTTCTATATGATGGTTCTTCTGATATTTGAAGGTAGTGTTTTATCTTTCTTGAGTTTCAGTAGGCTAACTAGATCTTTGTTTTCTCCATTATGTGGTTTCAAGTATCCCTACCTCCTACTTTTTTCCTTCTCTTCTCTTCTCTCTTCTGTTCCTTTAAAACATGAGAAGAAGCCTCATTATTTTGCCCTCAAAGACTTTGGCTCAAGCAATCCTCCTGCTTCAGCTTCCCAAGTAGCTAGAACTACAGATGTGCACTACCACACTCAGCTTCTACTCCATTCTTAATTCTTTGGTACATTTCATTTTGTGTAAGCACCTCTAAATATGATGTCCACAACCAAACTGAATATTCCTACAGTATTATTAGTAGAGCCAGCAGTCACCCTCTGCTTTGTATGTCATGATGCGAGTAACGAAGGTAGGTGGAACGGCCAGATTTTACAGCAGCTCTGTGAGGCTCTTGCTGCTGTGATGGGGGGAGCTGCTGCTGCTGCTGCTGCTGCTTTTTCTTCTTCTTTTTTAAACAAGGGATGGTCTTTTTTTTTTTTTTTTAAATATTCTTTAGTTGTAAGTGGACACAATACTTTTATTTTTATTTATTTATTTATTTATACGTGGTGCTGAGGATCAAACTCAGTGTCTCACCCATGCTAGGCGAGCACTCTACCACTGAGCCACAGCCCCAGCCTGATGGGAGCTACTTTTAAGGTGTGCATCTCATCCATCCTGAACCTGAACTGAAGTGTGCTTTTCACATTTTCCCTTCCTCACTGATGTGTGAGTTGTTTCAGGCTACTGTTCAATCTGGAGAACATCTATTAGGATTCTGAATCTTGTATCTGTTTTGTTTAGTGTGATTCTTAGTTTTTGTGTCATTTATAAATTTATATCTCAGAGTAGCTGTTAATATAAAAGTTAAATCGGCTAAAAACAGAACTGTGTGATGTTTCAGTTACTTCCATTCACCCACCCAAGTGTGTTAAATACAGAAGATGCTTACTATCTATTCCAAGCCGTAAACATATCAGCTACAACAGTATCTTAACAGACTTCGTAAGAGTTTGGGAATTATTTTGGAATCCATAGCAATTAGGATGGTAGTCTTGTTCTATGTATCTTATAGAGCTCTTTCTCAAAATTATTAATGGTGGATTACACATGACTTTTCCAAAAAGTGCAAAGGTTCTATAATTGTTGAAAGTTAAACATAGTTTGCTATTGAGACAGTTTTATTATTATCAAACCAAGTTTTGTATATGAAAGAAGAAAATCTATCCTTCAAGCTAGTTGGCATTGCAATATTTAGTGATAGGCTTCAGTTCCTGTCCATGTCCAGGAACAGCAGCCAAGAAAAACAAGAAAAGGTAGGAGAACCAATGTCCATCCCTAGATGGGCCCTGAAAACGAAGCCTGGGTGTTACATGTCAAGGTGGAAGATGGTATCCCCTGGTCTCGGGATCTTTGCAGTTAATCAGTTCCATTTGAGGGGCCTCGGGTTTCAGGGAAGAGGACTGTTGGTCCCTGAGGTCCATGGCCTATCCTGTCAGGGTGGCAGTGCAGTTGGGGCCTGCCCAATGTCTTCATTTCTCAGTGTTCTTTTGCATATGTGACAAAAGCCCATACTTTACCTTCCACCACCCTGTCCTGGTAGCTGTCCAGGACTGAGAAGGTACTAGAAAGTAGACCAATAAGAACTGGCGTGGTCTTCTTGGGATCTAAACCTTGGGGAAGACATGCACTGGGGTCTAGTACTGGAGACTGCTCAGGGCACCTGCTTCTGAAGAACAGAAGGTCTCTCCTTGCTGATCCCTGCTTCAGGCAGGGTGAGCCACTTCGGCCACCCAGAAAAGACCTTCTTTCTTGACTGAATCCCAGGCCCTTCATGTATTTATGGAGGGCAGACACACACAATTTCTGCTCTGACTTGTAATTAGCTGTCTCCCCTCCCTTTGTTCAGAAGCCAGTGACTTCTGAAGGATAAATATATACCTGGGAGGCAGAGGACTTACAGATTAAAATTTGGTGATAAATGGTTTTTTTTGGGAGGGGGCGGGATTATTGGAGATTGAACCCAGGAGTACTCTACCACTGATCTACATCTTCAGCCCCGTCTCCCTTGAGACAGACTCTCACTAATTTGCCAAAGCCAGCCTTGAACTTGTGATCCTCCTGTCTCAGCCTCCTGAGTTGTGGGGAATACAGGTGTGCACCACTGCACCTGGCTGGCAATAAGTTTAAGAGATTGGCAAAGTTTTAAAAAAAAAAAAAAGCCTCAGATTAGTTCATGGAGTGATGATCTCTAGATTTGGTCTCTAGTGATTGTAATCCTTCTTGGTCGTCAGGAGACCCCGTACAACTGGTGACCATTGAAGCTTCCCTAATTAGCCAGTGGATTTGGCTTGAGTTTGGGGTAGGTTCTCTACTGAAATCTTAATGAGATTCCCATTGAGTATATTTTTACACCTCTCCTCCATGAATTTTGATTGCTGAATATTGTCCTGTTTATGGCATTTGTAGGACAAAAGAACAGTTGCCTTTGGTGTTTGTGGGAGATTGGTTCCAGGGGATTGGTTCCCTGTATATAACAACATCTGGACGCTCAAGTCCCTTAAATAAAATGATGTCTTTTTTGTATATGGTCTATACACACCCTCCTGTGCACTTTGGATTTTCTATAGGTTACTTATTCTTTCTTTATTTTTTATTTTTGTTACTGGGGATTGAAACCAAGGGTGCTTAACCATTAAGCCACATCCTCAGCCCTTTTTATTTTTTATTTTGAGATAGGGTCTGAGTTGCTTAGGGTCTCGCTAACTTGCTGAGGCTGGCCTTGAACTTGTGCTCCTCCTTTCTCAGCCTCATGCCACTGGGATTATAGGCATACACCACCATCCCAGCTCTCTAGGTTACTTGCAATATTTAATAAGATGTAAATGCCATGTAACCATTATTCTGTATTATTTAGGGAACAATGACAAGGGCAGAAAGTCTCTACCATCCATGACAGACAAATTATTTAATTCTTTTCAAATATTTTCCATCTGTGGTTGGTTGTATCCACCAATGCAGAACTCTTGGATACTAAGTAACAAGGGCCTTTTGGATATTCTAGATTAGCACTGTCCAATAGAAATTTTGGCCATTATGAAAACATTCTATGCCTGTGTTGTTTGATATGTTAACCACTGTATAGTGCCCACCAAATTGCTACATAGCACTTGAAATATAGCTAGTGGGAGGGATTGAATTTTAAACTTTGGTTAAATTTAAATAGTCACACATGGCTAGTGGCTGCCATGTTTTATAGTGCAATTCTAGATTATGGATGCTGTATACTCAAGACCTTATTACAAACTGGGTTTTGGTGAAAATAACAGTATGTTTACATTAGGACTTTCAAGTTCTTGGTATGTGAGTTATTGATTTGCAGTGTATTCTGAATTAGCATTTAAACCGTGTATATTAGCATCTATGCAAGTATATAGGAGATTGAAGGGACAAATATGTTTTAGATGTAAAATTTTTTTTCGTGTGTTTCAGGGCTTTGGCATGTGGGCTGAAAACTAAGATTCTAGGAGTAGGAGTGAGTACACGTCCAGTGAAGGAATGCGTGCGCTTGATACTGTTGTGTGTCAGAAAGCTGCCTTGCTCACCCATCTTTCTTCTTCACTGTATTTGTCTGGGATTTCAGTTTCCTAAATTTATTGGAAACTTATTACAGAGGCGGCTTCCTTAAGGATCTCTGCTGGACATCCTCTCCTCCCTCCCACATCCGCACCAATGTCAGGGGCAGCTTTAGCTCCCAGGAGGGCACAGACTCAAGGCAAGGCCATGGTGTGCTCCATGGGGAGCAGAGCATGCCAGGTGGTGTGTAAGGCTCCCACTGCCAGCACCATGGTTGCAGTAGAAGCTGGGTGATGGAGTGTGATTGTCTGAAGGCTATCACTTGGCGTCGTAACTTAGATGCCATCTTAAAAATAGTTGATTTGGAGCTCATGGCTTTAAAGAATCTCCCTGCAGGTGTTCGACAGTGTCTATTGATATTGAAGATATTTTTCTTAAAAATTGATGTATCTTTTCTCCCGTGAGTCTTAGGTAATTTCATCCACAGAGCAAGGGAATAGGTGGCAGTTTCAGGCCAGCACAGTTTTCACGTCCCTGACTGTTAGGGCTGAAATCTGAGTTTGCTGAGAATGAACTGTGGACGGAGCTGGTAGTAGCCAGTGAGGCTGGTGTGCAGCCGTCTTGCGGCCTCCTCTAGCACCACTGCCCGAGCTCTGCCTGTTAGAGAATTCACATTGGGTACTAACTACCTTTTGCTTCCATTGAAAAGTAGCCACTGGGTTCACTTGTCAGGTGCTCAGCAGAATTTTCACAGAACTGTATTTTACAATCAAAATGAAGTAGTTGGGTAATTCAAAAAATATATCTACAATTTCTAATTCATTTGTCACCTGCCTCCAAAATTCAACTTTGGCTTGTTGTCTACATGCATCTCACTGAACACTGCAGTCCCAGTGCAGCTCCTGTCTGCTTCCTGATAGCCAAGGATTAAAGACTGACTGGTTTTTTTTTTCCTATAGTTCCTGTCCATATCTAGGAAAATCTTTTTATTGTTAAACTGCTTAATACTTTTATCCCTCCCCTCCTTACAGAGAAGGAAAACCACTGGAAATGAGAAATAATAGTTTCTCGATGTTTGTTTGATTCCGTGGCATACTGTACACTTCAGCTTCAAAGTAGATGGATGGCATATTATTGCTGGTTCTTACTCATTCAGTCAATAAACCTAATTCTCTTTCTTTATGATGGGAGAAGCGGATTTATGAATTCATTGTGCCAAGCTGTTCCTGAGTCTCTGTGGAGTGCTATCATGATGGATGTGTTTCTGGTTTGAAAAAATGAGAGTCCCTGGGATGATGAGGCGCTTTGGTTACACTACACATTTACCCATTTCATTGAAGGATAGCTCAAATGTTCTCCAGATGTCTTCAGTGTTTGTTTTAAATAACAATAATTTTTAATTACAGTCTAGTTTTCTCTTTTCTCTTTTGCAAAATACTGTTCTCTCCTTTTTGGTGTAGGGAGGGTCAGAAATCTGGGTAATTTCTATTTTAAAAAGCTCTATTAGAACCAAGGAGTGATTGTAGTCCAGTTAATGAAGCAGAGGCACAGGAGATGATGAGGCCAGGAACGAGAGGGAGTTGGCTCACTAATGAAGCAGGGTGCTGTCAGAGGCACGGAAGAGCAAGGAGGTGCCTTCCCTCTTCTAGTCTGCTTGTTATCTGGGATTTTCAGTTAAGTAAAATCATTAACTTTGCATATGTGTCTCCATCTAAACACAAAACCCCAAAGGCTGTTTAATTATCATACTTTTGTTAATAAGATTATGGGAAAGTTATTAAGCGAGGCTGTGGGACTGGCATAGAAGGATGTGGTGCAGAGTGAAAGACTGTCTTCTCTTGTGAGAACACCTGGAGATCTTTCTTAGGTGCCAGTCTGTGGTGCCACTGCACTTCGTACTGTCTGTGAAGGGTGAAAGCGAGAAGACGACCATGACCTTGCTGTTGGGTTGGCCTTGGGTTATTGTCACTGTACTTAGGGTTTTGTTCCAGTGGTCTCTTAATAAAGTGGATGTCGTGTCTTATTGTTAAAATATTTTCCATAAAATTTTAATAATTCACTTAAACATTTATGACAAGTGTTTAGAAAGGGTAAGAGTCAAGGAGTTAAGTTGTCTGACAACATCCTTTGAGTTAGAGTTCTTCTTAAATACATCATCAGTTTTAAAAATACAGATCCTTCACTACCTTCCTCCACAGATAACTTAAAATTTGGCCCCCCATGCCTTCTTGAGCCCATCTGGCAGTGAGTGGTCTGCACACATGCCTCTTTCTGTTTTGCAGTGTGGCTGCCCACATTTCTGCTTGAGTTTTCATTCGTAGTTGTCCTTGAAGAGCGCTCACTTCTTGATTTAACCCAGAATACTCTGTGCTTCCTAAACTACTATTGTGAACTTTTAAAGCAGTATTTCACCTACTTTTGCTACTGCAAATTTTCTTTGCTTGAAAACAACAGGAATTTCTGCCTTGGTGGAGAATTGGGTCCTTAGCTATGTGACATGGCATCAGTCTGTGTGAGGAACATCCTTCATGGACTCACAGTACCCCCTCTGGGTACTGCTGTGGAATTACTGTTCTTAAAATAATTTATCCTATTTTATAGTAAACCAAAAGTATGTTTTCATTTGGTAATTATATTAGTTCAACCACCAAGAAATAATGTGCATTAAATTTGCTTTATTGACAAAGTATTTTTCTTAAAGCACTATTTATGTTTATGAGCAAAAGTGTTTACTTTGTAAGGTTTGGTTGTGCATTCCATAGAGTCAGTTTCCACAGTGCAGCTATTTGCAAAAGACATAAACATTAATGCAACAGTTTGACTAGTAGTCTTTGCATGGTCTTTTAAAGTATTTAAAGGTGATTCCTCAAATGGGGAAGAATACCAAATTATTCTCTTTCCCCCTAAAGCAAGAGAAAAATAGAATAGAAACCAGATTTAGCACAGTCACAGGGTTTTAGAATTATAGACACAACGGTTTCTCATACTTTTTAAAGCATGAATATAGAGTTGATTTTGTTAAAAAATGGAATTTTGTGCAATAGTGCACCAGGAAGTATATAAAAAAGAATGTACTGCATTCCTGTCGAGGTAAGGGTGCTATTTAAAAAAAAAAAACAAACAAACTGCAAAGTAGTCTACCTTTTTACTTTCTTAAAAAGGAAAAAAGATCATAAAGTAGAACATTGACTCCAAATTTGAAGACTCATGTATTCTCACAGAAAAGGAACTACCCTTCTAGAAAAGAAAGAAAGAAACCCCAGATTCCAAACCTCTCAGCTTTTGTGGAGACCTGCATTGCTTACTGTGATGAGAAAGTCTCACAGTGCAGTGTGCTTCGACGGTTGCGGAGTGTACTTTGCAGCCCTGTGCCCAGGACATGGGCCGTTCAGCTCAAACCAACCACCAAACACTTGGCATTCTCCTCCAGGGACCAGGCCTTTGTGCAGATCATTCCAACTGTATTTGAAAATGTGATGCCACTCTCACCACTTAAGAACTGCAGTTTTGGGGCTGGGATTGTGGCTCAGTGGTAGAGTGCTTGCCTCGCACGTGTGAGGCACTGGGTTTGATCCTCAGCACCACATACAAATAAGTGAATAAATAAAGGTCAATCAACAACTAAAGAAAAAAAAAAAAAGAACCGCAGTTTGGAGAGTAAAAGGAAATTACTTAACTACTATGGCTGTTTGTGAAGGGGCACATGCTATTTTGTCTGTTCCACTCAGCGCTGCCGTGATGTCCTGCCTATACCTTGGGACTGGCACCTGCTGAAAGCTGGCACCTCTGAGCCCCAAGTCCTTCTCTGTATGCTGCTGGGCAGCATGTGCCCTTGGCCCTTCACCCTCTCTTGGTCCCTGTCTCCAGTTGAGTGACTGCTTGATAGAATCCTGGTGGGCAGTGTGGGATTAGGAATATCTGAAGGTTATGCCAGAAGGGCAAGATCACTGTGTGTATAGTTTTTATCCCCTCCTGTATGTGATACTGTTAGGATTTGCTGGTGGTTTCTTTTTTATTATTATTTTTATTCTAATTAGGTTTACATGACAGCAGAATGCATTTTGATTCATTGTACACAAATGGAACACAACTTTTCATTTCTCTGGTTGTACACAATATAGCGTCACACCATATGTGCGGTCATACACGAACATAGGGCACTGTTGTCACATTCCACTAGCTTTCCTGCCCCCATGTCCCATCTCTTCCCTCCTCTCCCTTTTGACCACAGTTCCTCCATTCTTCCCGTGCCCCCTCCCACATCATGGATCAGCATCTACTATCAGAGAGGACATTCGGCCTTTGGTTTTTTGGGATTGGCTTACTTCATCTAGCATGATGTTCTCCAGCTCCATCCATTTACCTGCAGATGCCATAATTTTATTCTCTTTTAATGCTGAGTAATATTCCGTTGTGTGTATATACCACAGTTTCTTTGTCCATCTATCCATTCACCTCAGTATGTTTGTTTGAAATTCTCCTTATTTACAGAAATTGTCTAATGTTTATCTTGTAAAACATACATTTTAATGTGTGTATGAGGTAAGTGTCTTCTGTGGGGCAGAACATATCATAATCTCAGGCTCGAGTGGGTTCTGGAAACAAGTTTTTGTCCTCTTTTGCTTTAGTGTAAGTATATGCTTGCCAGTTACGGAAAGGAGCTGGCAAATAGCATATGCAGGAGAAAGTCTTCCCTCCACTGTTTCCACCCCAGAACCTCTGTCACTCCTGGGTGACCTGCAGTTCTGGGTTGCTGTCCCCGTCCCCCCACAACCTGGTGCTGCCATGAACTCAGGAGCCTGCTTTCTTTTTTTAAAATTTTTTGTTTAGTTGTAGATGGACACAATGTCTTTATTTTACTGCTTTGTATGTGGTGCTGAGGATCGAACCCAGGGCCTCACGCATGCGAGGCAAGCGCTCTACCGCTGAGCTACATTCCCAGCCCCAGGAGCCTCCCTTCTTAACTCATCTCCTGGTTTGGGCTCCTGCAGACTGCTAGCTCTCAGAGCCCAGTGACATCAGGGGTTTTGATGAGAATGGATATACCCCACACCTGAGCCAGCGTTTCCCTGTTCCCTTCCACATTAGCAAAAGAGGTGCTGTATCTCGTTTTGAGGATTTACTGATACCTTTAGGCACACTCTAGACACTACTTTGCTTATCAGACTAATAACCAAATGGGAGCTAATAGTTGATTTTGGCATTTGACACCTAAAATCCTACTAATTTCCTCCTGAGATTAAAAAAAAAAAATCTTCATACTTATGTACTTAGGCTTCCAGCAGGCTAATTTAATATTCTGTATAGAAAATCAAGATTGGATTGTTTTGAGAGATTTTTAAATTTTAGATTATTTTGTGATAGCATAATTTTATGTATAGACTCAATTCATAGAATGTTATGTGTGTCTTTGTGTAAAAATTTACAGTTTGGAATTATTACTGATTTTCAAAAAATACAGTTACAAAAAATACAGATACAGTTTCAAACCATCCTTTCTTGACAGCTTAGCTTCAGTTGACATATGGCTTCTCATACTTAAAAAGATTTATTTTTCATAAATAATTTAGGAAGATTTAGTAAGGTTATACTTAAGTCTTATATATGTGGTTTGTAAAGGTTTTGTCTTGAGTATTTGGGAAGAATCATCCTTTGGCTCTTTTTATTTTAGCTTATAGGAAATGAAAAATACAGAAACAACCCAAGTGTCAATGTAGATGAGGTGCTAAATAAATTGTAATAAGCACCAGAGGACATCTGAATGTGTTACTCTCAAAGCTGCATGATGATTTCAGTGTTGTGAAAGGTTAGCTTTTCAATTGCAAGACTTAATTACTTTTCGAATGAATATTTCATAACAGTTGTTTTTTCCTTGAATATACAGCTACATTCATAGTCTGTTCCCCATGTGGTAGGTAGAAATGGAGCAGCTGGGATCAAGAGTTTCTTATTTTTTTTATTTTTAAACTGCATATTTTTAAAGGCTCAAAGTAATAACATCACTTGGCAGTATTTTCCCTGCCATTAATACTTTGTCGATTCTTACCTGGAATGTTGTGGTACAAATTATATTACTTTCTAATTATACAAGCCTCACAGAAGTGCCCTCTTCGTGCACATGCAGCATGTTGTTCTGCAGTAGCTATCTTTTGTGTTCAGTAGCCCCCACTTTATCCTAACAGCATGGAAGGTGGATGTCATTTAAGAAAAATGACTTGGAGCCTGGTGTCGTGGCACACACCAGTAATCACAGCTGTTGGGAGGCTGAGGCAGGAGGATCACCAAGTTCCAGGGCAGCCTGGGCCACTTAGGGAGACCCTGTCTCAAAACAAAGAATGAGAAGGGCTGAGGATGGAGCTCAGTGGTAAGGCACCCAGTGCAGGAAGGGAGGGAGGGAGACAGGGAAAAAAGAAAGGAAGGAGAGAGGCTTGGGTGCTATGTGGTTGCTCTGCTCAGTTTAGCAGGAGTTGCTGGAATAAATGAAATCTTCAGTTCATATACATGTATTAGTTGTAGAAAACATAGATGAAATTTATATTATATTAAGTTTAGAATTAAAACTGGGAAAAATTACTATAATATAAATAGGGATAACCCTTAGCATCCTCTTTTTCTAGCTCTTTAATATTAAATATAGTTTTGAAATTTTGTAACCTAATGTAGAATTGTAGCTTGCTGGTTATTTGGGGAGAGGGGTCTAGTTTGTGAACAGTAAAATTTTTTATTGCCCCAAGATTATATTTATATGTATATTTGTAATTTATTGCAGACCATTTAATTTGTTTATCTTTGCCACCAAGTTTGAGAATTTTCAGAATAGATTTGAAATTGTTGTCCTTAAATTATGGGGCAGCATGTACTTGTTTTCAAGTCGTCTTTGTATATTTACAATCTGTGCTTTTACTTACTGTTGGTGAAATAGCAGCCAGGTGGAGGAGACTGGCCTCTGTGCAGAGCTACAGCTTCTCCTAACACCTCTAAGATACTTAGGATCTGCTGCCTCTTTTATCCCCCTACCCCCAGTGAACAGGTAACATCCTGGTAATTTATCTTCACTAAGACGGACACACAGCTGAACACTGTAGTTAACCATTTCTTGCTTAACATGAAATCCACATCACGATTTTAGAGTGGGCCAGATAGTACTTTAATGGTGTACTGCTGTCCACGGCTTTCCAGGATTTAAGAAAGGTACACTTTAAAATCTTCACTTTCTTCTTTTGGTAATATAAATGCTTAGGAGCAGTGATTTTAATTTAGGGGAAAACTACAGTACATGCATAGATAACTTTTAATAACCCATCGGCTGAGTTATTAAAAGAGTTAAAAGAAGAGGCTATTACAGCTTGCTAAAAAGTTATCTTTGCTCTTTGTTAATGTTGATAACATTTTCTTAACATCATTAGAAATATATAGACCTAGTCTTTTGGAGGAGTATGAAATGGTCATAGCATTACTGACTTTAAAAAAAAATCTACCTTATCTTTGACCACTGGAAGATAAGTTTTCTGAGTACAGATAGTTTTGTACACACATGAGCATGTACACACATATATGTACACACACACTGTTCAGGCAAGATTGTATCAAAGCAGGAATCACCACTAGGAATGTCTTCAGGTAGATATGAAAAGGCCACAAAGATAAATCAGCTCTCATCCATAAGGTTAATGAGCAATTTAAACATTTTTTTTCTTCCTGATTCTTCCTTGTTTTGACCAATTTTCACTGCTCTGTGAATAAGTAAGGGAGGCAGTATGTATATATTCATGCATTTGGTACATAAGCTTTGTTTCAGTGCTTTAAAATACAATTATTTTAATTGATCCTATATATTCCATGTGAAATAAAAATTTCCAGTCTGTTATGAATTAATTGCTATATCATATTCATTATTATTATAATAGTGAAAATGTGAGTTTTGACTTTTCTGAATGTGTTTAAAATTTTATGAACTGATCATTTAGTTAAAATGATTCTTACAATGTAGATTTGTAATTATAACTGAAACAGATGTTGTTTGAACCTCTTTTAGGGGGTTTGATAATTTTGAAAGTGGAGATGAAATTCACATAGAACTTTGATTCATCCAATAGAGTGCTCAGTTTCAAGTTCTGTTTCAATTCAGTAAATCTTTGCAGTATAGATTTGGGGACACTGAATTTGTTTCTTCTGTGTCATGGAAATGGGCTGTCCTTTCTCCTCCTTGGGCCACAGTGGCTTCCTAGTTCCTGCCTCCTGGGAGTGTGCCCTGAGCTATACCTTCAGTGGCCAGTAGATCCCACCCTTCCACCCAGCAGAGCCTGTGTGTTCTGTAGGTTTCCTGTGAGTGCTGGAGTGTTAGCACAGCTAGCTGGGGAAAGGGGTGTAGTCTTGACTGGGAATACAGAGCAGAACTTTGTTTAAGCTGCTAAACTCACATTGTAGGGATTGTGAGGCAGCATTTTCTTCATTTACTGAAAAAAAATCAGGAAAACATTGAACCTCATAATAATGCGACACTTGGTTTACAAATAATAGTTACTCCAAAGCCAAGTTAATTAACTAATTCAACCTTATTTCAGTGATATTAGTTTATAATTAATCTATAATATAGTTGTGGGACTTAATATATGTGGGCAGTGTGGCCAGGGGAACTTAGAGATTGTGCAACATTTGTTAAAATAAGGTTTAATAGCATATTTCACTACTATATTCTGATTCTAAAGAAAAGACATAGACTAATAACTAAGAAATCTCAATAATTTCAATTTCTTTTCTTCTGTCTTATTTGTTTTATTCTCTATGCTCTCGTGTGTTGACTGCCATCAGATGCACCAGTTCTAGGTTAAAGCAATCCACATTTGTAAAGTAAATCAGTCTTGACCTTTTCAGTGTCAATTAGTGAATTATAGAATATAGGAATTTTTATTTAATTATTAAGAATAAAACCTTTGGGGGCTGGGATTATGGCGCAGTGGTAGCGTGCTCGCCTAGCACGCATAAGGCATTGGTTTCGATCCTCAGCACCACATAAAAATAAAATAAAAGATATTGTCACCTACAACTAAAAAACAAACAAACAAACAAAAAAAGAATAAAACCTTTGGATTTTTTTTGAAATTTTTTTTTAGTTGTCAATGGACCTTTATTGTATTCATTTATTTATATGTGATGCTAAGAATCGAACCCAGTGCCTCACGTATGCTAGGCAAGCACTCTACCACTGAGCCACATCCCAGCCCCCAAAACCTTTGGATTTTTACATGAAGTTTTTTAAATTAAAAATTTCTTTTGATTTTCATCTTTAAAATTTTTTTTGGCACTTCACTATTTTCTGTTGCACTTGAAATGTCCTGTAACTATTTCACCAAGATTGCTCAGTGAATCTGCCATGATGTTTTAAACTTTAGAATATTATAAATCCTTTGTTCTGAACTATTTTAACCCTATTTGATTAATGCTGCTAAAGTTTTGTAATTGATAAATAACACTGACTAGAGGCATCCTTCTGGTTCATTGAATAACAACTGCGTGTAGCTAATGGTAACAGAATTCTTAAATGTCCAGTATTCCTTCTATCTGGCCCCTTCATCTTAACCCCCTTTGCACTTACTGCTCTGATGGGCAGTTTCTGAATGACATGCTTGGCTTGGAGGGAATACTATTATTTGCTGGACCTGCTTCTCCTTCTGCTTGGCTTTGATCATCCTGGGTCTTTAGTAGGGAACATAGTTTTGCCCCAGGGGTATGTGGTGTGAAAGTGTTGATCTCTGGCTTACTTTGGTTCTCCACAATTCTCTCTGCTGCTGGCTCCTTTGCCAGTGGAGCTCAGGTGCTAATCACAGATAGGAAAGTTCACTGCTGCATCCTCTTTCATCTCAACTGCCTTGAAATTCCTTGTTGATGAAATTTTGGAAAAATTTCTTCATAATTGATCATTCTTGGGGAAGAAGAATAGAAAAAATGTTGGAAATTTGGGGGATTTGAATTCTAACAGATGTGGATCCATGCATTCCAGTTTCTACTTTTACTTGCTTTGTGATCCTGGGAAAAATTATGTTCTTTAAAATTAGTGTCCCCAGTTAAATGAGCCCTTTTATCCCTTTTCTTTTTTTGAATTGCCTCTCTCCTTATTGACAGAAGATTGCATGAGCTGAGTAAAGAGCTCAGCATAGTGTTCCGCTACAATAGGAGTCAATCAATTCATTCCCTTCTTATTTGACCTTAGGTTCCTTATCTTTACAGTGGACATGCTGACATGTAACATCATATAATGGAGTTGTTGAAAGAAATGTGTGTGTATGTGTCTGTGTGTATTTTCAGAGAAAGTATCTGAACCATCTATGTCTGACAGTGAACAGTGGATGAGCTTAGGAATGGGTTTTCCATTGTGTACAACAAATCACCACTGATTTGGAGATGAAAACAACACCCATTTATTATCTCCTAGTTTCTGTGTGTCAGAAACCTGTGCATGGCATAGCAGAGTCCTGTGCTCAAGATCTCCCAGGATGACATCAGTATATCTGGAGCTAGGATCTCACCTGACGGATGGGGTCCTCTTCATTTCAGTGCAGCTGTGGGGCTCATGGCAACTTGCTTCCTTAAAGCCTGCACAGTCTTCTGATAACACCACCCCCATACTGAGTATTGAACTCAGCCTCATGTATGCTAGTTAAGTTCTCTACCACTGGGGTATATCCCCAGCCCTTTCTTATTTGGAGATAGTCTCACTAAGGTGTCCAGATTGACCTCAAACTTGAGATCCTCCTGCTTCAGTCTCACATGTAGCTGGGAGGAGTTATAAGCCTGCATCCGACTTCTGACCCTCTTTACTTTAAAGAGCTCTACTAATTAGGTGCAGCCTACCCAGGATAATTTCCCTTTAGATTAACTGAAAGTAAACTGATTAGAGTCTTTCATTATATCTGCCAAGTCCTTTGACCTTTGCCATGTAATGCAACTTAATCATAGGTGTAATATCCCAATATATACTCATAGGCCCTGCCTGCACTCAGCGGGGTGGGTGGGATGTGCAGGGTGTATAGTAGCTGGGTCTCTTGGGGTGTCTTAGAATCTGTCTACCACAGAGTGGGGATGGACTTGGAAGGACTTGGCATTCCCTGACAGATATAGTTCTATATTTAAACATTTTAAAAATCATTCATAAAAAGTTAAAATAATTCTTTTTTTCACTCTATATGCTATTACCCCCATAGAATTCCTAAATGAAAATTGAAAGACCTAAATTCTAGAAGAAATTTTAGTTAGTATTTACCTAGTCACCAATAGCAGTTTTCAAACATTCATTTAGGATTTTCAATGTGTCAGGAACTGGCATTCAGAAATTAGAAGGTAAATAGTCTAAACTGGTAGTGTATTATAGCTGGGGTAGGGTGGGGACCACCAAAGGCCCAAGGGAGTTCAGTGCTTGATCCAGGGTCACAGCACCAGTGGTGACGGCTGGCTGGCCATGAGCCACCCATTCACCTCTTCACTTGTATCCACAACCTTTGCCTTTTTGAATATAAAATTGAGCAAACCTACCTTATGAAGAATATTTATTTTAATAATATCATGCCAATAAAGGATTTTCCTTAGTTACCAGTGGAAGGTGAACATTTTTTTAGTAAGCTCATAAATGTAAATTTGGACACCATAGTTTGAAATCAGGATTCTAAGCAAGCGATGACGCCTGTTCCCTAGTTAGGAGCTGTCTGTGTATCTTTTCAGTTAGGCCCTTACTCTCTCCTTGGTACTCTTGGAATTCAGGTGTCCACATGAATTACAGCACTCTTGTTGTGTTTAGCAGGATGTAGCTAGTGAGACCACTGGGCAATAGAAGTGGGATTGATTACAATTCAGAGATACTTTTCTTTAAAACAAGTCATCTTTGGCCCACCAGAAAAGATTAACCTTAGAATTTGGTTAAAAAGATTTCCATTGAAAAGATTTTAAACCTTCAGTTTCTTTGTATTTTGATTCTTTTGGAGGAAATAGAAAAGGATACGGAAATGAGTGATGCTTTATTTGATTGGTATTATTAATGTTTGGTGTTACCAATGTTGCTGTTTTGAGAATTGTTAACACATCATGGTTTGGTTCATCTTTCATTATATCATGCAAGTAAAGAGCTCATCTGAAGCTTTGTGTTGGTAATACAGCACAGCGGCCACCAGCTATATGTGGCCCTTGTGCTTGAAATGTGGCTACTGTTGACAAAGGGACTAATTTTTACATTTATTTCATTTTAATAAATTTTAATAGCTGTACATGGCTAGTGGCAGTAATATTGGACAGCACAGATTACAGAGTGGTACCACAGTGAATTCTTTAGAACTGTGGGTCTTAGCGAGGTGTGCTTATCAGCTCATATCATGAAATTGTACTTGAACGGTCTGTAACACCCTCACCCCCACCCCCGCTTATGATTACGGAATTTTGTGCTTTATTATTTAAAGTGCAGCACCTTGTAATAGCATACGCAATATTATTTTATTTGTGAGTTTCTAAGTTGGGTCTTCCTATTATATACCTTTTTACTTTTACTCATTGAAACTCATTTTTTAATTGTTGTTTTAAACAGAACTGAATTTTTAAGCACCACAGAATTCCCACTATGAGTTTGGAAGCACATGAAATTAATAAAGGAAATTCCACTTTAGTTCACATTTTTAGCTTCCAAAACTGTTCTTGCTGTTGGGAAAAATGAGACTTGATTTCTTTGACATGAATGATGGTGACCTCCACCCCACAATTAGTTTTTGATTCAGTTTGTTTTACCAGTTTATTCCAATACTTAAAATATTGCATCTACTTTAAAATTCCTGCAGAGCCATGTAGTGACATGTTTTCATTATGACTTTGAACAGAAGAAGAGGAAATCCTGAGAGATACATCTGTGGTGTGATGAAAACATGTGCTGTGGTCTTTTTGTTTTTTCCTGTCTTAGAACTTGTAGATTATTCTGGTTAGTTTTTATGTGACCCGAATAGTGGTTCTTTTTCTCTGAAAAGTTTTTCCTTGCAGACCATTTTTCTACAACATTTTGCTTGGCTAATTTAGGTGTGATTTCCCAAGGAGCATCTGACTTCAAAACATCATTTTATTCATTCAGGTATTGACAATGCCCAGGATTTTAGGAGAGAGAAGAATATTGGGAGAGTAAAGTGAAAACTAGTGTAGTTTTGAATTTTGAGTTTTTTTCTGAGTACATTTTAGTCATATCTGTGTATACTTTATATTTTTAATAATCTCAATTCTAGTAAAGGTATATAGTCTAAAGTTCAGATTCAACATACTTTCAGAATTTTAAAACATGTAAACTCTTCTGGGAGCTTTAGTTTTATAAACCTTGCAATAACAAAGCCATATATGACTAGTGGAATTATTATTTGTACTTTTTTTTTTGTTCTTCTCAAGGGAAACATTATTGATTCTTCTTTTTGCGACATATTGAGTTTGAAAACACTAAGTTGTGGCTATCAAATAGTTTTATTTATTTTTTGATTATTTGTATTTTTAAGCAATATAGTATTTAAAGTTAAGGTGCTTACTTTTTTAAAGACCAATGTTATTGTATACTTAGTACAGTGTAGTGTAAACATTACACACTGGGAAACAAAAAAATTGTGTGGCTCACTTTATTGTGATACTTGCTTTGTTGCTATGGGTTGGAACTGAATCCACAACATTTCTGAGGTGTATTGTAATACCTCTTTACTTTTATCCTAATGCCTTTTCTTTTATTTAGAAAAAATATTTTGACCCATAATAATTTGTGGGGTACGGTGTGGGACTTTGAGGCATGCTTGCATTGTGTCTGATCTAATCAAGGCAATCAGTGTGCCTGTCACCTGAAACATTCATCTTTTCTTTGTGATTAGATCACTCAAAACCCCTCCCAGCTGTTTTGAAATATGTTACATCATTGTTAGCTGTGGTCACTCTAGATAGAATATAAAACCAGAACTTCCTCTTCTAAGACAAGCATGGCAGTGCATGCCTGCATTCCCAGCCACTGCGAGGCCAAGGCAGGGGAATCTCAAGTTTGAAGCCAGCCTCAGCAACTTAGCAAGGCCCTAAGATACTTAGACCTTGTCTCAAAGACAAAAAAATAAAAGGGCTGAGGATATGACTCAGTAGTTAAGTGCCCCTGGGTTCAATCCCCAGTACCAAAACAAAACAAAACAAAAACTTAATGTTCCGATCTAATTGTAATTTTGTGTCCATTGACTAAACTCCTCCCTCTTTCCACCATCCTGTTTGAGAACAGAGATCCACGCTGCTATCAGATAGTTGTATTATGAATAACCTTGTTTGACCCTTGTGCCTGAGAGGTTAATCTGTGGAGGTCGGAGGGGAAGGTGGCACAATTTTGCCCAAGATTCAAAAGGATAAATAGTAAATCCTTGAAAACATCATAGAATAAAAATCAACCATAAATGTTAACCTCTGTCGTCTTCACACAAGACATACCACCATGGCTGTGAAAGTCAGATAATCAAAAGGCACGTGAAAGCATACATCAGGTCTCCAGTCGGTGGCTTGCTTTCAGTTGGCTAGTGGCAGATTAATTCAGTGGACAGCAGCATCTGGACACTAGAATGTGTCAGCTGTAATTTGTTGTGTTGTTTTAACTGTTGCTAAAATATAAAGTTTCACTTTTCTACGCCCACGTACAAGCTTTAGTATGCCATTTCTTGTGGACTAGAAGAGCTTGAAATCAATGTGGATCCTTTTCTGCCTGCTTGGTCTTTTTGCTATTGCTGCCATGGCTTCAGTTTCTATTTGTTATAAAACTCACTGTGGGTTTGTGTTAAACAGCATTCGATGGCCACTTGGGTTCTTTCCACTTTTTGGTTATGGTGAATAGTTCTGCTGGGAGCAGTCGTATGTCAGTCTTTCTATAGATATAATGTTTCCATTTCTTTTGAGCAGATAGATACCTGACAATGGAATTTACAGGGATACTGGATTTCTGCCTACCTAACATTTTAAGCAACTTCCAAGCTATTTTATGAAGGGCCTACACCACTTGGTATTCCTACCAACAGGGTCCTCCCCACACTCACTCTCACCAACACAGGTCCTCTCTCTTTGGCCGTGGGCTATTCTGAGGGTAACTGGGGCTTTACTGTGTATTTACCTGATAACTAATGATGTAGCACATCTTTTAATGTGTGTTGACCATTTGTGGGATATCTATTCACATCTTTTGCCTATTTTAAAATTGGATTATTTTTGCCTTCTTGAAATTTAGGAGTTCTTTATATATCATGTTCTTTTATTTATCATGCATGTAGTTTTCAGATATTTTCTAACCCTTGGGCTTATCATTTCAGCTTCTTAAAGATATCTTTCTGAAGCAAAAAAAGAAATCTTTGTTTTGCTGAATCTTAGTTTTGCTGAAGTCTAGTTCAACATTTTTGAAATTACTTGGGCTTTTGGCATGACACGATTGCCTGTTTTTGAAAGCTATTTCACTTGATATGGGATTTTAGTTTGACAGTATTTTTTTTTCAGTTCTGTAAAGATATTGGTCCATGGTCTTCTGGCTTTTATTGTTTCTGGAGATGTCTTTCTTATTTTTCTTATTCTTCACGCCCCCCCTCCCCACCCCCCAAGCTTTTCTCTGTCATTGGTTTAAGACAATTTGATTGTTATATGACTGACTGGCTGTTTTCTTTGTGTGTTCTTTGTGTAGGATTTTGTTGACCTTTTTGATCTGTGCTTTATAGCTATCATTATTTGGAAAAACTTCAGCCATTTTTTTCTTTAGGCATTTTGTTTCTCTTTTCCCTCTTTTATAGAAACTCCAGTTGCACCTGTATTAGACCACCTTATTTTTGTGTTGTGCCAAGCTTTCTGTGTTGTGCCCTCAGTTTAAGGTTTACTAGCCTTTTCTTCTGCAGTGTATAACCTGTTGCTAAATCCATGAAATGCATTTTTCACACAAGACATTCACGTTTTCATCTCTAGAAGTTCAATATGGGTAATTTTATGTAGTTCCCTTATTTTTACTTAAAATGTTCATTTTCTGTACTTTTTTTGAACATACAGAATACAGTTACAAGTGTTCTAATGCTCTTGTGTATAATTTCATCATCTTTGTTATTTCTCTGTACATTACAACTTAATGATATTTCTCTTAATTTGTGTCATGTTTTCTTCTCTGTTTTGGGGGGTACCAGGGATTGAATTCAGGGGCACTTGACCACTGAGCCACATCCCCAGCCCTATTTTGTGTTTTATGTAGAGACAGTGTCTCACTGCTTTGCTTAGCACCTCACCATTGCTGAGGCTGGCTTTGAACTCACAATTCTCTTGTCTCAGCCTCCCAGAGTGGCTGGGATTACAGGTGTGCGCCCACCTGGCTTGTGTTATCTTTTCTTGCTTCTTTGCATTTCCGATAATTTTTTTTGGGTACCAGACATTGCACATTTTACCTTGTTGATTGCTAGATAGTGTTCTTGATTCCTACAAATATCCTTGAACTTTGTGGGCTGGGCTCAGAACACTGTTCAGCACCAATTTTGTCCCACTTCAGAGGCACATTCTTTCCAAATGCCCTATGCAGTTTTCCACCTCTGGCTGCTGAGAGCAGGACCTCTTCTGCATAAGCCCTGAGGATTTTTCATCCTAATCTTTTTGGGTGATTCTTTCCCGTGCTCAAGTAGTTTCTTGACACACATGTGAATCATCACTGTCAGGTACTGCATGGGACACCCTGCTGACACCTGAGGAGCATGCTGCCTGGGCAGCTTTGCCCCTTTTCTTTCTCTTCTCTGACAGTGCTGGCCCTTTCAGCCTCTCTGGGCTCCTAGCTCCTTTGTCTCACCTTAATCAGACCTGCACACTGCCTGGCTCTCCCTTCCTGCCCAGAAGCCTTGAAGCCTGGAAGCTCACCCAAGGCAGTGAGTTGGGGCTGTCATAGGTGACCTTGTTTGACCAGGTTTGTTTCATGCTCAGGGTCCAGTGTCCATGTGACCTGATGTTCAGTATCTTGAAAATTGTTGCATTACCTACCTTTTCCAGTTTGTTTGGTTTTAAGGGAAGAGTAAATGCAATCCTGTGATAGGAGTGAATATCAGAAGAACAGAGCGGGGAGCATGCATTCCTCATGACTGACCCCCACAGGGGTGTGACAGAAGAAGATGGCTGGCGCAGCATTCATGCTGAGGACTCAGGCTTTGAATTACCAGATGAAGGTGGTGCTAGACATGGTTTAAGTGATTTAAGCATAGCTTTTAATATAGAAACATAGAAGTGCCTTTATAGAGATTATTATGGATTCCAGGATAGAATCCATCTCAGCACTGTGAAAAACCTTTGTTTTGGGGGAGGATAGTAAAAATTATTAGAGATTATTGTCTGTCAGTATGTACAAAGTTGTTATTAATATACTGTTTTGGTAGGTGGGCCTTTACTTAAAATCCAGTTTAATTCTATAGTAGGAATATCTTTGTTTATAATCCAAAAGAGAATATAACTTTGGGGTTTTGTTACTGTAAAATAAACCATTACCTTAGAGAACCATAACTTTTATCGTCCAGTACACTGACTGTATTTACTAGGGATGTATTGCTTTTTCTCACCATATAATTTTTAGACTCCCTTATGATAACAGACCCAAAATGATGTTTTTCTTTGTTTCAAATTTTCTTCGTTTTATATCCAGATGGAGGCTGACTCAAGCGTATATAATGCCTTACACTTCTTAAGTTTAAGGTAATACACCCATTTTAATATTATTAAATTACTTACTGAATGAAAGATTTGAAGTGTATTCAGCATTTATGTCTCTTTTTTTTTTAATTTTTTTTTTAGTTGTAGATGGCCACAGTATCTTTATTTATTCATTTTTATGTGGTGCTGAGGATTGAACCCAGTGCTTCACACATGCAAGGCAAGCGCTCTACCACTGAGCTACAATCCCAGCCCCAGCATTTATGTCTCTGTATAAACTGAATAATCCTGAAATCATTAGTACTGTTGTTAGGTCACCTGGCTGTGACCTAAGAACTTTTCTATTTTGTCCTTACTAGTTGCATATTTATTATGCAACAGAATCATTTGAAAGTTCTCAGTTCACAAAGAATCCTTGGTTGCAAACTTCTATTCTTTCTAGGTTTGCTTCCAGTGAATCCTATTTCCTTATACCAAATACCTTGTTAGGCACACTGACTCAGCTTTAGACTCTCCACGTCCTGCTGTGGGGAGAGAGTGCCTCCTTGGTGACTGGTGTGGGAGGCCGGGAAGTCAGGATGGTGCTGCTAGAAGGGTGCTGGAAATTACTGCTTACTCTACCTGACACTGAACTTGGCAACAGCTCAGGGACATTAGGGACTTGCATGGAACACACACAGGTTATTTTAGTCAATTGGTCTTTCCCTTCATATGATGGTGGCGGTGTGGCCTCTCCTTCTTGCCCTCTAGGTTAAAAGACTTTAAAGAAAATATCTGTAAAACATTAGTATTTTCTATTTAGTGTTCGGCAAAACTTCTTGTAATGCTTAGATTCATAACCACAATGTGATTATATTTGATTAGTGCATTCTCTATACCAGTCAGCCTGTGAGTTACTGAGGACATAGGAGTAAGTTACATGGTGCTTTTTTTTTAGCAGGTGTATGGATCAGCAGTAGAAGCACCCCATAAAACAGTCATCTGTCTTGGCTGCGACCCTGCAGAATCTCAAACAGGGATATTACAGAGTTGAGGGGAGGCCTTCGCGACAGCTGAGGGGTTGCACTGTGGTCCTGGAATGGAGCCTGGCATGCTGGGGAAGGGCCAGTAATTTTCACAGAGGATACATAGATCTTGGTTTGTATTTTCAGAGAAAACCCCTTTTATGGTTTCAAGGGGATCAAAAAAATTAAATCATTTTAATTCACTGGAAGAAAAAATTTCATAATAAATCTGTTTAGTATTTATTTTGATGCTTACATTTCATTGTGGATTGTCTGATCTCTGTTGTCCTAACAGTTGAGTTAAAACATTGTTTTGTCTTGTTTGGTTCATGACTTAGCAAAAACTGGGAAGGCATCTAATTTCCTGAGACTTTCAGCAAGTGTCCTTCACTGTCTCATGCTGAGAGTGACCACTGCCATTCTGAACTGTTAAAAAGCACCAAGTTAGTCTCTTCCTATAAGATTGCCAACACAGCTGGGCATGGTGGCACACACTTTAATCCCAGTGGCTTGGAAGGCTGAGGCAGGAAAATCTCAAGTTCAAAGCCATACTCAGCAACTTAGTGAGGCCCTCAGCAACTCAAAGAGACCCTGTCTCTATAAAATATAAAAAAGGGCTGGGGATGTGTCTCAATAGTTAAGCACACCTGGGTTCAATCCCTGGCACCCAAACAACAAAAACAAAAAAACACATACATTGATGCTTCCTGTGGACAAGATAGACATGTTTTGTTTTCTTGAAGGGTGGTAGTAAAAGGGATATAGGAGGTTATTAACTGAACCAGAAAATGGAGAGTCTGCCTTTCTAACCATCAAGACTGTGGAATTGAGCATTGGAAAACAAAAAGGAGTTGAAGGCACATATGTCTGTGTCCTAGGATAAATTGTAACCTAGGTAGTCTAAGTTTTCAAAAAGAGACCAAATTTAGAAATGTGTAACTAATTTATAGGTGATACAAAAATACAATGAAATTCTCTACATTTCTTTTAAAAATGCACATACACATTTATACAATCATTACTATATATTTTAAATTCTTTAATTTGGCATTGTGTTATGGCTTCTTGTTAGATGAGGGTTATCACTTGGTCTTTTTCCCACTCTTCCCTGTCTTCCCATTATAATCCAATCCTAACTTTTGGTTAAGACCATTACTGTTTTCTTTATTACATTTTTAAGGTAGCGTTCACTACTAAGCAAGGGATTATACTATGCTCTACTTATATTTCCCTTCTTAAACAACTTTTAGTTCTTCCTGGATTAACAATTGCCTTATTTTCCCCTACATGCTCTATTTTCTTTGAAAATATGACTGGTTCTTTCTATACCCTTTGACAGCTCTGCAAGACAGTTGCTCACACTCTCATACCATCAGACATATTTTTCCATTCTGTCTTTCTTAAGAGATATCCTTCTGGATTTCCATAGTCTCCTAGGTCAACTTGAAGTGGCTGTTACACCTTTAGATGCATGCAGCCGTTCCCTGGAATGCTCCTTCATTATTTTTCTGACTCTTCTTGCCTCATATATTTGGATCTCCTGTTTCCTAGACCACTTGTTGCTCTGATTATGAACATCCTTCAGTGACTTCCTGAGGAGGTGTGAATGGGAGGCAGTTTTTTAAGAACTTGTATATTTAAAAATACCTTAACCATTATATTTAGTTTGGTTCTTTAAGCTAGAAATTGTAATCCAGGGTGGAAGTAGTTTTCTCTAAGAATTTATTTAAAAACTAAAACTTTCCAACATATAATATTACTACATTCAAATGTTTCATATTGTTGATTAATTAGGTGCTATTTTGATGACCAGCCCTCTCTTTATATGACCGACTTCTCCATACCCCTGGAAGATACTGAGATTTTTCACCTGTGATACTCTAAAATACAACTCTTTCTGTGGGTAGTCTTTTTTTTTTTTTTTTTTTTTAATATCAGGAATTGAACTCGGGGGCTCTCGACCACTGAGCCATATCTCCAGCCCTATTTCCTATTTTGTGTTTTATGTAGAGGCAGGGTCTCACTGAGTTGCTTACTGCCTCCTTGCTGAGGCTGGCTTTGAATTCGGGGTTCTCCTGTCTCAGCCTCCCAAAGTGCTGGGATCACTGGCGTGTGCCACCGCGTCTGGCTTGTGGGTGATCTTCTGTTCTGTACTCTGCTGGGCACTAAGTTTGGACTCATCTTCATACTTTGTAAGAGTTATTTCATAATTTCCTTCTCTCTTTATCTAACTTCCTTGAAATCCTGGATGTTGGAGATACTGGACTGATTAATGTTTTCTTTCCTCCACTAATTCTCCCTTCCTTTATGATTTCAGCCTAGGAGATGACCTTAACTTTATCTGCTAATCTATTAAATTATTTTTTCTTTATACATTCTATTTCAAAATGTCTCTTCTTATAATTTGTTCCTTATTCATGGCATTCTTTGTTTCATGGATGCAATCTTTTTTTCTCGGTGAAGTAGAATGATTTTTTAAAATTGTTTCTTATATTCCTTGCATCATTTCTGTTTCTTCTGAATCACTCCTTTTACTTTTTTACAATCTCTGTTTTGCCAGTGGTTTACTCAAAAGTGTGAGGATCTTGTTCATCCTTAAAAATGATGCACATTAAAATGTGGAATGGAAGCTTTCTGCGAACTGGGCTTGTGGACCGGTAGGCAGCTCTTGAGGTTTTTATGTGATCTGTCAGCTTTTTCAATTGGGATTAGCTTTCTTTTTTTGGACTAGGATTTGAATCCAGGAGCACTTTACCCTTGGATATACATCCCCAGTCTAAGTTGCTGAGGTTGGCCTCCAACTTGAGATCTTCCTGCCTCAGCCTCAGAGTCACTGAGATCACATGCATGTGTCACCATGCCCCTTAGGACTAGCTTGTGTTGAAGTGTGAAGATCTTTCTCTGGAGCCCTTTACCCAGAGAAGACCTGTGTAGTCTTCTGCTTATGGATGTGGCAAGTGATGTTTATGTCTGGCTGTTGACATTCCTGAGCTGGACCAGGGAGTGGATTTAAGGCTCAATGCTGAGTACTTACCATCAGTATGACATGGCACCATTTCACAAACTACCTCACCCACGTGAGCCTTAAGCAGTTCTAGTTCCTTGTGTTTGGAGACTACCTCACTGAATGGAAGTGGGTGTGTGAGTGATAGTCCAACGTTCCGGATTTAAACTTTGAGTAATTTTCCCTGCATTTAGCCTATCTGCAGTTCTTGAGGTTTCCAGGTTATGCCTGCTGTATTGATTGGTGTCTGATTGACACTGTATTTCCTATGCTCCTCAGACATTTCAGATTGACTTTTTACCTCTCTAGGTGGTTTTTCCTTTGTTCATTTTGAGCCTTTCCATCTGTATACATTGTTAGTAACGTTGTGACAGCTAACACATCAACTCAGAACTTCATTTTATTAAAACAATCATTTTATGATCTCATCATTTCTGTGGGTCAAGAACTGAGGAAGGGTGAGATTCTGACTGGGCCTCCCTCAAGTGGTTGCAGACAGCTAGCTGGAGGTGGGGAGCCATTGGGGATTGGTTGATCGTCTCCATGGTGTTTGAGGCAAAGCTTGAAGATAAGAAAAGGTGAAGCTCCAGAAATGGGAGTAAGCCACGGGAGATGGGCTCCTTAGCTTAGACGCATCAGAACTGATTCTCATTCAGCTTCCCCTTGGGTCTTTTCAAATCTCTACATAAACGTCTCATCAAAATATAGTTTCCAAGGTCTGATTTTCACCCCACAGTGTTCTCCTTGCTCTTTTAAGGTACCTGAGCATCACTGTGGAAGCAAGGGCAGCTCTCTGGGTGGGTGCGAGTGCCCCAGGGCATCTGCTTTCTACATCGGTACTTGGATCTCCGGAAGCCCTGTTTGGCGTCACCAGGCTCACGGGGAATCTGATGTGGAATTTTGGAAGGTGTGTAGCGATGATTGGATGTTACTGGAAAACAAAACAAAGTGAGGCTAAGCAGGGATCTGTAAGTTCCTTGGAAGAAAGCTGCTGGGGTTGTAGTGGGCAGGGTGCCCTGTGGAAGACGCTTCAGTATGACCTGGAAGGAAACCAGAAGAACATTTCGCTTAGGCAAAAGGAGTTTATTTCAGAAAGAGACTGTTTCCTTGCGAATAAAGACTTCATTTCCAACTACAAATAGATTATTAAATATTGTTTTAGTTTTTTTCTTTCAAAGTAATGTGGAGAAAAAAGCGTTCATGTATTGAAGAACATTCTGAAATTCTTTCAGTCCGTGGCTCTTAAGAGTGCCCAAATTTTGACAACATTCCTTTATAAAAAGAGAAGCAAAGAGATGTGAGAATATACTATTGTGATTCTGTAAAAATTGCTCAAATGATTTGAAATTGATAGTACCTATTGGATGGTCTCTTTCTAAAATCAGTGCAGTAACATTCCTGCTTCAATAAACATAGCTTGCAAAAATCTTTGTATTTAGAATTTGATTTTTAATTTGGAGAAGGCGTTCACAATCAAATGAAAGTATATGAATCTGGAAGAAGTAAATCTTTTAACTCTAATTGCAAGACTGTGCACATTTAATTGACACACATTCAAACATTGGTGGTAATGGATCATTTGCCATTTAACTGACACTAACAACCTCAGTTAACTCGTGTTTTTGTTTTGCATTGGCTGTTTATATTCTTTTTTGTTAATTTCCCCATAGTACTCAGCTTCCCCTCAGTCAAATCTTTCTTCTTACAGAGATAAACAATTATCATGTCTTGAATTTCTCTTATTAAAACTTTCACACATATATTGGGTTTAATTGCCTATACATTTTATAGTCTGAAAACATGAACCATATTGATAATAAAACCTGAACATCTGCACATACTTGCAGAACGCGGTCCTAAAGGAGAACCGCTTTAGTGTGGTGATGCTGTCCACACTGTGCTTGGAGACTCCGTCTCCAAGTCTGTGCCCACCTGGGCCAGACCCTGGATGCCAGCACACTTACTCTGGGTCTGCTATGTGCAGTGGGAACAGGGCTAAAGCAGAACCTTTGCTCCTTTCACTTTTTGAGATACCGTGTCCCATTGTACCAAGTGTAGGTTTTGATATTAGCACCTTTACCTCCTGATATTTTCCTGTTAGTTTTTGTTAATTTCTAGCAAATTTCCTGTACCCAGAAGGCTTTGTCTTTGATCTTTCAAGCTTAGGGCTGGGGAATAGATCTAATTTTCCCTTTTGGAATTTTAAATAACAAAATTTTATTTCTGTTCTAAGTTTTGTTTAATAAAAAGAGTTTTTTGAAGTTTCCAGAGTTTGGTCGACTGACTAATTCTGAGTGTATTCAAGGTTTATGCCTCCTGCAGCGGAAGAACTCCAGCCTAGGAGATACCATGGCAATGCTCGCACTTGAATTGGAATCTGGCCCTGCTGTTCACCTGGGCTAGCTGTTAAACGTCTCTGTGCTTCAGTTTCCTTCATTTAAAATTGGGCAGTAGCACCTGGTCTTAGGTTCAGATTAGCGTATGACATGCTGGGAACACTGCCTGCTCATAGCAATCACTCAGCAAGCGCTTGCTGTTGCTGTTATTAAAGAGCCTGAGATACTTATTATGCACCACAGTATACTTCCCTGGACCTAATATTTTTTAAGGTGAATCTGCCATTTTTGAAGGAAATTTAACTCTGAACATAATGGTAGTATAAGTGATTAAATGATTAAAACACAAACTGGCTGTTCATCATAAGCAGTTTATAAAATGCTAATATAAAAGGGAGGAGCACCTGCTTCTCTTCCATTCCAGAGAGACAGTTACAGCTCGTGTCTCTTCCTTCCCTCACGTTTCTAGATGTCTGTAGTTTCCTGCTTTTTAAAATTTGGCATTACTTACATTTCCTTAGCCCGATGTTTCATAGTTCTTGTGCTTACATTATTTACTCTTTAGGGTATCTTCCTTGAATCCAGAATTGGCTCCTTCTGAGCCTTTATTTCTTTGAGTTCTTTGGTATCTGTATTACTTCCTGTTATTTTTTCCAGTACACATGTGATTTTAATGTAGTTAATCTATAACAGTGTGTGTGAGAGAGAGAGAGAGAGAGAGAGAGAGAGAGAGAGAGAGAGAAGGGCGGGATGGCCTTTGTTTCATTCTGGGAGCTTGCTGTTTGTACATATGAGTGACCCGCTCCCAAAAAATATATTGTACGGGAAATCTGAACTTGTCAACGCGTTGGGGCACTGAAGATAGAGGGATTACTGCTCAAGGATTTAGCTATAGGTGGACTTGCTTGTTAAAAATTTGGGGAGCTGAAAGACTGAGAAGGAAGCTTAAGGGGATAGAATAAAAAACAGACCAATAATGTGATAACCGTTCAAGAGCGATCCCTCCTAACCCATCCACATTGCCGGGCCAGGGATCAGGTTCACCTGCGCGCAGTTTGTGCACTACTTCAAGGAGCACTTCTGTTGCATTACGTGGGCTGACTCACGCTGCGTGCCATCTTCATCCGCCTGTGCAAGGGGCCCCTGGTGTGTACACTGTTGGTCTCTTTGCAGTGAGGGGAGGGAAAGGAGGGCAGAGGCAACCCCGCAGTGCTTCCATGGTGAGCCTACCGTGCCTTGCCTAGAGGTACTCCCAAGCAGTCAAGGCTGCCAGGGAGCTCACCTGCCAGCCAGCCCCAGTTACTTCATTTCTTTTTTTTTTTCTTTTTTAATTTAAATGCTTTTCAAGTCATAGTACATATATAGAACTCAATGTTTCCATTTCTCTGGTTGCAAACCAGATAGAGTCACACCATTTGTGTCTTCATACCTGCACCCAGGGTAGTGATGACCATCTCATTCAACCATATTTACTACACCCCTTCCCTTTTCCCTCCCCCCTCCTCCCCACTGCCCCATCCAGAGTTCCTCCATTTCTCCTATGTTCCCCATTCCCACACCCCTTATGTATCAACATCCACTAATCAGAGAGAACATTCGGCATTTGGTTTTTTGGGATTGGCTTACTTCACTTAGCATAATGTTCTCCAATTCCATCCATTTACCTGCAAATGCCATAATTTTATTCTCTTCATTTCTTTGGCATCTGAATGTATCCATTCAGTCACCATATCCAACGCAGCTAGATTGTTCTGGTTTCAGTGGAGTGGTGAAGTGTGCTTCAGTCATTGTTAAACACTTTGCCGTTGTGAGCCATCCGATTGAGAAGGCGGTATTACTGTGCACTAGGAGCAGGTAGTATAACTGATCAGTACCATAGCTTTAATCTGTACTAGAGAACTGCAGTCACTGGTAGCGAGACATGTCATTCTTACAGTCAGAGAAAAACGCTATAAATATAAGACAGCTTTCTTATTTTTTGTTGCTATGTGTGCTCCACCACCTTGAACCATGGCTACATAAGGGCCCCGCTGCCCCAGCAGTCTGCTCTGTGTTGGCTTTGATCACTTCCTCCTGCTCGCTTGCTCTCCCTCTCCCTCCCGCCCCTGCTGCCCTTGCTGCTGTTACCTGGAGAGCTGGGAATGTTTCTGCCTCCCCTCCCCATTTCTTTCAGCTCCCTTTTGTACTTAACTTCTGGGCCCTGGTTTATCATAGTTCATCCTTTTTCCTCCTCTTTTTCTTCTTCCTTTTTCTTTTGTGATGGGATCAAACCCAGGGCTCCCACGTGCCAGGCGAGTGCTCCATCACCAGCTACACCCCCAGCTCTCATTATTATTACTGTTTCTTTTACTCCTTCATCTGTCTATCCCATTTGCTCTGCAAGTCATGCCAGCATTGCTGTTTCTCTGCTCCTACGTGTCTTCTTCCAAACACTAGTGAGGAAAAGTTGCAAGATTATGGTGTCAGTGTTTCTGCTACAGAGGATCATCCTGTATCCTGGCAGTCAAGGTGAAGTGTGGATCACATGAAGATCCCATGCAAGAGGAAAGATAATGATGTATTTTAACAGTCAAAAGATAATGTATTGTTAATTTCCTCCATGCTGAAATTTGTAAGAAGGTATAAGGTTAGTAAGTGCAATAGAAGAAAAATGAAAAACAAAAATGAAAGTTGAGGGAATCTGCTGTCTAACCAATCCATCACCTCTACAGTTCCTGAGACATTGAGTCTTCTAAGGATAGACTCATTGATGTTTGTGCTCCCAAAAGATTAAGCCCCACTCCTGGCAAACCTTGCTGGGCTGTTCTGCGTTTCATGCTGTACTGCTGAAAGCCAGTGCATAAACTGCAATTCTAAAATTTTGAGTAAACTGTCATTAATTAAAAAATCTGAGATCACACACATTGGGCTTCTAATCCCAATTGTGCCATGTAATAGTTGTGTGGCTATAGCCACATTACTTACCATCTCTAAACCCCCATGTTCTCACCTGTAAAGTGGACATAATGAATCAGGTCACAAGCTTTGCTGACAAAGCAGCAATAAGGCCTGCTCAATCAGCACTTCCTGGAGTGTGCCCAGAGCAAGCACCCCAGCAGGGTGGCCTTAGCAGGTAGGCTCTCTCACACAAGGGAAATCTGTCCCACTGCTGCCCTGTGGGGAGTGACAGAAGACAGCCACTAATATTTAATTGGAGACACCTAAGCTCACAGTTGATCCCTTTGATACAGTTCTTGCCAATAATGTGACTTGTAATCTTTACAATGGATAACAAAAATTTCAGAGTTTTTAACTGCCAGGTGTAGTAGCACATGCCTTAATCCCAGAGACTCAGGAGGCTGAGACAGGAGGATCTCAAGTTCAAGGCCAGCCTCAGCAACTTAGACCCTGACTCAAAATAAAAATTAAAAGGGCTGGAGATGTAGCTCAGTGGTAAAGTCACCCTGGGTTCAATTCCTAGTACCCCACCTACCCAGAGTATTAAACACAAATTCAGCCACATTTAAGGTGCTCAAGCCAGCATGCCAGGCACTGAGCTTATTACTCTTTTGGGAACATAAACACGAGGTGCTATTTGTCCTTAGAAGACTTAAAAGTCTAATGAATTATACAGTCTGTGGACTTGTTAGGTAGCAGATTTTCTTGACTTTTAAAACATTTTTTGTTTGTTTTCATTATTTATCCATGACAATAGAATGCACTTGGATGCATCATAGATAATTTCTCATTCTTTTTGTGCATGATGTAGAACCCCACAGGTTGAATAGTCGTGTAAGTACATAGGGTAATAATGTCTGATTCATTCTACCATCTTTCCTACCCCCATACCCGCTCCTCTCTTTTCATTCCCTTCTACCTAATCTAAAGTATCTCTGTTCTTCTCTAGCTGCCCCTCACCTTTGTGAATTAGCATCTGTATATCAGAAAAAACATCTAGCCTTTGGTTTTTGGGGATTGGCTTATTTTGCTTAGTATGATGTTCTCCAGCACCATCCAGATTTTCTTAACTTTTAAACTTTTTGTTTTATTGCATTTACTTACCATAATTACATGCCAGAAATGGCTTTTCAAAGTTAATCATATTTCATAGCCAAGATGATTAATAAGTATAATGGCAACAGCAACTAACATTGATTGAGGCATTACTCATGAGCAGGCACTTTTGCGAGTATTTTACACGTATTAACTCATTTAATTTTCACAATATTCCTAGGAGGACTGTTATTAATCCCATTTTATCCTGAGGCTTAGAGAATTAATAACTTGCCCACAGTTGCACAGCTGATAAAAATGGCAGATACAGAATTTGCATTGTGGCAGACTGGCCCTGCAAAACGTAACTTCTAGCTGTCATTCATGATATTCATTAACAAGTGGGGATACATCTGTATAAATTTCTAGGATTGTCCACCATGTTGCAACAATTTCAAATTAGAAACATGCTTTAGAAGGAAAGTTCATACTTGTATATTATATCCTTCTTGAATTTCAATAATTTAAAGGATGTGTTGATACATTGTCAGGGTGCTGATTTGAAATGTATTTTAATTGGGAATAATTGGAATTTAATATTTTTATAAAAATGTAATAAATGTAAAATATTCTAATTTTTTTCTCAAGCATTTTTGATGCTCCTAAAGTTCTATTGATATTAAATGCAGTGTTTGTAAACTGCTCTTTATTTTGTACCTGGATTCACTTCTCAAGATGTTTATTCAAGTATATTTCAAAATTCTTAAATCCTGAAAATTGGCCAAAGATATGTAAGGAAGTTGTATTCGTAATTTAATAACAAAGAAAACAGGTTTTTTTTAAGTTAACAAAGTTAAGAATAATAATCTTGAGTATAGACATTTATTTCATAGTTTCAATTTCTTTCCTGTAGAAATATTTTATGCATAGTATGTAATGCTACATACCACAGGTATAGCTTATAATAACTATATCATATGATATGTAAACATAAAGTGCACTGAACTTACATTTTAGCTTTTTGGGTTTCTGTATTTTCTGTTGTAAAAAATTAACTTACTATAGACACAGGCTTCAACACACTTGTATTTGTGTACTCCTTCATTTAGGAAAGCTGTTTGGTGCAATGATAGTTCTGTTGTTCCTTTCTAAGTTTTAAGTTTTGCAAGAAAAAAATGAAAGTGTCATATATTCACATCTTATGACTTCAATGCCCCTTTCAAGTTGTTTACAATCATAATAAAATCATACTCATGTTGAAATATAAAAGCATATTACTTTTGTGTTATTTTTCACAGCCTTCGAATTTAGAAGATGGTTAGTTTGTGTTCAGTGATTCTATAGCCTGGTTCTGAAATGGGTTTCGATTTTGGTGCGCCTCTTCATGAGCGCTCCATTTGTATTCCTTATCAGAAAAAGTGTTCAGGGAACAGAAGAACAGAAGGCTAGCACCAGGGCCACACCTTCTGGAGCAGGAGGTATTCAGAATGGCCTCCCATCTGTCAGGCCTGGGCATGCTAACACTTGCAGCAGCTGTCTTGCTCTCCAGAGCAGGCACAGCCTGTTTGTGCTCAGAGGCTACTGGACCTTGGGGAGCTGCCCTGGCTGTAGATCAGCCCCAAGAGGCTGGCAGGGCTACTGTGGTGCTGTGCTCAAAGGTTAGCATCAGGTAGGGGCTTGGGTGAACCATCAGCTATAGAAAGGATCACAGAGGGCAGCAGCTAAACATCATTCATATGGCAGTTTTAGATTTTAAAGCAAGCCACTGTGATTTTTAAAAAATTCTGTAAATTGAAAGATGTCTTACTAGTAAGTCTCAGATTCAAATGCCGCAGGCCCCGATGGTACACACTTGTACCTCAGCAATTCCAGAGACAGAGGCAGGAGGATTGAAAGTTCAAGGCCAGCCTCAGCAACTTAGCGAGGTCGGAAGCAATTTAGTGAGACCCTGTCTAAAAAAAGGACTGGGGATGTTGCTCAGCAGTAAAACGCCCCTGGGTTCAAATCCCCAGTACCAATAAATAAGTAAGTAAACAAATAAAATGCCTTTTCAGAGAGTTGAATCTTTCTAACTTAAGTCTAACCACTTTAAGCCATAATTGTATTTATGTATATTATTTATATGATTATATAAATTATGTTTTGTATTTGTTACTATATACCATATGTATATAATAATAAGTGAGAGAGAGATCTACTCACTGATGGGTATTCTTATTGTTATGACAAATGGAAAGTTTTCTTCCTTTCTAACACTGGAGATTGAACCCAGGGCTTCATGTGTGCTGGACTCTTCCACTGAGCGACTTCTCCAGCCCTTTTTATTTCATTTTGAGACAGAGCCTCACTCAGTTGCCCAGGCTTGGGATCCTCCTGCCTCAGCCTCCCTGGGAGCAGGCATTACAGGTGTGTGCCACCGTGCCCAGCTAGAAAGTTTAATTTTATCCTCGGACTTTTAGCAAAAGTATTTTGTTAGATGCAGGGTGGGGATTGTGGTCAGATGGTTACTTCCTATTATGTGAGATGTTTGTGTAACCTCAGTTTATATTACTTTTCAGATAGATGTGATACTTAGGTAGTATAGGATATATTAGGTGTTTAGGTCTATAATATTTTTAAAAATTTTCTAAAATATTGATTCTTCAGAGAAGGTCATTCAAGGACAGTGCCAAAGCTGCTCCAATGTGACTGTCCTCATTTTCAAACTTTTCTGAATGCAGTAGAAATACTATTTGTTCTGTTGATGAAGGTTAAAAGTATTGCTCTTTAGTAAATGGAAACAAAATAGTATTATTTCTTTTTGAAGTAATCTATTGATCATGATTGCTTACTTATGGACATATGGACAGTACATTCTAAAGTTTGTAAAATCAAATACAAATTTCAGCTATTATCTTTTCATAAAATTATACTTTATGAAACATTTTTCTAAATAGATAATTATTGAGTGACACTTTCTCATATACATTCAATACCTGTCAGATGCACCAGGCCCACAAAAGGCCGGGGTTCCACAACAGAGAAGATAATGCAGGAACACAAAGTGTGTCAGGGTGTAGAAATGGAGGTGCATGTTTTTAAACTTTTGATACTTTTTTGTTCATGGATTTCTGTGTTCACTTTACCCCAAGATGTCGCTTGAGAATATTTGAAGCAATGACAGTGAAAAGAGTGACTGATTAAATGTCCCCCCCAGTGAGTCAGCTGACGTGAAGGGTTGGAGTGGGCACTTATGTAGGGTAGCTGTCGCTACCTGCACTGTTCTCCGCGTATGTCACTCTGCATTGTCTTTGTAACAGGTGAATTTCAGGCGGAACTCGCTGCACACAGATGGTCGGTGGTCTTAAGCAGAATGCCCTAACGGCTTTTAAACGTAAAGCATCATCTCACCCATTCACACTCCCAAGGCTGCCATTTGATTGCCTGTGGATTTTCACTGAGGAGTTCGTGAGGCACCTTCATTAGTTTGCCCCCTCCGGAAAGAAGAAATGATACGAACAAACAACTATATAAAAATCAAACTACCTTCAGAAAATGCTTTTTTTCCAAGTGGAACCCAGTTTCTCATTCTTGGATAATCAGAAACAAAATTCCAAGGGAGGAAAAAATTTAAATGTAGGATAGGTACACATTTATATTTCTACTGTGGCTACTGGCTGCCTGTTATAAGTCACCTCATGTGCTCTTTCTAACCCTTGGCCTCTCCCTCACCTTCCTAAGACCACCAGTGGTTTCAGAAGCAGGCTGATGCTAAGCCAGGGCTGCATAGCATCTGTACCCCCCGCCCCCTTCCTCCAAAGACTGCCCAGGGAGATCCTCTCACCACAGCACTAGGCCCTGTCTCTCCCCATTATGCCCCAGCGCCTACAGCATGGGGCCTTGAGGTTACTGTTACCATCCTACCCTACCACTTGAGCTTGGTGAACTGAGGGCGGGACAAGTTGGGTCATGTTTGATCCTGAGGGCCAAGTGGCTGACCTTGCAGTGAACTCTCTGTGGATGACCCTTTGCTGTACAGGGTTGTGAACAGAGGAAGAGCCAGACCTGTGCCAGGCAACACTTTCTCTGAAGAGATTACCAGAAGTACCAGAGGAAGAGGGGCTCTGCCCTTTCCTTTTGAGTTCCCAGGTGCAGGCACACCTGGAGACTGCTGAGGTAGTAAGGTAATCATCCTGGAGAAATCTACATATAACCCCTGAAAAATCAGTCTTATTTTCCTTTTTTCTTTACTCATTTCTCACCAGAAAGAATGCTTGTTTACCTGTGAGGTACAAAAGGAGCGGGAAACAAGGAGGGATTTTAAATTGCTGAGCTGTAATTACTTTACAGACTGACCTGTACTGTGGCTTGACCTGGGAACCAGCTGATCAGAGATTGTCCTAAATAAGTAGTAGCATTTTACTCACTGTTCAGAGCAGGCTGCACTTCAAGGATCAAGTGTGTGTTGGTGAGAAAGCTGTGGTCATATAGATGAGTTAGCACCTGCCTTGGTCAGCCCAGGACTGACGAGGAACTAGGCAGTGGGGCACCAAGTCCTCTGACCTGCTCCTGAACTAACCTTTTTGAGTTCCAGTTTTCACTTACATGGACCCTGCCAGAGTCCCTGAGAAGACGTACTCAGTGACAGAACACTGGGAGGTGGAGTTAGTGTTGAGCCAGTGTTAACTGCTCTTAAACTGTTGCCAGGGTAGCTGGAAAATCTGCAGCCTGGTTGTACATTCCTGCAGTGCTGACGTGGATGTGGGTCTCAGGTACAGTGCAGTCAACACTGGTGAGATGCAGATCTCAGATAAATGACGAACCATTTTGTAGTTGAAGTATGTCCTATGTATTGCGTGGAACACGTTACGTAGAACATGTTACTAAATTTGGCAGCCCTACCTGAAACAGGAGTTCACTTTGGCCGTTAGAAGAGGCCTCCCTCCCTTAGATGATCTGCTGAAAACCTCAGGACCCCACACCCAATTGGGACTCTGTTTTTAACTCTGCAGAATTTTTAATCTTTGTAAGTGCAAAGTCCTTTAACTCACAGCAAACTTAAGCACTGTGTGAATAATAGGAATATCTTCTGTCCCTCTATGATCTTCAGTTTCCTTGATTTTGTTCAGAAGCTTGGGTGAGAATAGAGATTCCTACTGGTGTGGATGCTGTTCATTTGTCCGCGGAGCTAGCAGCACAGCCGAAAGGACTCAGCTGGGATCCTGGCTCTTACACAGGCAAGGATTTCTTTTCCTGCAGCGAGGGGTGTCTTAATAGGACCCCAGTACCTCCAAAGGGAATTGTGCAGACGCCATCTTCACAGTGTGCCTGGTTTGAGGCAGGGTAAGAAATGGGAGAAAGGATGAACCTTCCAGAGCCAACGATAGCTGAGCCCTAGTTCTGGCCTGCATTTGCTATGAGAACTAGATTTAGGTTTTCACTCCCCTGAGCCTCAGTTTGTTTGTCTGTAAAGTAAGGATAATATATGCCTTCAAAGGATTGTTAGATAATTCAAAGTAAGTCAAAACCAAATTAAGATATGCAACACAGTTTCATAAACTGTGTACTTTAGAAATGAAGGGTATTAAAGTTGCTGGTTGCATTTTGGTTTTTGCAAGTTTTATCAAGTGTTTTTCTAATGTGAATTTTAAGCCTTATCTATGCCTCATCTTGAATTCGATTTTTGCTGCATAACTGTTATCAACAAAATTTGGTAATTGGAATTGTGGTTTTATAATCTCATTAAATCCAAACTAAATCAGCATCCTAGATTGATTGATCTTTTAAAAAAAAAAAAATCTGACTTCTGCCTGAAATGAGCATGTTTCTAGGGAACCCTGACTTATTTCAATGACTTAAAACTCACAGTGAAAATATGATGAAATCTTATGTTGGAAAGGAAGAAAAGAAACAGGCGTCATTATTACAGCATATGCAGTGTGTACAGTTGTTCAGTAGACTTGGTTTTTACTGCTCTTACCTACCTAACACAATTTCCCAATGTTTATCTCTAGGGAATTATTTTAAATCTTTTGTTTTCATGGGTACATGAATTGATGTAGTCCCTGCAAAATATCAAAATAAGTGTAAAATTAGTGTTTTTTTAAAAAATGTAATTTACTATGCATTAGTCTTTTGCATAAAGATGATGTTTTCTCTCTTGGACAAAATTTTAGGGTCTGGCTATGAGGTGCATCTCAGAACCACAGAAGTTTATTTTGTTACAGTTTTCCTCTCACGCTCTGTGCAAGAACCCAAAATCTGTATCATAGCTTTTCAGTCTGTTTCCTGTTGTGTAAGTGTCCAGGGATTGCAGCTATTCTTTTGGCATGTCTTTTACTTTAGCATTAAAACACGGTTCTTTCTCTTGACATTGTCGCTAATTCTTATCTTCAATTAGTTTTGCCTTTTTATATTATTACCTGTTTACAGTTATCAAGAGGTAAAAATACCAGGCATATCTATCCTTTCTATATAAAAAGTAACAAATGTAGAAAAATTCTTATTTACAAAGTTCAGATGGCAAGTAGTGGAGCAGAGATTTAAACACATGCATTTTAGTTTACTTTATTTTAAATATGATTTCAAATTTATTATGTTTCCTCTAAGAAACCATCATTTCTGAACTTGACATTGAAATTTACACTAACATAAAGGAATCCATTTGAATATCTAAAGATTATTCTAGAATATTGGTGTGAAATTTTTACCTCTGAATATATTATTTCTAAAAGATTTAGTGGAAGACTGCAGTTACCCAGAATAAACTGAAAGTGTGAAGACATCATTATCCTAGGAGATTGTTTACCTAAAATTGTGAATCCTAGAAAAGTCTTCATAAATTCTAGTATAATGGATGTGAATAAGTTATCATGGGAAAATATTTTGAGGTGTATTCTTAGGTCTTTCAGTTTAGTGTTTAAGAGCAATCACATTGTGCTTGAGACTGTCACTTTGGTCTTCCTGTTGGTCACACAGTACTGGAGAGTATGAATTATGGGTCCAGTCCAGTGTGGTAGTTCTCACAGCTGTGCTTCTTGTTATGAACAGAAAGCAGCTCTAAGTGAGCTTGTGATGTGAAGATGTGGTTGCCTTGATTTAGTTTTTCCAAGTTGCTTCCCTCTCCCAATCTCTTTCCCATTTGAAAGAAGTTGAGAAAAATTCAGAGGGGGAAAGGAGTAGCTCTCAGGACAGCTGGAGAGGAAGGAGTGGAGAGCTCCCACTGCAGCTAGCTAGCCTCACGCCCGCTCGCAGCCCTGGCCCCGGAGAGACTTTCTCCATCTCAGCATTGAATCAAGGGACCAGTGAAAGCAGAAGTGCCTGGTTCTTTGTGGATGTATAAATTTGTCTATTGAAAACCAACCACTGCATTTTCTCTGGTCTTCTCATCTGGGATAAAATAGTAACTCCATGCTGTTTTTGTTCTGCCTGAAAGAGATGAAAATAGCATCTTTCTCTGATTGTGCTGGAATATGGCTCTTCAGCAAAGCTCACTGTGCTCAGTGATGTGAGGTATGTTCCAAGCCATTCAGCAGAGCTCCTGGAAGAAATTTGGAATAGGAGAAGGGATTTTTGTATTGTTTCTCTCTTCCGTGATGATTTTAGCCTCATGTGACATGTCCTCAAAGTTCCTAGACCAGTAGCTCCCAACTCAGCAGGCCACAGGGATGCTTCAAAGAACACCCTGGTCCAGAAGCTGAACGCACAGAGAACCCTGTGTTTACAGGCCCTGGGCTCCCCCACTGCTCGCATCAGTATCTTAGGATTTCGTTGTAAAGCTTCATAGGAACTGTCTATGCTGGGGACATGCTGGCAGTGAGCATACAGTTCAGAGTCAAAGCCCAGCCAGACAGCCAACTAGTGACAGTGGAGAGGCTTCTTGATTTCTCTGGGCTATCATTTCCTGAGCATGAAATCACAGTGACAGCGTCTTCCTACTAGTGCTCTTTTGGAGGTCTGAGGCACCAGTGGATAAGCCTAGCATTGGAGTGCCCAGGAAATGCGTTCCCTTAGTCACTGTCATTGCTGTCATTGTTTCAGTTAGCAGATTCAAAAGAGAGTTGCCTTCTCATGGCAGCTCAAGACATGGTTATTCTCTGTTTTAGTTTTAACCATTGGTGCAACACGCTGATGCTGGTGGTAGAGAGAACCACAGGGCACGTGGCCAGGAGCTCCTGCCCATGCCTTCCTTGCCTGAGTGTGCCACCGAGTTCACCCACATCCTAGCTGTCCAGCCAACACCTGGAACCTGCCTCTAAGTGCCAGTACGCTCTGCGGCATTGGGGACACAGTAGTGAAAGGACAGCTACACGGTTCTCAGGCTGTGTGCTCTGGGGAAGATCACCGGTAGGCGAACAGACGATACGATGTCAGGAAGTGGTCATAACCATGCACAGAATTAGGTGTGGGGACATGAAGGAAGGGAGCAGGTGGCTCATTCAGGTTAGGTGTGCAGGGAAGACCTCTGGGGAAAATAAGCCTTTAAGCAAAAGTACATAGTACCAGGAGCCAACAGCACAAACATCTAAGGGAGAGCATTCTAGGTAGAGTAGCTTAGGAAAAAGCTCTGATACAGGAATTGGGTATGTCAGAACCAGAATGGGTCCTAGGAGGTCGTGAGAGAGGCAGGGCCACAGTCTTACTCTTCAGTAAGTTCTTAGAGAGCCAGTGTCAGTTTGAGAGTTTGTGTACTGTTTCTGAATATTTCTCCAGAAAAATCAGTGTGAGCTGGATATAAACAGTCTGCTTTGCCTCTGGAAACTTTATCAGTTAGAGATAAATGTGTATTTATTGAATTGTGATATGAGAAGAGTAAAGTATATGTGAAAACATTCTTTGTGACCCAAAGATACATTGAAAACAAATATTGTGGAATTTTATGTCATATGTTACAGTCCCAAATAATATTAGAGTTTTCATGCTAATTTTGAATATCATTATTCACTTGAATAATGATATAGTAATATCATTATTATCAATAATAATAATAATAATATTTAGTGTACTGTATAGGTGTGGAATGGTGGCTTTACATTTTCCCACCATTGTTGAGCATTTGAGAGTGGTGATTTCTCCACTAATTATGATGGAATTTTACTCTTTCCAAACAGCCATTTCTAATAAAAGTGTGTTTGTTTTGGTTAGGAATGTGTGTTGTGACACATTTTATTTCTTTTGTTTTTAAAAATTTTTAATTTGTTCTTTTTAGTTATACATGTAGAATGTATTTTGACATATCAAATGTACATGGAGTATAACTTCCCATTTTTGTGGTTCTACATGATGTGGAGTTTCACTGGTTGTGTATTCATATATGAACACCTTCCCTCCATTCCCTTTTGTCTAATCCAGTGAACTTCTGTCACCTCCTTCCTCGCATTATGAGTTAGCATCTGTATGTCAGAGAGAACATTCACCCTTTGGTGTTTTGGGATTGGCTTGTTTCACTTAACACGATAGTCTACAGAGCGTTTTAAATACTCGAGAAAGCATTTTCCTAGCTCTCTTTGTGGTCCTTCAGGACTAAAGCAGCCCTGCTGCCACACAACCAGGAAATTGAGGATTGAAAACCTGGCTGTAAACCTACTGTGTTACAGGTTTACAGTAGGTAGATCTTGGCAACAGCCAGATTTGAATGGTCTCATTTCCAGGTGAAGAAGCCATAGTGCCCTAGTAGAGGAGGTGGGCTCAGGGCTTCCCCAGCTCAGAGCTGGAGTCTTTACCAGCAGGTTTCCTTGGCACCATTCTCCAGCCAGCCCTTCTGGATCATTTCACACTGTTTACTTACTTATGAGTTGCTGGGGATCCAGCCCAGGGTGTTCGTAGGCCAGTAGTCTACCACTGAACTGTACCCTCAGCACTTTTTATTTAATTTTGAGAGAGGAGTCTCCCTAAGTTGCCTAGGCTGGCCTTGAACTTGGGCCTTCCTGCCTCATTCTCCTTATTAATTGAGATGATAGGGGGTATCATCTCAATTTGGCTCTCATTTTGTACATTTTACCTGGCTCTCATTTTGTACATTTTATCTGAGGTCACTTGTGGGTCCCTAGAAGGAACAGGTCTTCTTTGGCGGGAGGAGAGCAGCAGCCTGAGACACTTGACTTGAAAACCAGGTACTTTATCTCCTCCCTCTTCTGTGTTGCTGAAGGCCCCGGAAGAAAGCTGCTGAAATTTGTGAAATAGAACTTTTTTGTGTGTGAAATAGAACTTTGTTTCATATTTTATGTGGTAGTGCATCTAGACTATATTTGGGTTTTTACTTACATTGAAAAAAATAAACACAACAGAGTAAGGAGAGCAAATAACATTTATATTCCTAGGCTTAGAAGCACTTACAGTGCCAGCTGTGGACTGAGGACTCACCCCTATTTGTCCTTGGCTAGCATACTCCTCATCACTTCAGCTCTTAGGAAGGCAGATCCTGTGCACCCTGGTGAAGGAGAGGGGAGATGACTGCTCCCCTCGTGTCCCTCAAGTGTTCCTCTGAAGGGGAGATGGACTGAGTTCTGAAGATAGATTACACACCTGCCCCACCAACTGAAGACTGAGCCTCCTGCCTCCAGGTGGCTGTCTTGTCTCTACAGTATTTATGATGGGACATTCACATGAATGAAGATGCTAAAGAAGCACCCAAGAGTCCCGCTCTCCTGTCCTGATAAGGTGCTATGTATTAGCTGTTACAGCATATTTCAAAGTACTTTGTAAATTGCAAAATCTGGTGGGAATACTAGCTTTTACTTAGTAATTGGAATTTGGAAGAATTCATAATGTCTCCTCATTGCCAGGTCAGGATGAGAATAGAGAATAGATTTCAAAATTGTGGCACAACTTAATATCTTGAGATAAATGCTTAACTTTGAAGTTAAATGGGTAATTTTTAGAATTTTTTTCTTTTATGATCATTTTGCTGATCTCTGCGTCTCTAATTTTTTTAAAAGAATTTCAGCCAAGAGTATTTTCATGTTATCTTTTTTTAATTTTATTTTTTATGTTTCAAGGCTTCTCTTTTAACTTGTAGGTTCTACAAAGTCTTCTCATCTATATGAGGGCTTAAAAATGCCCTATATTGGGGCTGGGTTATGGCTCAGTGGTAGAGTGCTCGCCTAGCACACGTGAGGCACTGGGTTCGATCCTCAGCACCACATAAAAATAAAATAAAGATGTTCTGTCCACCTACAACCAAAAAATAAATATTTTTTAAAACTGCCCTATGTTAAGTTTGTTGTTATACAAAGTTGGCACATGTAATACAGGAGCATGCTGTACATTTTTAGGGAGAGAAAAATTAAACTGTGGATACCTGCTGTGTTGCTAACAAGTTATTTCCCAGTTCTGATGCCTCCTCATTCTTGATGATATATTTTATGGTTGTGTTAAATTTGTCCTTGGGAAATGCTTTAACAAACATTAAGATAGTTTCTTGGAATTGTTACTAGGGCTGGAGTGTTTTAACGGTCTGCTGATGGTGTTTATCTGACCGTGCATTCAGCCCATTTTTGTTGTGCACCTGTGGTGTAGACAGAGGTGCAGTAGTAAGGAACAGAAAACAGACCTGTCCTCATGGTGCTTTATAGCTCAGTGGGAGGGAACATCTTCCAGGTAAAATACAAATGGGTAAGACCTTGCATTTGAGATAAATAAAGGATTATATAGAAAAGAGAGTTAAATAAGAGAAGGCATCTATGTCAAACCAGGCACAGGAATGGGAAGAGGACTCAGCTGAGACCAGACACACATGGAATGCGTGTATTCCAGGAATCCCAGGTAAGACAGTGTCTGCTGGAGAAGGAGACAGACAAGTAAGCATCTTGCAGGGTGAGGGTGGCAGCTGTGGCCACGGTACAGTAGGGCTTTATAGCTCTTATGAGGAGTATGTCCTCCATCCTGAGATCCATGGAAAGCCACTGAAGAGAGATTTTGTTTTAAAGTAGGATGTGACCTGAGCATACTTGCGTTTCAGAAAGATCCCTCTGACTACAGTGTGGAGAATGGATTGGAGGAAGTGACACTGGAACCAAAGATCTTGTGGTGAGACTTGAGTGTGTGACCATTGTGGCATCATGTTGATGCCCCATTCCAGAGTGTATGCCATAGCCTAGGCAGTGTTACGTGATGGCTCTGCCAGCAGAGGAATTGTAGGTGTTTTGGATTGAGATCTTGGTGGTCTGCATTTAGGTAGCAATGGTGGAGTTGGAGAAAAGCCAAGAGTCAAAGGAAGAAGATGCACAGAACCTTTGCTTTCTACGGAAAGGATGGTTGGAAAGTAAACCAGGGCTTGGGGGAAGATGCCCAGTTTTCTGGCATGACTTTTCTGAGTGGAGAAGGGTACCTAGAAAAGAGAGCAAGTTCATTTTTTGTTTGTTCCTCCTTTTGTGAAGGAACTGACCACCTGCAGTAATTATTAATGGTACCTAGAAGTAGCATTATGGCCTCTCCTCTGATTCCACCTTTTATCAGTCCAAACCTAAGAGTAACAGCATTAGGGCCCATCCTGTGTTCTCCATGGAAAGTTGAAATTGGGAAACTAAATACATCCCCCAAAAGTACTTGAACCTCCAATACTGCCTTGTAAGTTGCATGTTGCTAAGTATTTAGCACGTAAGTCACTCTGCAGCCCTTCAAGTGTTCCTCCTGTGAACTTGTTAGAAACAGATCCAAGTGATAAAATACTATAATTTTGCTTGATTTCACAAAATGTAATTTCTTAACATAAGGACTCAAAGGAACACTGAGACCAAGGAGATTAAATAAGAATTTTATTCAACAGATTTTGAAATTTTAAAACAGATTACAATTTAAAAGATAAAAAATGGTGTCTTTCATAATCCCACAGAAAAATGTCAGTTACCTTACTTTTAGAAATGTGTTCAGAATAGTTGTGAAGTTGAATTTGGCTTCATGCACCCGGCACCTTGTCTTAATGTCAGAATATTTCTTGTGGCTTGCGGGGGCAGTCTTCAGGAACACGCGTGCTTTGGTGCTGTACTGCTTGCTAATTATGTTCATTTTCAGCAGTGGCTATTAGAAAGAATCTAATTGGTGCTCAGAATGGGAGAGAAATATCTATGCAAGAGTAAAATGTACCCTTAGTATGTTTTAAGAATTTAGTGGCATTTCTGAAACATATTTATTTTCATTTAAAATAACAGTACATACTTGATTGTCAAGAAGAATAGTTAACTTACCTTTAACTGAAGAGGAAAATCCCAGGCTGGGGATTGTCGGGAAGCAGGATCCATACGCAGGATCGGTACATATTATTTCTCCCCAGGATGCACCTTAGTGATCTGTCTTGAGCTTTGAAAGCGGTGACTGTTTCTCCCCAACTTTGTTCCCACTCTTCATATCCCACACCCTAAGTAGTTTAAGAGATGAATTTAACACAGTGTATTTTAAGTTCATAAACTAGCAAAAGAAGTTGAGATCTTTTTGAAATGCTTTTTGAGTTTTGATCTACCTCTCAACCTCTTTCTGTGTTCTTTCTCCCCACTACTCCCTAACTGCCAGAATTTAAAGTACTGGGATTGCCTTGCATATTAGCTTTAACTTTGTTTCCTATGCTTTGGAGTTACACGTTACAGCCACATCATCTGTTGTGTCAAGGGGTTTCATTTATTAAAGTTTCCCTCTCTTCCATTCCCCTTCTAATTCTTACCATCACCACCCCATAGAAAGATCTAGACAAAACAGCAACCTTTGCCCTTAAATGGCCAGTTCAGAGGCACCCTGTCTTGATATCACAGAAACTTATAGCACATATTGGCTCAAAAAAGATCCTTGCCTCAGAAACCTGATTTTAAAGACCGCATGGAGTCAGCCTGGGGTTCTACCATTGCTCTGCATTTGCGCGTGGCCCATGCATCAATGCTGTTATGTCAGGACCTCTTGTGTTGAAAGTCATTCTATTAAAATGCTGGTGACGAGTGATGCAGTGAGACATGGCTGCAATGAGGCACTTTCTGATACCCTGCCCCAGCCATCCCCTCACCCCCAACCTGGCATTAAAATAGCCATCTTGAAGAGAGAAATTATGCTGAGTTATAGCATAAGGCCAATATGTATTATTTAATTAAAATACCACGGTGGTACAGAGATGTCCTTGGCAGTACCAGTTTCAGTTCTGATTAACAGTCATCCTTTGACTACGCCTAGGAGAACATCTTTAGTAACTAACCTAGATACCAATAAATACATACTTTTAATTTATTTCAGTTACTAATCATTAGGAGACATAGGCTTTTAACATTTGGATTAGATCAACAAAAAATATGCAATCAAAAGGAAAAGTGTTTTCCTTTGTTCAGTGCCCTGAGAGCAGCAGACCGTGTTTTTCCTGGTCTGAGGAGGAGTCTGTGCTGTAACTTGTTTTCTTGAAGATTGCCAGCACATAGCTGCAATTTCTAGGTTCAACATTTTATTTCAGAATAGAAATAGAAAAAGAGGACTTGATTCATAAGAAAGTTAACTTGCCAGAAATTTTTCTTTTATCATACAGAAAAAATCATAAATTACTACTGCTTAAATGGAAATGCTATCAGTTATCTGAATTGTGTGTACAGACTAACACAGACTCGTACAGCTTAGTGGGCACCACAGGAGTGACCCTGTCCTTCAACTTTGAAGTCACTCTTATGAGCATCTTTCCAGAGGAAATGTTCCAAAACATTGGAGAAGCACAAGTCATTTCTTAGTATCTTATTTAAACCAGTGAAAAATTAGAAACAACCAAAAGGACTCATGGAAGGGACTCAACTTAATGAATTTTCCAACATCCCTTCTAGTGGAAATTTTATATACTTAATGATAGTGGTTATAAAGACTTTTTGGAAGTTGGGAGAATGCTTGTTTAATGTTAAATTTAAGTCAGGGATTTCCCCCAGTTTTCTGAGTTCTCCATATTTATACTGTGTTACTATAATAAGAGAAAGTATCCTAAAATATTATTATTTTCTACTTTTAAGTGGCTTAATATTGAAGATTGCTGTGAGATTGGGGCCAATGATTGTAGGCATTCAAAAGCTTTAGTTTCCTTTATAGGCACGTTAATGATCCCAGTGCCTTTTTAAAAAAAATTGGTGCATTACAGTTATACGTAATTGTTGGATTCTAGAAATGTTTTGCTAAGCATTGGTTGAGAATTTTTCAAAGCATTTAATTTGGGAAATAAATATGATTAGTAAGAGATACATTAGTTTCATTTATTTTTTTCTCTCTTTTATCGTTTTGGTATTGGGGAGTGAATCCAGGGATCACTCAACCACTGAGCTACATCCCCAGCCCTTTTTTTGTATTTTATTTAGAGACAAGGTCTCACTGAGTTACTTAGGGCCTTGCTAAATTGCTGAGGCTGGCTTTCATCTCATGATCCTCTTGCCTCAGCCTCCAGAGCCGCTGGGATTACAGGTGTGCACCACCGTGCCCAGCTAGTTTCATTCTTTTTCCCTTTCTTCCTTCCTCTCCTGTTCTTTTCTCATCTCCCTCCCCTCTCTTTTTCTGTGGTAAAATACACACGGCCTGAGTCTTGCTGCTTCCCTCTTCTATGGCTCGGTGCACCTTCACCTTGTTCTGCAGCTGTCGCCACCGTCATCTCCAGAACCCTTCCTCATGCCAGCTGATGTTCCACAGCCAGTGCACACTAGCTCTCCCCCAGCCCCTGGCAGCCCCACCTGTGTTCTCTCCTCTGTGTTTGACTGCTCTGGGGGACCTCCATGGTCTTTCCTTCTTTTAAACCCAGCTGCCACTAAGGATTGATTATCCAAACTCATTCACTTTTCCCACAGTTACTGTTTATCTTGCGCATGCAGAGGCTGTAGTGTGGCACTCTAACTTGGGAAGCAGGAGTCTGTTTAGATTTACAGTCTAGTTAGTACAAACAAGTCAAGCCCTACACTAGTTCTACAGTCAGGGACAAGTTGTGTTTTAAAAGGCAAAGGAAAAGCAGCATTGCTCTTAGGGAGTGAAAGCGTCCCTGTGATCTGGAGCACGCCACATAGAGTATAATGTGCCACCCACCTGGCGGGGTTAGACAGAAAGCAGATCCCGAGCTCCAGGTCTCTCTTGGGAACCATATTTTGTTAAGTTTTCTGTGGTGGTGATTTGCTTTTGTTGTACATTGGGCTCAATCACTGCCTTCCCTGGTCTTGGTAATAACCCCCTTGCTGGCACTGGTCTGTGGTGCTGTTGACTCCTCTGGCGTGTAGCCACTGTCCATGAGTCCAGGAGGGTGATCTGGTTCATGGTCCACTTAGGTTAAAGGTACCTGGATTCGTATCCTGGTCTGTTGGCTTAACCCAGACAATTTTCTGACTAGCACTTCATTGCTGTGGTTGTAGTCCCTCTCAGATAAGGGATTTCAGGCAGATGTGTGACTTTGGGTTGTGTGGAGATGGTGAGAAGCCTCATCTGGTAGTGACACATAGCAGTATTGACGCCCATTTCACCTTGTTGAAGAGAAACAATAGGACTTGAAAAACGTCATACAGTTTTGATTAAGGCAGAGGGCACATCAAGGGAGGAAGGCTCAGGCAAAGGAGTGGGTCCAGTGCTAATGGGGTGCCCTTGAAGGTCCGTTTGTTTGTTTGTAGTACTGGGAATTGAACCTCAGGATGCTTCACCACTGAGCTATATTCGCAACCCTATATATTTATTATTTTGACACAGGGTCTTGCTAAGCAAGTTTAGCATGCACCACCACACCCAACATTACTGAATGTTTTGGCAGAGAACTGATGTACCCAAGGCTGTCAGGAACTCTTAGAATACCTGGTGACCTGGAATGAAATGGCTACAGAGGAAGGGAGCCCAGCTAGGAAACAAATGCAGTAATTGGCCCCTAACTAGGTGATGGCACTGAGTGTGGAAAGTACAGTTCTCGTAGGTGAAGGGCTTATGTAGAGACAGTTTGTCTATAGGGGTTGTATGCTTGTAGATTCATTTAGCAAGGATTTATTGTACATTACCTTGCTAGGTACAGGGCTTCATTGGAGTCAGCAACACAATTTCCTAAACTTCACATAATATTAAATGCTCATTACCTTAGATAATCTATTAATGTTTCATTGTGAATGACAATATTGTTAACATACTATACTAAGTGTTTTACATGCATTCATTTGTTCAGTCTCTTACAAAAATCGCTCTGATGTCGTTAGTTCTGTCTGTTTGCAGAGGTGGAAAACAAGGCACAGAGAGGTTAGGTGACTTCTAGCGCATTCGTCATGGGTCAGGACTTGAACACAGGCCACCGTCCCACAGCCTATGCTTGGATCCACCTCTTCAGCAAAAAATGCAATGGAACATAGCCAGCCTGCATTCCAGGGGTCTACAGATGGTTATCAGGTTCCGCTCTGCTCGTGGGCAGTCTAGTCTGTGAAGCAGTGTTTTGGTAATTCTTCTCCTTTCTCTTCTCAGGAATGTTAGAGAAACCCGGAATGAGAAGGGAATTTCTGTAGAGTGAACAGTTTGGATTTTTCTCAGCAATGTAGGGGAATCTAAAGTCAGTTTACTCCTACAGCTCGCTTCCTGGTTTTTACTTAGGATTTGTGTTCTTGCTTTTCTCCCTCCATCCTTAGGTACCTTTGAAAAAGGCAGAGCTAGTCTTTACTAATGATCAGCGTGTGTTCTAGACTTCTTCCTAATTTTGTAAACATCGATGTGTTTCAGCCTCATTGCTTATAAAAATAACCATTCTGATGCACACATCTTCCTATCAGTGTAGGCAAGGCAACTTGGGTCTGTGTATCTAAACTGAGTTCTGCATGTGTAGAACTGAAAATCTTTTCTCACTGTGCTTGAATTCTTCACTCAAGGAAGTGTGACCTCTTGTTTTTAGCTAGAAAGTTGCTATTTCACTGTCCTTAGTTCTGGAGAAAATCTATAAATTGAAATCCATAATAACAGCAACCCTAGGAAATTTATTGGTTTAACTTTTTAACAAAGTATAAGAAGAAAGAACTCGTGTGGTTAATTGCGCCTGTTTTTTGCTACAGCCTGAAGAAGTTTCTAAGTCCAGGACACCTCTCATTTGCAGGTTTCTCCTTCTGTTTTCCATGGGGGTAGGTGTGGAATGGGCAGAAGTCAAAACTGTGTGTGGAGGGGGAGGGGATGAAATCTTCACCTTTATTTAGTTAAGAGAGCCAAAAGCAAATTATGTAGTGGTTGTGCTTTGATTAGTTAAGGTGACCTGAGTGTGGAAAATTGAAAAGAGCTTAACAGATGTGAAGCATTATATTATTTTATGTGATGGGAACTTTTATGGTTGAGCATAAAATGAAAAGTGTAATATAAATTCATTTTGAAGTCTTTGAGTAAAGAATTATCTGTCATCAGAAAGTCATTGTTTTATGAACAGTGTTCTGAACAACTGTTTCCACAGTAGACAGTGGCTCATAGTTTAATTGTAGGTGTGTTCAATTATTTTAGTGTGATAATATCTGATCTTATTGGATGATTTGTCTTTTATTATAAATGAATTCTTGTTTTAAGTACCATACAATTCATTACTGTTGACTTTATTATATTTTTTTGATAACTATGTTACATTTTTCAAGTTAGTTATTTCTCAGAATCTACGAAACAAAGAGCCCATAGGTGCAGGAGACATAGTGTATTCCAGTTCTAATGAAGAAACCTGTGTCTAGACTTCACTATAGATCATCAGAGACCAACAAGTCATGAAAGCAGTCAAGGGAAAAGAGGAGGTCACCTTACAGAAATAGCTACAATGCAGCATCCTCCTGGAGTTCTAGCAGAAGCATGTCTACAAAGGAGGAGTTTGGCAAAATTATTTCAAGTTCTATTCAAGAATTATGATAAGATTAAAACATTTAGATATAAATAATAACTAAGGCATTTATTACTGAAGACCTTTAAGTTCCTCCAAAAGAACTTCTGTAGAATGTAATCTAAGAGAAAAGAAAGTTAAACCAGAGGGAAGCTCGGAGTTTTGAGGCTGGAACGGTATAGTGTGTCCCGCACAAGAACACCTATGGGTGACTCCCGGCACAGTGGTGCATGCCCTTAGTCACAGCTGCTCTAGGGGCTGAAGCAGGAGGATTGCTAGAGACCAGTCTGGGCAACATAGTGAGACCTCATCTCAAAATAAAATTTTGTTTAATTTATGAAATTAAAAACAGAAGAACTGAAAAAGAGAATATAACCTGCAAGAATGGAGATTACAACTAAATTCCTGGGGTTAGGGATGTAGTGCAGTGGTACAGCGCTTGCCCAGCATGCTGAAAGCCCAGGGTTTGAGCTCCAGCACTGCAAAACAATAAACAACTAAACAAGCAAAACCAACTAAGTTTCTTCTACTGTCTACAAAGGGAGATATTCTTGGATAAAATTTGGTAAATTTTCAAAGGAAATCATTAAAAGAATAAAAAGATTGGGAAAATTATAAAACAGTAACCAAGAGGGGAAAAGACAATCTAATGTGATTCTAGTATGATAGTGGTCTTGAAAAAGCCAAACTGTTGTCAACTAGAGCAGCTGAAAGCTGTTACTCATTTTTTAACATCATTAGACTCATTCTTAATTACGAAACTTTATAAACATTAATAGCACAATCAAAATGTAAAACTTAAGTAGCTTAAACTCTGAATTTGTTTATAGTATTGATTGGCTTAGAAAACTATATCTAAATGCATTCAGAGTTACTAAGGCTTTAGTGTTCTACAGGAGTTTCATGAGTTCTAAAGGTATTGCTTATATTCACAGCAGTGGTAGGTGCATATCTTGTGAAACGGGTATTTTAGATGAAAACATGGATGAGGGCACATGGATAGTGTTCCATAAGAATCGCTGCTACGGATGCTGCTCATGTTCATGTTTGGTCATTGAATTTTTGTATCCCCTGCTTTGAAAATTTAATAATGCCTCTCCTTTACTGAGCATCTAGACGTTTTGATGGTTGCTTTACTTACTTCTTATTGACAGTCCTCACAACGCTGCAGATGTAGGCGTTATTTTGCCCCTTTCACACATTAAAAACCAGATGTTCCAAGAGGTTATCCTATCCAAGGTTTCACAGCTGGCAAATGGCAGATGAAAAATCCAAGTCCATGTTGGCTTGACTTTAAAGTCCCGTATGCCTTCTGCAACAGGTTGCTTCCTAGTTCGTCAGGTATTCCTTTCGAAGTGAATGGTAGGAATTCCTTTTTGTTAAAATATGGGTTGTCTCTCTGAGACACAGTGCTTTTGTTGAAAAAAGCAGTAGTGGAAGACTATGTGGAGAGATAGATGCCTGGGATACCCTGGGGCATGCTTAATTTTTATTATTTATTTATCTGTTGTGGTACTGGGAGTTGAACCCAGGGGCACTCTACCGTGGAACCACCTCTCAGCCCTTTTTATTTTTTATCTTGAGACACAGTCTTACTCAGTTGCCCAGGCTGGCCTTGAATTTGCAATCATCCTGCCTCAGCCTCCTGAGTTGCTGGGATTGCAGGCATGTGCAACCTTGCTGGTCTTTGAGGTGTGCTTTTTAACAGAGCTCATTGTTAGATCCTTTGTGTTATTGACAGAAAAGCCAAATGGCCTGATAGCCTTGCTTCGTAAAAAAGGCCTGGCTGTTAGGACTGGTAGTGGTTAAGCTCCTCTGGGATGGAGAAATGTGACCCAGAGTATCTTTCAGACACTGTCACTTGAGTTCAGACTTTGAAACACTGGTGTGCTACATTTGCACTGTTGTCTGTAAAGAGCACAGGACGGACTTTGTGCTATCTAAATACTTGTGTGGGTGCCCCCAACCTGGCCCTCAACAGCCAGTCTGTTGCTTCACTTGAAGGAAGATACTGTCTGAGTACCAGTTCTCCAAGAATTGGAATTCTTGGGCTAGGTGGGAATGGCTTCTTGAATGTGCAAATTCCCATAATCCACACCTGCTGATCCTAGAGACACTAGTGCTATGTAAGACCTCCAGTCTCCCAAAATGCCACTGCCCTTGAGCCAGCCTCCCAATCACAGTGTACGTCGTTATTGCTGAAATATTTCATTTTTTATAAGCTCTCAGTAATCACAGATCTGGTCATAACATAGGTATGAAAGAATATAAAATGTCAGTAACATTGTTTATACTGAATATATGTTTAAAATATTTTGTATAGATTCAAATAATATGTACTAAATTTAATGTCTTCTTTCTTTCTATTTAATATGGCTACTGGAAGATTTAGATTTACCTGTGTGGATCACATTTGCACTTAAATTTATTTCTCTTGTATAACACAAGTCTAGAAAATTTGTCAACCAAATTTATTTACCTGAGACAGTAAGTCTCGACTTAGTTGAAAATTGGAATCAAGCCACAAGCTTTAAAATCACCTCCTACCCAAGCTACACTACAGATTAGTAATTTTGGAAACTCTGGAAATGGAACCAGGTTTCAGTAAAGTTGACTGTGTAACTTTATTGAAAGCTTCTATAAATCCGTGACTTTTCCTCCATGTTTCTAGCTTCTTCAGTTAAATTTGTAATTGACCTACTCTGGCTGTTCTTTTCATATTTAACCAGTTTTCTTTGTTACCATTTAAACTCACGACTTCCTGTTGATGCACTCTACAAAGAATTAACCTGATATTATTTGGACAGGCAGTATTTCATCATAAGAAGTGAGTCAATGAGGGTTTCAAGTGATTCTGCATAAAAAAGCAGAATCTGGGGGGAAAAAAGCCACAGCTGAGTGCACTAGGAAGAGGCTAATTAATATAGCTTGGAACTGGCCTCCAAGAAAAGTGCTCAGAAGTAAAATTTGAGTTTTCAAGAATGTGGGGTCCATGTTGGGTGCATGGTACCACCACTGTCTGTCAAGGAGTTGTCCTTGTCTTCAGCTGGTAGCAATATCTCAATTCCTAGAGGGAGTTGGTCCTCACTGAAGAAGTCCCAGCAGGAATATGGAACATCAATAGAGCGGATCATGAAAGCTCCATTCTCAGCAGAGGAGTGACAGTCACTTGAGATTGAGAATACATGACAGGGATTAGAGCCACATTTTGCTGGCTAGGTTAAGTGTACTGGAGGCTACCTAAGGTGTCCCAGTAAGGACAGGCTGCCGAGGCACACAGCTCACCTGTGCCTCCAGCCACCCATAAGTAGAAGACATTATTCGAATGATAGAGTCTGGTACAAAGAATAATAACCTGGACTCAAGAGCCCTGGGCTTTAATCTGATTTTCTCAACTACGTATCACCTCAGACAAGCCACAATCTATTTATTTGGTTTCCACAATCCTAATCTATTAAATAAGAAGTTGTACTCTCTGTATCCTGTAATCCTTTCAGGTCTGTGAATATCAATAAAAATACCTAAATAACAGTCAAAACAACAAATGTGGCCAATAATATTATGGTATGGCACTTTAGAGGGTTGTTTTCAAGTAGGTGCGAAGTGTCAGAACTGCTTGTATCACTGTTTTCACTCTGTTGACCATGTAGTATGTCAGGGAGAAGTAGTCAGTGCCTCTAAAGTTAGACCCCTGCTTAAGGTACCTGTCTAAAGAGATTTCAGGAGCCAGCCACTCTCTTCTCTAATATTTAGATCCAATACTTAGTAAAGTATATTTACCTATTATTAATCATTGGACATGGAATAATGGTAGGAAAATAATTCAATCTTGGAATTGTTGCATCCTGAAGTTGAGGCCTTACTTGAACATAGTGATAAAAAATAAATGCTAGGCTCACTACCACTGCTTTGCATCTACCTCACTTGGATAGTCATAAGGCATTCCTGGCATTAGTTAACACTGGAACTAGGATCTGCCCTGAGTGTCCAGTATATCTTTTGCTTGAAGTGAGCTTGATCTGCGACACTTCCCTTACATACCATACAGAGGTTTTGCCTGAGTGTGTTGTGAAGGTTGAAGGGTACCTGCGCACAGACTCATGAACTCCCCCCCCCCCAACTAACTAGAAACTGATTGCACCATAGTAAAATTGGGTGTCAGCACAAAGAGAATTCAGTGGCAGACCTGAACAGAATAGAAGTGACAAGCAAAAATCATTAAAGGAGTCAGCCACATGGATCTGATCCATAACTTTAGCCAGCGCTGTGAGAATCCTACTCTCAGCACCTTGCTTGAGATCAGTGCCTTGACTCTGTGCATTGCTAATGCACAGAACAAAACCTTTGGACATCATGACATTTGCGATGACATTATTGAATACTTGGAGTATTTGCTGGGGTTTTTTGTTTGCTTTAGGTGGCTCAGCATATAAACTTGCTTTCTTTGGGGAACAAAAGAAAGGTCTGAGTCTTGGTTAAAGGCCACATTGTATTTTCCACTACTGAGTCCCAAGGAGACAGCTCTTAGACGCTGTCAAGGGAGTATGTGACTAAGGGTTGGCTCCATGAGCTGTTGCCTAAATGGACTACACAGACATCAAGGGTCTAGCAGTGTTGTCGGTACTCTGTGTCCATTATTGGGAATGCTTGTGGTGACATTCTCAGCAAACTATTTCTGTTGACCCATCTCACTTGGTTACCTCTTTTGCAATTCTGGTTCTCCACTACCAGTTCTGTGAACTAACCCAATACTCTTTCATCAAATTACCTTCTGTTTTAGTCAGCTTTTGCCTTACTGTGACCAAAAACAACTGACAAGAACATCATAAAAGAGGAAAAAGTTTATTTTGGCTCACAGTAGCAGAGGTTCAGTCCATGGCTGGCCAGTGTCATACCTCTGGGCCCAAGGTGAGGCAGAACAGCTCAGGACATGGCAACCAGGAAACAGTTCCACTCACAAGGGACAAAACGTACACCCCAAAGGGCCGCCGGTGTGCCACACTCCTCCACCCACACCCTACCTGCTTCCAGTTACTGCCCAGGTAATCTATATTAATTCGCAGATTAGGCTCCATCTCTCCTAATCTAATCATTTTCCCTCTGAAAATTCTTGCATAGTCTCACATATGATCTTTTGGGGACACCTAATATCTAAACTGTAACTCCTTCCTTAGTAAGTTGACCAAATTCAAACTCAGTTTCTTTTCTTTCTTAGAATGCCGATTAGTACAGTTCACAAATTAGCTATTATTTAAGGTTTTTTTTTGGTGCCAAAGATTGAACTCAGGGGTACTTGACCACTGAACCACATCCCCAGCCCTATTTTGTGTTTTATGTAGAGACAGGGTCTCACTGAGTTGCTTAGCGCCTCGCCGTTGCTGAGGCTGGCTTTGAACTCGTGATTCTCCTGTTTGAGCCTCACAAAGTGTGAGTTTTAAAATAAGAGATGTGCTATGAATCATTGTTAACTTGGGTCCTCCTAGGTAAGTGAGGACAGATAGTCTTTGTATGCTTAAATGGGATAAGACTTATTTGTAATTGCATTGCTGTGAAATGTAATCCCTTTTTAAAAATCTTACCTAATAGAGCAACTAGTAGCTTTATACCCATAAAGCTTAATATGCAGGTTTCTAGGTTTCTGATAGAGTTTCCATGTGTAGTATAGTATGGAATGATGTTATCAGCACCATTGAATTAATCGGCTTTTTGATAGAAGAGTGATCTTCTGAATTCCAAGTTTGAGGAGATATTAGTTTTCAAATAAATAGGAACCTATAACCCTTAAGTCTCTTTTGTAAATGAAAGAGTAATAAGTTAAATATACATTTTATATATTTGTTCAACAGAATTTATCAGTTGCCTTATATATACTAAACACTATACTGGTCTGTATATTATGCCAGGAATTAGAAAATGAATATCGAAATATACTATTGTCTATCTTCTAGGCTGAAGTAGAAAACAAGTAATCAGATCACTATAATCCCGTATTTTGAAGAGTAACTATCTAAACTGATTGAGGGTATCAGCCTGGATAAAAAGACAACATTGGATAGCATATACATCTTTTGTGTCCAGCATATCTCACACAATGCCCTGCACATAGTAGATACGTAGGAAATGACTGTGGAATAGCTTTGAATGGTACCTTGAAGAATAACAAGTTGAGAACCTAAATTAAAGTAGTAATGATGGAAAGAGAAAGTGATATGGTTTGTGATTGCAGCATTAGAGACATAGGTAAGTATTCAAGCTCAGATTGGTAGTTTGTCACATATTGAGAGAACAGAAGTCGCTTACAGATCAGTGGAATAAGAAAAAAATAGCATAGTTTTGACTTGTGAAATTCAAGGTTTTGGGGGGACACCCTCATGATACTATTCAGTGTGCATTTGGAGAAGTCTGATCAGTCCTGGAGCTCAAGGAGCCAAAGTGAAAACGGAGTTTTAGGGTTAGTCAAAATATTTGTTATTTGAAACCATTATTTTGAATGAGGTTGCTTAAAGTGACACAAAGTTCTGTGGAGAAGATAATACTTTGTTTTTGGTGGTGCTGAAGGTCAAATTTAGGGCCTCACCACTGCCAAGCAAGGGTTCTGCCTCTGAGCTACACCCCTGCCTGAAGGTAATGTTTTTAAATTGACATTTCTGTAGTTAATTACATTATTTTGAGGGGAGCCCATTCTTTTCAGCAGCAGGCCCTTCACAGCCCATTTCTGTTGGGAGCAGAAGCATGTCCAGAGAGCCATGGATGTCATTCTGTCCTGCCTTCACTGTTCCTCCTGGCAAGACAGTGCAGCTGTGGGAAGTGTGCTCTGCCCTTGTGCCAGTCACAGCAGTACTCCTGCCCCAGCTGTATATAGAAAGACAGAGAGCTCTCATGTGAGGCCTGCTTCTCCACTGCCTTCAGGACGGAAAAGTTGTCCTGGGGCCTCTTGATGTCACTGGAGAAGATTGTACCTGGAGACAGTTTCTCACACCTGGAAGCATGTTTTCATTTTGGTCCAGAGAGGTCTGGTAGAAGTTTCTCTTTCACTTCTGAATCCCAGCGGACATTTGGGCCAGGTTGGTAGTTGTGCCAGCCTGGCTTACGGCCATATTTATCAAAGTGCAATTGCCTGCTATTTTTGCATTATTAGAAATGTTTCATTGTTAATCTTTTTAGATCCCCTTTGATGCTTTGTGCTTTATTTACATATCAATAAGGTATCCTTAATATGCAATGATGTCTATGTAAAAAAAAATACAATGTGAATTTAAACTTCAATACCCAATCCCAAAGAGTTGGGTGATTTACTTTGTGTCCCCCCCCACACCCACACATTAACCCTATCCAATATGGGTATTAAGCACTTCAAACAACCGTGGCTAGTCCAAAATGAGATGTGCTGCAAGTACAAAGCACACATGGAATTTTGAAGATTATAGCAGGGGAAAACAAAAAATACCCCATTAATTTTTATTTTGAATGAATATTGAAATGATAACATTTTGAGTATGCTGGATCAAATGAAATAATTAAAATTCCTATTTCCTTTACTTTTCATAATGTGACTACTAGAATATGGTAAATTTAACATACACTTGCTTTATATTGTGGTCCATGTTGCTCTTGACACTGTGTACGACACTCCAGTCCACCTTACATGGTTGTCTTCATTTGTGGAGTGTTTAGTGATTGATTGCTCTAGTTTCTAATGTCATTGCCCAGTGTATAAACCCCAATAGTAATCTGAAGGATTCTGGTAAGTTTTAAAGTCACCTTTGTTGGTCATGGAGAGTTTGGGAAAGGGCCAGACATGGGGACATAATGACATTTACTGAGCTATTCCAAAGGAATACTTCAATCAAACATTATTTGGAGAAATGTTCTTTTGCTAGTTTGTTTTTAGCTATAATTTCTATAAAAACTACTGTTAGATTTTATAAAATACATATTTACTTTTTACTTTGTTCCCAGAGGAATCAAGGTGGTCAGTTGGTTGGCATCTTTTTTTCTTTTTAGAACTTGACTGGTAATAAGATGATATCTGCTATTTTAGGAAATGAGCAGTACTGATCAAAATTACAGTGAAATAAAAATTCATATTCCTCTAGCTGATTGCTTAACTTTTGGGGGGAGGGTGTCTCTTGAGGTCAGACCTCATTCATCTAAAACTGACACTGTCAGTCCTTTTTTTTGGTACTGGCGATTGAACTCAGGGGCACGTGACCACTGAGCCACATCCCCAGCCCTGTTTTGTGTTTTATGTAGAGACAGGGTCTCACTGAGTTGTTTAGCACCTCGCCATTGGTGAGGCTAGCTTAGAACTCGCGATTCTCTTGTCTCAGCCTCCCAAAGTGCTGGGATTACAGGCTTGAGCCACCGCGCCCGGCTGACATTATCAGTCTTGAAGAACAATCCATGGGTAAAGAGAACCTCACATTTAGAATGTGCTTCTCAGAATATGCTTTGAAGTTAGAAAGTAAACAACTCCAGCTCCTGCTGCTGTGGCACAAATATTCTTAGCCTAAGCATCCCTAGAATGGAAACTGACTTTGTTAATAGGAAGAAAGTACTCAACAAAATGTAAGATTTTAGAAACTGCCTCCTTTTTTTTTATGAAAAAGAAAACTCTCCACTTCCTGGAGACACTATAGTACAGCTACTTAATAGTTAGTTACCCGGCTGCATGTGGGAAGAACCTTCAGGCCTCCGCCCCTCTCTACTGCTGTTTATCAGTGTGAGGACTTGTATTGCTGGAGTAGGAACATTTCTGGGTTTCCAACCCTATCCCTCATATCCACACAATCAAGTAGCTAAATTAATCTGTAGCATACTTTTTAGGGGTGTTGCAATGGAGAGAATTACATACATGCACAATGGATGAACCTTGTGTTATGGATCCAATGAAGAAAACAGGTGTGTGTGTGTGTACATATAATTATGTCATCTAGTTCAGTGGTGTGCACTCGGTAATGCATTCTAATAATGGGGATCAGGGAAGTCATCCTGGAAGAAAGCATGGGAATTTCAAAAGGGCAGAATTATAGGGAAAGTGAAGGGATATATATGGACAAAGGGTAAGAAAAATGGTAGCTTCAGCACACACGTCACCACAGAGGAGGATGATTAACATGCCATTAATGAGTTCAGGGGATGAAACCGCATGGCAGATTAGGAACAGACTCTCCCCCATGGCCCTTTATCCCAAGGTAAGCAGTCTAGACACAGTTCAGTATTCTCTGGGATTTTAAGCAGAATGACATTCAAATCTTTATTTGCTAAAGACAACACTCGGGAGTACTGGAAAGAGTGGATGTTAGAGAGCCTGATGTCAAGGAAACCAGTTTTCCAGTATTATAGACTTAATGGGAGAAAGAAGGGTGTCGGCCAAGACACTGGAACAGGAACAGAGGCTGGATTTGAAAGACAGGATTTGGGGAGTAATTGAGTAGTGTTCACAGCTAATGCCTAGTAAGCTCCTTCCGTTCTCATACCAACCCTCTGAGGCAGTTCTATCATGAACTCCGGGAAGCTGAGGCACAGATGCTAAGAAACCTGCCCAAGGATACAAAGCCAGTGCTTGGAAGAGTCAAATTCAGTCCTGTGTAGTCTTGCCTTAGAGCCCACATTCTTACTTCCTATTTATTCCTAGGAAGTAAGCTGTTCTAAAGTCCTCCAATTTGTAGCCTAGTGGGTCTTGCTTCTGTTAAGGGGGGTGGTGGCAAGAACAGGTTCTTTAAATGTTGGTGCCTGTGAAGGTTCTGTTCTCATCTCAGTAGCTTGCTTCTGTGGTGAGCTCAGCAGTCATCTAGCTGCCTGTCACCCCATGTTTCACCTCCAACTGCCTTTTTCCTCCTTGGATATACCACAGCATATCGGATTGTGATGTGACTGTACTCTTGTCCAGCCCACCAAGTTGCAAATCTAGGTGTCTTCTTGACTACACTTGTCTTAACCTTATTTGTAGCCATTTTTTTATTTCAACTAGATCCATCTGAAAATCTCATTAGGTCTCCGAAGTACCCCCTCCCTTCTGACAAAAATAAGTAAAACAAATTGGCACCATTTTGGTGGATTAAAAAGGAGTAAAAGGCTAACTAACAGCTGTCAGACGGACCAGAAAGAATAGATAATGTCAGAGGAGAGGGAATAGCGTATAATAAGAAATTTGCTTAACAAAATCCTATTGGTGGTTTTAAAAACTTTGAAGCAAAATTGACCACCATATAGTAAAGTGTTTCTACGAAAATTATTACTACTATATTTAGAAGTAATAGGATGGAAATAAGTTCAGGCATTCCTTCGGATGAATTGGTCTAAAATGGATTTGGGTAGATCTTTATTCTTTTTAACCTTCTTACACTCTGATACAAGTTTAACACTCACAAATGATGTAATTTAAATGTTAAGCCAAAAATTTTAAAAAGTACATGGGCAAATCTTTTTCTTGGGAAAATGTAACTAAAGTGGAACCTTAAAAATTTACTCTAAAATAGCTGGGAGTACCCAGGGACTTCAGAGGCTGACTCAGGAGGATCACAAGTTTGAGGTCAGCCTCAGCAATTTAAGGAAAACCTGTCACAAAAAAATAAAAGGGGTTAGGGGATATGTGGCTCCTGGTTAACAAGCGCCCTTGGGTTCAATCCCAGAACTTAAAAAAAAGAAAAAAAAGCTTTTTGGCTCTAAAATAAATTTAAGTATTATCTTCTATTAATCCCAACTTTTAACATTTATAGAAGGGTTTGAAAATGTTTGACTTCTTGGCTTCTTAGTTCATCACCACAGGCATTTTTCAGTTATTGATACGTTTGGTATTATAAATAGGGTTGAAAGACAAATGGTATCCCAAACAGTGAAGCCTAATTTAGCCGTTTCCTATTCAAATGGAGATTAAAAAATATTAGTGGTGGTTTAAAACTGTACTTTTATTTTATTTTTTATTTATATAGCTCCTGGTATATCTCGAAATGTTTTTTTAAAATTAGCGGTGAGTTTATGCTTGCTTTCTTTTCGCTGACCCATTGATTCCTTTTTTTCCCCCCAAAAGAAACGATCAGCGACCTGTGACTGTAAGTGGCAAATTACACACCGCCTTAAGGACAGCGTGACGCGCGGCCCGCTCGTGGCGCAGAGCCCGCTGCAGACGCCGCGCCCGCGCCCAGCCAGGCGGCGCCCTCAAGCCCGGCCTCCGCTGGCGCTGCGTCCTCGCGGTCGAGCGTGCTTAAGGGTCCGCCCGTCCAGGGACTCGGCCCCTTATTCGGACGGGACTGTTTTTAAAACCGGGAAGGGGAAGGGCGGCCTCCCGGGCACCTCGTCGGGTTGCGGCTGCGCCCCGGGCCGCTGCGCTGACGCACCCGCGTGCGGACTGCGCGGTGCGGCGCGGCCACGCAACGGCTCCTTTCTCCCCAGCCAGCCGGAGCCGCCCCGCCCTCCAGCGCGCCTCCGGCCCAGCCTGGAGCCCAGCTTTCATTCGCCCCGTTCTTCCTTGGCTGTCTTTCTTTTACCCCTTCCCAGAAACAGCCACCACCCGACCTTCCAGGCAGGATGGGGTGCAACTCGTTTTGCGTAATTAAAACGAGAGTGGCTGGTGGTGTAACAGCAAAGAGCCCAGAAAGAAGGACGCGCGGCTGAGCGGGAGGCCAGCGCACACAAACGGGGCGGGGCGGAGGCTCCCGGGGAGCCTGGCGCTCGGGGCGGGGCTGCCTAGCTGGGCGCTGGGGTTCCGTGCGTGGTAATCGCTGGCAGCTTTTGGAGCTCAGCGCAGTCCTCATCAACTTTTCTTGGCGGGGAAACCAATTCATGCAACTTTTTAAAAGCTGAGCAAAGCCTAAGCGTGTAAAATTTCGTTTTCTACCTCTACTTTCCTGTTTTAAATTGAATACTAAAAAGCTTTTGGGGGATATTTCCTTTGACCTTTCAAACTTTGTCATGAAAACTTAGGATTCATTGGATACTCTCCTTGGCCGTTATCTCCAGGGCTTTGAAGTAGGATATGGCAGTCTAGAGACCTTTGATGACTTTTCAAATACAGCACACTAAACCGAAGATGCCCAAGGAATAATCAAGTATGACCTCCTTAGTGTTCAAATCCTTATCCCACACTATAGGTAATGTGATTTCTACGGTCTGTGTAATCTGTTGTCACTGCTTATGTTCATAACTTACTATTTAACAGGCGAATGAGTTATATTTCCTGTCATACTAAACTTACTTTGGGAAATGTAATTGGCAACTTGTTATAGGAATGTAGTTTTAAGTTAGTCATCAGTGTGGATGTAGAGACTAAAAGTGTTCTGAAAAATATAAAAGAGGAATATATTACAGTGTTTACAGTGCACATGAGTATGCATACTATTTTTATGTAGTTGTTTCTGTGTTTATGACATGTATACAAATAAGAGATTGTATAAATTATTATAGTAGGGAATTTCTAACCTTGATCATTGTTGCTTACTAATAACACTTAACAGAATTTAAACTGAAGTCAAACTATTGGGGATGTTTTGTAAAAGAGGATGTGGTGTATAACAGGATATACTATTGTGTCCTGTACCTTTGTCATTCCTACCCGTCCTGAGCAGGAAGAGCAAATGCCAATTTAGGGCATACCCTCATTGGTCATCATCAGCAAGACTCTTTATAGGTTTTGAACTTGGATAATAGTTGTTTAATTACGTAGGTCAGTAAGTGCTGGCTGGGTTGACAGGCTTTTGACTCCCTGGCTTTGTGAATATTCAATTAGTGGAAAGAGAATTTTCTGTGTATCTCAGAAAGGATGTTTATATTTATAAAAGAAAACCAAACAAATTATTTTACATAAATCGTGCAATTTGTAAACAATGTAACGTGAAGCAAATAAAAAACAACTTCCTCTCTTATCCTCAGCATTTTCTGTTACACTGACCCCCACTGGTAAAAATGGGTTTGAAATTATAGGTATATAGGAGTCACCATTTTACAGTTATCTGAAATGTCTTCGATTTTAAAATCCTAACCCAAATAAATGTTAGCACAGAAGACATACATATTTGGAAGTTTTTAATGACTTCTATCTCCAAGAGCAATTTTTATTTAATGTAAATTTTTGTGTGGTTTATAGCAAACTCTAAAGTTTTGCTATGCCTACCTACTATCAGTGATTTGGGGATTCTTATACTCCCCCAGTTTCTTGAAATAAACCTGGATTCTTGAAAGAAACAATGCATTTAAGTGAGATTTGAAGCAAATGTATGAATTATCCAAATTTGCATATAAATTGTGATCCTAGGTTATATATTACTTTTGTCTTTCACCCACTGCCCCATTTTTAAATAGTGACTTCCTATTAATAATTAGGGGCAAAACATTTTAAAGTAAAACGTGACGTTGAGTTAACATTTCATTTGAAAAGATTTATCTGCCAGTGCAGACATGTCATTGAACACTGGAGTTCAGTGAAGGAGGATTTGTTGTACATTTAAACCACATCTGTACCAAAGTATTGCTTGTGGAACCTTGGTTCTTTACTCTCCCTATCATGAAAAGAATAAGATGGCTTCACTGTTTCAGGAACTCAGGTAACCTTTATCTTACGCATGCAGGTTATTTATAAACTCTTGATAAAACACAACAGAAACAAAAATGTTTGGTTGTACATCATTTATATCAGAAACAACATTTTTCTTTGAAAAGTTATAAAGCGCGTCTTGGGAGGCTGAAGCAGGAGGATCACAAGTTCAAAGCCAGCCTCAGCAACTTAGCGAGGCCCTAGATAACTTGGCAAGACCCTGTCTCAAAATAAAAAATAAAAGGAATGGTGATATGGCTCAGTGGTTAAGTGCCCCTGGATTCAATCCTCAGTACTAAACAACAACAACAAAACAGTTAAAAGAATTTGTTTGAACAATATCAAGTCTACTCAATATGAAAATGTTGAACGGGCTTACTGGAAGTACATGTTTCACACATCAAAAATCTAGCCTCTTTTCCATGAAACTGCAGTTCAAGCCTTTGCTGCTGAGCAGAGAGGACTTTCATGGTGCACCTTTGTAGTGTGAATTTTCCTATGCATCTCCCTGAGTGCTTGCAGCTGGTTGTCAAACAAATGTAAATATATTGTTCTTCAAGAGCTTTAAAAAACTTTTGTATTTTAAAAGTCAAACTAAAATTTTAGGGCTTAAAGAAGAAGGTAATATAAAGAGTTATGAAGGGGGGCTGGGATTGTGGCGCAGTGGTAGCGTGCTCGCCTAGCATGCATGAGGCACTGGGTTCGATCCTCAGCACCACATGAAAATAAAATAAAGATATTCTGTTCACCTACAACTAAGAAAATAAAAAAATATTTAAAAAAGAAAGAGTTATGAAGGTTGTAATCCTTTCATGTCTGAGCTTATATATACTACTTAAGTATAGTAGTGTTGGCTCTTGATGTGTTGGTTTTCATGTTGAAGTTGAAATTTATTTCCAATTCTGTTAAATGACAAATTGTTCTGGGGGTATAGCTCAGTGATAGAGAGCTTGCCTGAGAACCTAGAATCAATCCCCAGCACCATAAGGAAGGAAAGAAGGAAGGAGAAAGGGAGGGAAGGATTGAGGAAAGGAGGGCGGGCAGCCTCATTAGTTAAATGGTCCCTTTCTAACTTCAAAAACATCTATATTTTTCCTGTCTGAACAAAAAATGTTAAAAACCTCAACCTCCCCTAAAAGAAAAATGTAATAATTCCCAAATCATGGAGAAATTTTTAGAAGTTATTAACTAAAAATTTAAACTCTATACCCTAGAATACTTTATCAAAACAAAGCAAAAAAAGTACCATATGATCAAAATTAAAGACTATTTTAGTCAGCTTTTTCATTGCTGCAACTAAAAGTTCTGATCAGAACAATTTTTATGGGAGGAAAGAGTTATTTAAGAAATCTCAGTTTCAGATGTCTTAGTCCATAGATAGCCAGTTTCATTCTTAAGGGCTCCTGGTGAGACAGAACAGGATGGTGGAATAGTTTGGCTGAGGAAGCAGCTCACATGATGATCAGCAAAGGGGCGGAGGGAGAGGGAGAGAGACATATTTTGTACTCTTCAGATAGAGTACAAATATCAAATAGAGTTCAGATACAAAATATATAAGTCATAACCCCCCCCAATGAACCACTTCCTCCAGCCACACCCCACCCACACCCCACCCACCAGTTACCACCCAGTTAATCCCATTAGGTATTAATTCACAGATTGAGTTAAGGCTATAACCCAATCATTTCTCCTTTGAACTTTCTTGCACTGTCCCACATGTGAGCTTCTGGGGGACACCACATCTAAACCATAACAAAGACATTTTGAAAATGAGAAACTAAGAGTGCTTTAATTCTTATCTGTGTATTTGCAAAACATTAACATTTTCTCAGCACTGTGTTTTACTTGTGGTAAATTGCAAAACAATATATATTCTAATAGAACACATGCATTTCTAATAGAATATTCGTTGCCTCTAGAAGTTGTCCGTCCCATTTATAGTCTGTCCCTCTCTCCACACCCTGTTCCCCATGATCATGCATGTTTTCTTTTCTTACAGATTTGCCTTTTCCAAGATGTCATATAAATGGAATCATACAGTAGTTAGCCTTTTTCATCTATCTTCTTTTACTTAGAATAATGCATTTGAGGTTCATCCGAGTTATTGCCTCTGTTAGAAGTTAATTCCTTTTTATTGATGAGAAGTTTTCCATTAAATGGATTATTCCATGGTTTTGTTCATCTATTTGCCATATTTGTGTTGTTTCCAGCTTTTATCAATTAATGAATAACGTCTATATAAACATTTTCATACAAGTTTTCATATAAACGTGTTTTCGTTCCTCTTAGTAAATACCTAGAAGTAGGATTATTGGCTTATATGGTAAAACTGTTGTTTCTGTTTTCAGGTGTCATATGGTACCTTAATAAGGAACTGCTGAACTCTTTTCCAAAGTGGCTACACTATTTTCTGGAACAAATTACTTTAAAAACTTTGTCTTCTTCATTAACTCCTCTTTTTTCATATCATGGAAATAGACAAATTAATCATGTTTTCTTCTGTCAAATACAGCACCCCAGGCCCCTTCTCCCATCCACAGAGGGTACTTTCCAGTACTTCCCAAAGTCTGCAGTGGATGCCTGAGAACTGGGGATACACTGACAGTCCATTTGACAACTGAGATGGCTACTAAGTAGTGACTCTTGGGCCAGCATTGTATGTAGCATGGATCTCCCAGACTAAGGGTTGATTCATGTCCTAGGTGGGACAGAGTGAGCAATTTAAGAGTTCATGCAAAAAAAAAAAAAAAAAGAGAGAGAGATTTCACGCTTCTCTGAATGGTGTACAATATAAAACAAATATAAAACATATACATTGTTTGCTTCTGGAATTTTTCATTTAATATTTTTGGATCATAGACCTCTGGTGGCTGAAACCACGGAAGATAAAAATATTGATAAGGAGGACTATCGTAGTACTGCTGTCTGGAGGAACCAGAAGATTCCTCCTCTTTCCATGTTCAGGTAATTTAATCTTCAAGGGAGCATTGTGATCATAGAGGATCAGAAGTTTAGAAAACTACCCTGTTTATGTAATGTAAAGATACACACCTCCATGTGAAGTAGTTTTTCTTAGCATGGCTGTTAGGGATCAAGGCAATGGTTTTCCAAGTGGGTGCCCTCAGGAGGGTAGCTAGCCACCTTCTTGGGACGTTTTTGTCCCACAGCTGTGCTGCTTCTGGGGTCCTGTTTACTGATTCCTTCTAACCTGAGTTTCATGAGTTCTTAAGACTCTCATTTCTTAGGGAAGACATGTGTGTTCACAATTATCTCCCTGACTTTTTTCTGTGTTCACCTGCCCATCTCTTGGATTTAACACTATTTCTAGAATTCTTTAGAAACAAAATATTTATTTGTTCTAGAAGATTAATATTTTGAACAATTTTGAACTCAGGGCATTAAAATAAACTTGGCCACAGAGTATTTTCATAGAACTAGTACCTATTTTTGAAGACTCCTATTCCTGGTTTTTTGTTTGTTTGTTTGTTAGTTTTTGTAGAAGGTATGTTTGTTCTGGAGATGTGGAAGGGAGCAGTGTGGGATGGTGCTATACTCAGTTGCCTTGAGAGCTGCAACTCCTCTTTCTAAATTTACCCCTTTTAGAATGTCCTATCCTAGCCTCAGTTTATACATTTTGATTTTGTTTTTGATGCTCTTAGCAGATAAGGTTATATTAAACAGTTTATGTGGAAAGAAAAAGGAAGTGATATGCTGGTGTGTAGCTAGTTAAGGTTCTTTTGACAAATAGGACTTCAGGGGAATTTGAAAAGAATTTTAAAATGGTTGTCTTCACCCCAGAGAATGCTTTCTTAGATTTGCATAATAAGTTCCATCTAAGACCAAAAATCAACCATAAGGTGAAGATAAAGCTTATAGTTGGATTCTCCCTCTTCTATTGAGTTGTCTTTCTATTCCAGTTTTACAATTACGATTGTCCTGTACAGTTTAAATTAAACTTTGAAAAGCTTAAAATATGTTCTGTGGTCTTCGGTTGTAATCACTATTCCAGTGTTCTAAAAAACTGGTAAAAGTGCTCTAGGACAAGAAGGATGATTTCCTCATTCAACATTTTTCTTATATCCAGAATGAGGTGACCATATAGCCTTGGGGCCATGTATGTTTAGATAGGTACAGGAAGCAGAAAAGAAAACCAGTGGCACACAGGATATGCTAACAGTCACTTTCTGGTAGTAATAGAAGTGCAGTGTGCATTTGTTTTTGAAATATCATTTTATTGTTGTGTAATCAGTTAAGGTCATCATTACTGCAGTGCTTCACTTCCACAGTGCCATCTCTTCCACACAAGTGACTTCAGAATAACTGTCATCTTGGGCCAGATGCAGTGGCTCATGCTGTAATCCCAGTGGCTTGGGAGGCTGAGGTAGGAGGATTGTGAGTTCAAAGCCAGCCTCAGCAACTTAGTGAGGCCCTAAAAAACTCAGTCTGACACTGTCTGTAAACAAAATATTAAAAGGGCTGGAGATGTAGCTTAGTGGTTAACCACCTCTGGGTTCAATCCCCAGTACCAAAAAAAAAAAAAAGAATAACTGTCGGCTTGCTTCTCTGATCAACATCAGTGATGGGGCGGGACCAGGAGAATCCTTAGGTATGGTCAAACACGTGAGTCACATTTCCACTTTTTATTATTTTAGAAACTTTATCCAGATTTTTATTTATTTTTTATTTTTTGGTACTGAGGATTGAACCCAGGGGTACTCAACCACTGAGCCACATCCCCAGCCCCATTTTTTATGTTTTATTTAGAGACAGAGTCTCACTGAGTTGCTAAGTGCCTCACCATTGCTGAGGCTGGCTTTGAACTCGCAATTCTCCTGTCTCAGCCTCCAAAAGTGCTGGGATTACAGGCGTGCCCCACCGCACTTGGCTTATCCAGGTATTTCTAAAATAAAGAATTATCCTGTTTATGAAAAGTAATTAAAATTAAAAAGTTTATTGGCTTATGGTTTTATAGTAGTTGAGCCTATCCAGCTGTAGTATAGTAAATTTGATAAGCTCTCTATGTAAATGGTTGGGTAAACAGGAAAGTACTGCTTAAAATAGCAATGAATTTTGACCAAATTAGATCATACAATGCAAGATAAATATTTAGAAAATGACTAAATATTATCTCACTTTTGATAAAATTTAGATAAACTACCACTTAGTGTTCTAAAGTATTTCAGCAGTTTTTGATAAGCACTGGCAATAATACACGTGGTGTCTTTAGGTGTAGGATTCTTATGGCCCACATCTACAAACATGTTCATCATGTAACTGAAAGGGTTGTACTTGGCAGGCTCGTCCCACTCTCTCAAGGAGATCACTTATGGAATAGATGTGGTATTGTGGCCACTGGCCAGTTATAACCTGTAGCCTAGCAGAACATTCTCACTGTCTACTGTGTTGTGGGCAAACAACCTAAATGCAAAACTCAGATTCTCTTTATAATTTTAAGTTTGGGAGGGTTGTGGACTGCCTGTGTTTTTACTAAGATATTTACCATAATCTAACTTCAGCCATTTCTTCGTATAGATCTGAAATAATGATTACATCTTAATTCAGGATGGATAGAAAAGCTCTCTTTGAGCAGCATACTTCCTTCATCACCATAAACTTCATTCTTTTAAAGGAATTTGACCTACTTTTGGCTAGAGAGACAAATGCAACAAATGAATATGTATCATCATTAACTACAGCAAAACTGGTGATTGTTTTAATTCGGTTTTGGTTTCTAGTGACACTAGTATGTACCATGAGAGACTGTCACCAGCTAAATGGTACATAAGACTTTAGTCTGTTTAGTTATGTTAGGTTGAGCATGTTTTGTTTGTTGTATTTTTTGAGATGAGGTCTAACTATCCAGGCTGGTCTCAAACTCATGGGCTCATGTGATTCTTCTTCCTCAGTCTCCTGAGTGACTGGGACTACAGGCATGTGCCACTCCCCAGGCCTGGCTCAGTTTGAGCATGTTCTAAACCTTGTGTCTATACTTATGCCATAATGAGCTGTGCCATAGTTGGGTTCACACGCACATATCTTTGTCTTTACTGTCTGCATCATAGCCCTCAGTGCATTCATTCATGCACATTTGTTCAGCACATATGCATTGGACTTCTCTGTTGAAGTTCATATACGCATTCTTATAGATAAACTTTGCAAGAGTGGGGACCTTGCTTATATTTCAGCAAAAGGAGAAAGACAAGACACCAGTAAACTGGACGCCTTCAAACAGTAGTAAAAGAGTGAGCGAGCTCTCTGAAGAGTGAGTGATGAGCCAGGTGTGGTGTCCACACCTGTAATCCCAGCAGCTTGGGAGGCTGAGAAAGAGGATTGCAAGTTCATAGCCAGTCTCAGCAACTTAGTGAGCCCTGTGCTATCTCTTAAAAATTATAAAAAGGGGCTGGATATATGGCTCAGTGGTTTAAGTGTCCCTGGGTTCAATCTCTAGAACCAAAGAGGGTAAAAAAGTGAGTGATGTGATGGGATAGTGCTAGCGTGATCTGGTACCAGAGTGTTTCAGGAGGAGGGATTAACAAGTTTCAAGGCCCTGGGGTAAGAAGTGGCCATCTTGAGGGACAGGAAGAGGGCCATTGTAGCCAAAGCATTGTGAATCAGTGAGGAGAGTAGGAGCCACATTGCTTAGCTTCTTGTTGATTGTGGTAGAGAACTGAGATTTAATTTAATGGTGTGAGAAGCCTTTGGAAAGTTTTAATAGAGAGAGGAGATGAGGAAGGTCACAGCTGTGTGGATGTTCCAGTGCTTTCAGAAATCCCTCCATTGCCCAAGGTGTTCTCTGGAGCTCTGCTGGTGTACACATGACACCTAGCATTTCTTTATTTAGAGTTGTAAAATGCATCAGTTAGTCTTTGCTGTGTGACAAACAGAGCAACTATTGTTTGTTTTAATTTTCAATTCTACATTTGATAGGTTGGGCTGGGTTCAGCTGGGTGGTTCTTCTGGTTTGTGCTGGACTCAATCTCCCTTTCTCATTCAGCTACTGATGAGCTCAGTGGGTGGTTCTGCTTCTCCAGGCTGACTTAACTCTTGGTTAATGCACTTTGGTAAGAGGACTATGTGTCTCTTGTTCTCCCAGAAGCGGATCTGGGCTTATTCACATGGCAGCTGGCTCAGTTTCAAGAGAATAATTAGAGATGCACTTTATCTCTCATGTCCTAGATTTGGAAATGGCACAGTATAATTTCTACTGCTGCCAATCTGTTGATCCAGAAAAATCACAAGCCTAAATCAGATTGAAGAGGAAGAGAAATGTGGACTCTACCTTTTGATGAAAGGGGCTTTTAAGTGGCCTTGCACAGTGGTGATCTTTTTGCGCACTCTGTACTGTGCCCTTAGCCATGCCATGAGTTGATGACTGCTGTTCTCTTGCCGCTAAGGAAATCCAGAGTGACTGTTCTTATTAACTTAGAGAAGATTATTAAGGAAGTAGACCACAATGCCAAAGGCCTTTGTTTTAAACCTAAGAGTCTAAGGTATGAAGATACAGCTAACATCCTAAAATGCCATGAGCATATCACTTGAGATTAAAACTGAAATTATGATAACACAACAGTTGTGAAATCATGTTACACAGTTCAACAAATGGACCTGTTTTACTGTTGTTACCAGTATGTATTGGTCCCTATAAAGTTTTTAGTTCATTTAAAATCCATACAGAGAGTGGTAGTTCTCCTCAGCAGCACCTCACGCTATGAGACGTCCTTGCGTGTTGTTTCTGCTGCCAGGTAACCAGCACTGAGCAGTTGCGGCAGGCATGTCCTTGAGCTGCCGTGTGGGCTGTACACACTGATCAGAAGAGGATATAAGCAAAAGCGGCGTGCTAGAAAATTCACATGTTTTTATTAAAAGGGCTCTAATTTTTAAATTATTTACAAAACCCAAAAATGCTGGTCATACAATAGTAAAAGACAAGACAGCATCCTTACTTGCTAAAATTAAAACTTTGCAACCCAGGTGTGCTGTGTGTATGCATGAGAGAGAGAATGAGATTGAAGTATAACTGCCTTTGTAGTTCATGTCTCATTGTCTTAAATTCTAGAACATGGTTTTGGAAAGCAATTTGTTAGTGTGTGCTTTTTTGTAATGTAGGTGAAAATATGACTGATGGAGTAGGTTCTAGATAGTATATTGGTCTTCTTGACTCAACCAAGGCCGACACAGCAGACATTGTAAGTAGAATAATATTTTTGTCACTGAAATACTATTACAATTAATACAAATTTTTTTTTCCCAAGAGCATCGTAATTCTTACTAATACTCTTCAGGAGAAATATTACTGTGACTGAAAATTCAATCTGTTTTTGTGGATTGTTACCAATCTCTTCTCCTCACCCCAGCCCCTTTTGGGTTGAATAGCTCACTTGGGTAATTTTGCCTGGAATCAGAGGCAAAATTTGTATCATTTTAATGTTTAATCATGATTAAGATATATCTGTAATCACTGGAGAAAATAATGAATTACTCTTCATCACAGTTACCAGTTCAAATGGAAAATTAGAACTGAGTTACCTACTACCCTTGTTATTTTGAAATAAATCACATATGGATCAAATATGTAAGTGTAAAATGTCAAGTCGAACCTATTAAAAGAAGACATGAATGCATATGTTTTGTATCCTATAGTAGGGGAGGCATTTTCCAGCCTGGTGCAAATTCCAGGAAGCATGGAGCCAAAGAATGGATAGATTTGAATATTTTAAAATGTGGATTTCTGAGTTTAATCCTGCACTTCATCTTTAACACAATAAGTGTTTCCCATGTTGTCAAATATTTCCTGAAAATTGAGTTTTGCATGGTTTTAGTGTTCTGTATATGACTATAACATACTTTTTAAAAACCATCCCCTGATTTTATACATTTTTTCTAATTATTATTATCTTAATACTGTAGTATTCTTGCTTAATATATAAATAATAGATCTGAAATTGTTTCTTTAAAATTGATTTTTCCAGCAGGTAGATTCCTGCGTAAATGGTTGTGAATGTGCTTGGGAATACTGGTGTACTCTGGAATTTTTTACATACCTTTCACAAGTCTTTGGGGCATCAGGCTGAACACACAAGCATAACTATTTTTCATTTTTACCAACTAGAAAGAGAAGACATTCAGTTACATTTCTATGGTTATTTCTGACATTGAATAGCTTTAAATGTTGTTATTGACTTATTTAACTAATTAATTAAGGGATTGAACCTAGGGGCACTTTACCCCAAGCTATATCCCAGCCCTTTTTATTTTGTATTTTGAAACAGGGTCTTACTGAGTTGCTTAGGGCCTTGCTAAATTGCTAACTCTGGCCTCAAACTTGGGATCCTCCTGCCTCAGCTTTCTGAGTTGCTGGAATTATAGATGTATGTCATTGCTAACTAATTAATTTTAATTAAACAAGATCTCATGAAGTTAGTGAAAGGAAATTTTACATCATAAGACAAAATACAATGAACAAAAAGGTCTCCTTCCCAGAGGAAAACACTATTGGGTTTCTTGCATTTCTTTCTGGAGACAGTCTAAGTATATTAAGCATGTGACTCATCCCCTGGTTTTAAACAGATGCTAGCTTACTGTGAATGCTGTTTTTCATTCTTTTTACTTGATGGAATATCACTGAAAATTTTCCTGTTCTGAACACTTAGATTTATATTGATTTTTTTTTTCTTTCCCTTTTCCTCTTTTTCTTTTTCCTTTCTTTTGAGATGGAGGTCTTGCTGTGTTGCCCAGGCAAATCTCAAACTCCTGGACTCAAATGTTCCTCTTTTCTCAGCCTGATGAGTAACTGGTCCTACAGAGGCACACCACCACACCTGGCCCTCCATGTTTTCAACAGCAGCATAGTATTCTATGTTTTGTAGTAATTTAAAAAAAAAACTCTTTGTTGATGGACATTTGGATTGTTTTCAGCTTTTCACTGTTAGAAATAAATGCAGTAAACATCCTTGCAGATCTTTATTTTTGACTTTGATTATCAATGGAATTTTGTTGGGTTAATACTTAGCCCATTGTACATTTTGGTAAATAATGCCAAATTGTATTTAATTCCAACATACATTCTCATCAGCTGTGATTTGAGCAGTTACTCAAACCTATGGTAACAGTTGATAACTGTTGCAATTATCAACTTTTTAATCTTCAGTATAATCTATTGCAAGAAAAATTGAATAAGGTAACTTTTTAAATTTATAATCTTTTAGTTATGAATAAGGTTCTTTTTTAAAGTATAATTTTAGTTGTAGATGGACATAATAACTTTTTATTTTATTTATTCATTTTTTTATATGGTGTGGAGGATTGAACCTAGTGCCTCACATGTGCTAGGCAAGTGCTCTACCACTGAGCCACAACCCCAGCCCATGAATAAGATTCTTTAATACATGACCAGGGATTGAACTCAGGAGCACTCAATCACTGAGCCACACCCTCAGCCCTGTTTTGTATTTTATTTAGAGACAAGGTCTCACTGAATTCCTTGGCGCCTCACTTTTGCTGAGGCTGGCTTTGAACTTGAGATCCTCCTGCCTCAGCCTCCCAAGCCACTGGGATTACAGGCATGTGCCACTACACCTGGCATACATGATTTTAAAAGGGCATTATTTGTCACTTTGATCCCTCTTTTGTGATAGTGTGATTCTAATTTTAGGATTTTTTTAAAAAGTTAAAATGCAGCAGTTGAGCCTGATTAAAATACTTCTGGAATTAGTATTTTTTGTACTTTTGGCGTGTTTTTTGCAGGTAAAGTGAAAAGCACTTTGAAAAGAAAAGGAAAGAATAAGTGGTTCTCATACTTTAGTAAATTCAGGTTTTCCAGTTTCCTTGCTGGAGGTTTGGGGCTGATGGTTTGTGCTGTTCTTGGCTGGGGGCTCAGGACATTGGGAAGGAGGAGGCAGCGGCTTCTCTTACAGGTTGCACTCAGTGTTCTTCAGAGGTCCTCATAGGTGGACCCTTTGGGCCCCCGTGTTGTCAAGGGTTGATCGCATTGTCAAGGGTTGATCGCAGCCTCATTCTGAGTGCGCGTGCTGATAGGAGGTGGCCTTGTCTTCGGAGCTGGGAAGTTTCTCTTTGTTGCCCCACACCTGTGTCTCCACACCTCTGCACTGAGGCAGGCCTGGAGAAGTGTTCTGTCCCATTGAAGTCAAGTGTGTTTCTCATCAGAACTTTCATATGTCTTCACATCTGTCATAACATCTGCGTGGAGAAGAACATTGGCCATTATGTCATAATTTTATTTGTGGTAATACTTGTGATTTTGTATGATTTTATGTACTGCTAATTGTAAGTCTCCCCAAACTAAAGTCCAAAAGAGAAATGGCACTATGAGTAATCTCATCTTATTGTTTTTGAAATTGAATTTTATTAAAATTGTATAATAGGTGCTTAGTTATATTTTACTCAGGTATTTCTGTGATATTCAAGCACAAAACATTGCGTGTAATAACTGCCCAGAAAGTGTTCATAAATGAAAAAAGGAGGAGTGGGGTTTTTTTTTTAAAGAAGTTTAGGTTAGATAAATGCAGATTATAGTGGAGGCAAAGAATTAACTCTTAGATATCAACATTATATCTTCCCAGTACAGGATCAAATATTTACACTGAGAATGTACTTACTTTCCCCATTTTTTCATTTTTGTTTTATCTTAAAATGTGAGTACTTTGTATCCAAATTAAATTTGATTTTTGACTAATAACTAAAATCCCATCGGATTAACACAAATGTACTTATAATTGTCAGATAAGATTTGTAGATGTTTTGAGCTTATGAAATACAAAACAGTTACCAACTTATTTAAAGTTTTTCAAATTTATGTCAAAAGGTACAAGAAAGCTTGACTGATTTCTGTTGTTAAACTTAATAATGACTATTACCTGAAAATCATGTGAAGGTTGAAATACCTCCTTACTCCCACTAGAGGGGGATTCCTTCCAACTTAGGTAAACTTGCTCATAGAACCAACATGGGAACCTTTCTATGACATTGATATTCCCTCAATATTAAATTGATGCTCATCTTGCGTTTTTAAAATCAACATTTTTTCTATAGGTACTGAAATTAAAATCTTGCAATATCTGCAAAGGATAGTGAATTGGGGTGCATATGTTTTAAAATCATAGTGCTTTTGAAGAGAATATTAATATTTGTGTAGAGCTGCTTTAGTTAAATTGATTTAAAAGTATGACACTTGGGAATTTTGGAACACCTCTCCGAACTATGCTGGAACTGGAGTTAGGGTGAAGGTCGAGGCTGTCCTAGTGAGGTCCACCTCTCCCTCCTGCCCAAGGTCCATAGCCATATCTGTGCCCAGATAGCCACAGGGAGATCTGGCCATTAATCGAGGCTCTGCTCTGCTGTGGCCGCTTGTGGAATGCACTAAGCCTTATCTTTAAGTAGATTTCTATTTGCTACTGAATTTTCTTGCTACTTTGACTTTTTATAATATGTTAAAATATGCAGAACTCACTCTGTAAATGTTTTTTGTCTATTTGAACTTAAATGTAATTAAAAATAATTGTACATATGTTAAGATACCTACATCAGAGTTGAGTGTGCTGATCGAGTAGCTGGGATGTGCAGATAGGATCTTTGTGCATAATTCCAAGCAAATGTCATCCAGTGTTCACAGTAAGGTCCAGCAAATGCGTTGTTTGTTCTTTCCTTTTAACCTAAACTTTCAGTGTTGATTAGGGATGCAATCTTAAAAATACTTGAGGTTAGTAACCTAGTATTGTGGAAGGCAGAGTTTGGGACAGTCAGACATATGCAAAACACAGATCGCTTTTTTGTTTTCTTAAGCTAAAAGTCTATAATAAGGCTTGTTTCTAAATCTAACACAGTTAGCTTTGGAAATTGGAGTGTAAACAGAAATGCTGTCAGTGAATCTTATAATGATTTTCCACTATAGTTGATCCAACATTTCAGTCTTTAGCCTAAAATCATATTTGGTATCAGCAACATATGGTTTTCATCAAAATGTGGCTGCTCATCTTCTCAGTTCGTAATCCAGCCTGCCTGCGCTCTGCACCAGCCTCTATCAGGAGTGTGTGTGTGTGTGTGTGTGTGTGTGTGTGTGTGTGTGTGTGTGTAAGAGAAAGAGGGCACCTCACTTTTACTGGTAGTTTCTCTTTAACTCCTTACTTCCATACTGGATGAGTCTTCCTGGAATTATCTTTCTTTCTGTATTTCTGTCCCCATAGAAAGAGTCTAGTTTTATAGCAAGTCACTGGACAGGCCTGTGTTCCTTCTGCTTGAGCACCCTACAGCACCTAATTTAAAAGAGTTAAAACCTGTAGAGCAGCCAGTGGTGGCCTTCTGTCTATCCTTGCTCCTACTGGACCCCCTCCAGAGGCTCTTCAAACATATTCATATTTGTTCTGTTGCCTTCTTTCTTGCTCTTTTCCATCATGTATTGGCTCTTTGTAGTAGTCAAAGTTAAAAGCTTTATACACCAGACTGAATAATTATGTTTAAAAAACAGTAATTATCAATACATGTCTTGTTCCACACAGCTTTTTAATGAGCTCTGTCTTCTAATGTGTAAGACTGACGCCAATTTTGAAATTTTGCCATCATTTCACAACTTGTTGCGTGGACTCTGCCTGACTTTTCCAGAGCCCTGCTTTCAGGAACTCTTGCTCTGCAACATTCCAGACATTCAGCACCGCCCACTCTGCCCTGAGCAGGACAAGCAACTGCTAGCATAGGACCAGCAGAGTGAAGTTGCTTTCCAGAGCGTTGCTTTCTCCTCAGTGCCTGTCAGGAAAGGATCAAAAAGTGTGTGCAGCATTGTGTGGTGTGAGAAGGATGGTCACATTGAGGAATTTCCGCCACCTTGTCCTTGTCCACATGAGGGCAGGTGGATTCCTCTGGCAGCTGCCCTTGGCACACCCACCATGGGGTGGCCTGCCTGGGAGCAAATATCTCTGCCCTGTTGGCCAGCAGCCCACCCCCTGGCCTTGGCACTCTCCATCTGGGTACTTCCTGCGCTTGTGTCTCTGTGGCTGGACCCAGTAGTTCTCTATAATGCCTACATCACTTTTCCCTTATGATTTCAGGTTGAAGTTTTGGCCTCGGAGGATGCAGCCTTTGGACTCAAGGTGTATGGTCTGGAGTCCTTCATGGTGCAGGCTACATCTGTTCACTAGGTGGCTCTGAGGGCTCAGCAGGGAAGGCCTGCTTTAAATTCTTTCCAAGATTTTCCTTTGATTGCAATTAGGAATTATGCTTAAACTTGGCATTATTTTCTTAATCTCTTTGTTGTGGAAGGTAGGAGAAATAGTACAGGAAACCAAAGGTTTCAATTTTAGCAGGAACTGACTTAAATTTGCGCTAGCCACAGAGCAAGATTGGCTGGAATTTTTCCCAGCTTGGAGACCCTGGAATCCAGCAGTAGAATGTTGTGAGTGCTGTGCTCTTTGCGAGCTCTACTTTGTGGACTTGTTTCTTCATCACCCTACCCCATGCTGATTCCCTTTGGGAGCCCACAGTCTACTGGCAGAGAAAGGCACCATCAACCAAGAAATTGTCCTGCAGTGGGGTCCTTCCCATTAGAAATCATGCCCAGGCTGAAGGAGCGGGGAGTACAGAGGGAAGACTGTGGGAGGCTGGTCTCGGCTGTTTGGAGGGCTTGGATTGGATTGAGGCTGGAAGGGAGGGCGGGAGAAGTGAGCGCTATTTTCAGGTAGGAGAACAACCATGAAAAATAATATAGGGAACTAAAAGTGGTTAAATTCTGCCTGTGTGGCATGAGTTTAGATTGGAGAGGTTAAAGACAATTTTATCGTATTAACATAGGAAGCTATTAAAAGATTTTAAACCAGGTAGTAGTCAGATTTGCAACACAGGCCATATTTTGAAGGATGGATTTATGTGGGACTCATCAAAGGCAGTTAAATGCAACAGGTCAAAGCTGTTGTGGCCTGAGCTGGCAGAGTGCTGGCATCCATCTTCCAAAGAGTACAGAGATCATTAGAAAGACAGTCCCAGTGTGTGCTGGTGGGAGCAGCTCGGGTGGAGACCAGGGAATATATGATGTCACTCTGAGATAGAGAACGGCAGAGGAAGAATCCAGAGCCTTTAGAATTCTTTTTTTTGGGGGGCGGGGGGGTACTGGGGATTGAACTTAGGGGTACTCAACTACTGAGCCACATCCCCAGCCCTATTTTGTGTTTTCTTTAGAGACAGGGCCTCATTGAGTTGCTTAGTGCCTCGCTATTGCTGAGGCTGACTTTGAACTCACAATTCTCCTGTCTCAGCCTCCCAAAGTGTTGGGATTACAGGCATGTGCCACCACACCTGGCCAGTCTTTAGAATTCTTATCTTCCAGTGTAGGAGCACTCTTTGACCTTCAACTCCTCCCTTCCCTCTTTCCGCATTCTATGCTGATGGACTGTACTGCCTGACAGCGGTACCCCATTGTTTGTAACTTTGGGGACATGATTGGTCCGAGGACCATATATGAACTGTTGCACTTCCTGAAATAAACGGGCTCTGCATCTCACTCTGGCAGAGCAGTCTTACCAGTCCCTGGAGTCTGGGTGAATTGACTCCGTGGACCATCACCCCCAAACCTTGCCCCACAGGACCCCAATCTGTCCTTCCTGAGGACTCCCTCGTTACTTTCGTCCCACGAGGCCCCAACTCGTCAAGCAGACCCAGGAGGCACGACTTAAAACAACATTCCAGTCCTTTATTCTTTATGTGATTACTTATCTTTTGTACATATTTGCTATCTTTTATACCATCCATGTAAGTAAATTAGAAAGAGACACATAATAGGGAAAACTATTCTGAGGTTATAAACTTAGTAAGATTTTGCATTGTAACTATATGTCAATTAAGAGAAAAGAGGTTAATACTTTGTAAATGTTTTTTTTTGTGTGGTACTGGGGATTAAACTCAGGGGTACCACTGAACCCTATCTCCAGCCCTATTTTTGTGTTTTCTGTAGAGATAGGGTCTCACTAGTTGCTTAGCACCTCACCTTGCCGTTGCTGAGGCTGGCTTTGAACTCACGATTCTTAAGCCTCCCAAAGTACTAGGATTACAGGCATGCGCCACCATGCCCGGCAATACTTTGTAGATATTTGATAGAGCTCTAATTCATGACCTTAATAGGTTTTGCGTGTATATTTCAGGAGTTATTAAAAGAAATAATTAATTCTAAATAGAGCTAATTCAGTATATTTTACAGTATTTAACTGATGGTCATCTTCCAAATTTTTCATTTTTTAAAATACCTATTTATTTTTTACACCAATTGAGCACAGTTTTTCACTTCTCTGGTTGTATACGATGCAGAGTCACCATTCGTGCAAATCATAAACACTTGCATAGGGTAATCATGTTCTTCTCCTTCCACCATCTTTCCACCCCCCACTTCCTCCCCTCCCCTCACTCCCCTCTGCCTAATCCAAAGTTCCTCCATTCTTCCCTTGGCACTTCCCCACCCCAGTTATGGATCAGCATCCACTTATCAGAGAAAACATTTGGCCTTTTGTTTCTTGGGATTGGCTTGCTTTGCTTAGCATAATATTCTCCAACTCCATCCATTTACCTGCAAATGTTATAATTTCTGAATTTTTCATTTTCTATTTAATGCCCAGCATGCTTGTAGAATATCTACTGCATATGTAATAAACCATAGGGTCAGTTCTTGTGGACTCACCTTCATAACCCTTCCAGCTTACAGAGTGTGCAGCAAAGAGATGGAAGATGAGTGCAGCCAGCACCTGGGACCCATCTTACTATTTAAAGTCTTGTATGAGCTTTGGGATGCACCTAGCAGGCTGTTTTTGTAATCCTAAATTCAGTGTGTATAAACAACAGTTTAAAACTTTTCAACCAACTCAGTGATGTTCAAAGTTAATACTTTGAGTGCATCTGAATGATGCTTTTCCCTTTTGTGAATCTAGAGAAGAGTGTATACATGCATCTAAAAATAAGAAACTTGTAATTTTTTACTTTATCTGGTTACCACTAAATATATTTTCAAATTCCAAAAATTATCTTATTTCTTAAAAGGTCTAGGTATTCAGAATTGATCAGGTTTTGAACACATTCATAATTGACTACTTTTCCTATTTTTTATAATCACTAGGAACAATAACATAAATATCTGACTCACTGTTAACAAATTAATATCATGTTAGTGAGTCAGTGGACACTTTCGAGCTACTGGACTCTGTATCTGTCCTGTGGATTTCTCTGATCTTTTCAGGAGGATCTTCAGCGAACCTTTGATCATTCTTTGTCTTTTTCTGTTTGCTTCTAATTTTTTACCACCTATATGCTTTGCTTTCTTATAAGCCAACTAAAGTCTACAGGCTTAATATTGTGTTAAGAAAGATTGAAGCAGACTTCTTCAGAGTCACTGGAAAAGGTCTTAAACATATTTTAGGACCCAGAGATAGAGCCTATTTTTGTATGTAAGTGTGGTGAAACTACAACCCAGGAAGACAGTTTTGCAGTCATGCAAAACTATCATGACTATTAGGACTGCTTTGAGATTCAATTTTTAAAGCTAATCTAATGGAAAACATCTATGCTCTTCTGCTTCTTAAATCTTACATATTATTTTATTAGGCTTATTTTGTTAAAGGTAACTTAGAATTTGAAATGCTCAGAACTATCTCTCAGGATAGCACTTCAACTGTTTTCCACTGTTGAGGTTTTTTTCCTCTAAATTTAAATAATTTTGACTTTCTTCAGTATTTTCTATACAGATTGAGTCAAAATGCTAATTAATTTTATATATAGTTGCAAAAAACAAGAATTGTGGTGCCTAGAAGAGGTGCTTCAAAATCAGAAAATGGGTAAATACATGTTTTTATTAGGAAAAGGGAAGTTCCACACACTGTATGCCAGTGTTCTTGATGTTGCTTTTGATTAAGACTTGAACATATTCAAAAGTGTATAATTCTATGGCAAAATAAGTCGAGAGTCCCAGGGGCAGTCAACATGGGCTGATTACAAGATTTTACAGAATTATTGTGCCTTCATTAGTGAACAAAGTAAAGCTGCTTGTGATAATGATATGATAAATCAGCTAAGCAAATGTAATTATATATATGTGTGTGTGTAATATAATTATACATAATTATATATTTTATACATGTATATGTAATTATATTGTTGAACAGACATAAAGGCTAAAAGTTGACTTTTTTGCTGCTTTTAAGTTGTACCATGAAATTTAAAAGACAGAGGAGTGAGCAAAACACCCTGGGTCATTTGTTTTTGTTTCTGTTGTTATGGGTGGTTTGTTTTTTGCAGTGGGGCCTCCACTATGTTACCCTACTCCTGGGCTCAAGTGATGCTTCTGCCCCAGTCTCCTGAAGACCTGGAACTATAGCTGCCTGCCACTGCACCTAGCTGTTGAAATTTCTTAAGAAATCTTATCAGTTTATATAAATACCTTTAAAATTCCATGGCCATGAATGTCCTTTGCCTTCTGGTTTTTTTGGAGATAACTAATTAAGAATTATGAAGAAGCAAATTTTTGTTTAATCCACTCTACATGAGGTGTGGGCACTGTTTTCAAGTGAGGAAATAGGAACTCAAGAGAGTGTAATAGCTTGCATAAGGTCACATGGCTAACCAGTAACATTGGGATTTGAACCAGGAAGGATAGCCTCCGAAGCAGGTCCTTTTGTTTTTTTTTGTTTTTGTTTTTGTTTTTAATTTTTTTTTTTTTTTGGTTGTTGATGGATCCTTATTTTATTCATTTATTATTTATATGTGGTGCTGAGGATCGAACCCAGGACCTTCCGCATGCTAGGCAAGCACTCTACCACTGAGCTATAGCCCCAGCCCCTCCTTTTGTTTTTTTAAATTCTCTTAATATCCTCAGAAATGATGAGGTGTGCACTGTTACCTGTCTTTCTTTCATCACTTCCCATCTCTTCTTGGTGGCCTTCACTTCTGTCCTCACCCCACTCCTGTTGTTAAAGTCTCTAATATCTTCCCTGATTCTAAATCTAGCAGAACAGTTCAATTCCTGCATTTGTGTAGTTTATGAGCTTCTTCACAGCATCTGACCTTCCTGAGCTGCTCTTCCTTGGTTGCTTGCTTCCTGTGGCTTGCACAACAGTGTTTGGCTGATCCTACTGTCCCGCTGGCCTCTTCTTCCTCTCCACAGCCGTACAATATCATGTCTTCTCAGGGCTCCACCCTAGATTCTCCTCTTTTGTGCCTGTAACACCTCTCCCTCCTAATCCGGGGCATGTTCTTAAATATCTTGCAGAATTAATGAATATGCATAAAGCCAAGACAAAGATTAAAACCTATATCTCTTATTCAATACAGTTAATTTTCTGGAGTAAATTCTCATTGCCTACTTACTTGGCAATAATACAATTTGATCATCAAAATAATGTTTAAGGACTTCTCTCTTTGAAGGATATATGGACAGAAATATATATTATATATTACCAGTTCATTTGTTTTCCATATCTGTCTATTAAGTTCTAAGTGGTCATCAGAATCCCACAAATCCAAAAATATTTTGTTTCTGTTTTGGCTGGCACGTTTTTTGGAAGAAGAATACCCTGATTTTTATGCCTGCTTTACGAAAAATGTATGTAGAAAGGTCAATTTAGGATGAATCATGAGGCTAATCAAAAGTAAGCATATTAGCTGGGCATGGCAGCACACACCTGTAATCCCAGCAGGAGACTACAAGAGGCTGAGGCAGGAGAATCTCGAGTTCAAAGCCAGCCTCAGCAAAAGCAAGGTGCTAAGTAGCTCAGTGAGACCCTGTCTCTAAATAAAATACAAAATAGGGCTGGGGATGTGGCTCAGTGGTTGGGTTCCCCTGAGTTCAATCCTTGGTACTAAAAAAAAAATGCATATTGTCCTGGTCCTAAAAAGAATAGGAAAAAGGAAGATGGCACTATTTAGGTTATCATAGTGTCCCCTAAGGGGACCAGAGCCCTCCAGCCCAGCATACTCTTTCCACACTGGCCCCTAGGAGATGCACATCAAACTCAGTAACTCAGTTGGCTTTTCCAAAACTCTGTACTTAAAGACCCACTCTTCATTGTGCCTCTTCGTCCCACATTTTCTACATTTCCCTCTTTCCATCTTTTCCTGAAACTATGCTCTCAGAATCCTAAAATGCTAATATTCCAAGAGAGGCTCAGGATCCTGTAGCCTGATCTCCTTCCATATTATGGAGGAGGAGCCAGAGGCCAAAGGGCCACTTGTCCCCAAGGTTATGTCGCTTCCTACCCAGAGCCTGGACTAGAACTAGGACTTTTAGTAGTCTCATTTTCCTCTTAGTGTTTAAAATCCAGGATATGGCTTCTACTTCTTCTTTTACATGTATACATTACTTTTCTTTCTCTCTACTTACCTTTTGATACTCTTTTGGCAATAATTTTGTTTGAGGTACATAAATTTTATTGCTATAAAATGGAAAAATCTAAATTTAAGTACTAAAAATAAGATTTCTCAAAGTAAGTCCTTATTTTCTTTCCCCTCACATATTATTTTTGACCCATGTCTTGGTTAAAAATGACTAGGAAAATAATTATAAATTTTAAACTAATCCTCTTACCTGACGTGGGCCCCTAAATATACCGCAGCCCCCACTCCCTCAGTCGAAGCTCACACCTGACTGTTCCCTGAATGCTTTTCTTCCTCTCTCTCTCTGCACCTCAAAACCAGGCTTTCCTCCTATTCCCAGCCCTGCCCTTTCTCCTGTGAGATTTCCTGTGTGGCAGGGCTGCTGGGTGGTCACTTCCCCCGCCCAGCAGCACTCACTTCCTTTACAACTCCTTGAATTTCTCTCCTGCCACCTTGTTTTTGTTTTCTTCTTAATATGGGACACAGCATGTCCTGGCCTGGCTGGCCCAGTTCCATTATGTGGCATTGTATTCCCTGCAAGGTTGTATACTTAGAGACTCTATTATGTTCATCTTTTTATATTCATATTGACTTAAATGTGGTTAAGAGCAAATAAGTATTGATCATTCAAGAATTATCCTATGTGATATAGCTGTTGAGATTGCTAAGAACAAAGAAGTTGAGATGTTAACACATTACTACTGCATTCTTTTCTATTCTGGGATTTTCTGCACTGATTCTCCATTATCTAAGTTAATATGTTGGCTTGACATTTTATATTGAAGCTGTGCATTGCCCACCTGAAGAAAGACACATTCATTGTTAATACTTACTAAAGCTGTTGAGTGAATGTAGACACCAGAAACTGGTTGGTTCTAGTTACCTTGCTTTACTTATATATATTTGTTATTGAAGTTCTGCAGTTACATTCTTTAACTCATTCTACTTGGAATCCACTGCTTTCCATCGAAACAATTGTGTCTGGGATGTATATGTTGTATGTCTGGTACTGGGAATGCAGTGGCAGGAATGATTAAGTTCTTGTCTCCTTTTACCTTACATTCTATACACAACTTTTAGAATGATACTATGTCAGGGAAAAGTCCAAGAAAATATAAGTTTTGGATATAATTGTATGTTCTATGGTGTAATTGCCCAAACTCTAACTATTTATTGTGTTCTACAGAATGGAATAGGATTCTAATTTGACTTTAAACATTAGAAATAACAAAGGGATTAGTCATCTGTACATTTCCAAGTGAAATAAAAGTGATTATTTTATTTTTTAAGTAACGTATTTTCTTTTTTTATTAAATATTTTTCTTTAGTTGTAGATGGACATGATATCTTTATTTTATTTATTTACTTCATATGTGGTGCTGAGGATCGAACCCAGTGCCTCAAGCATGCAAGGCAAGCGCTCTACCACTGAGCCACAATTCCAGCCCCAAGTAACGTATTTTCAGTTGTAGAAAATTGTCTAGTCTGAGGATCATATTTGAGAGTGACTTAAATCACATTTGGGCTTATTTCTGTCTTTTGACATGCGACCATTATGAAAATCCTGTACATTTCTCCTCCATATAAAAATGACATGTTTTCAGGCAGTGTGTAACTGTTCATCATCATAGCTGAGGGGGAAAGAGCAGAACAGTGGCAGCCAGTCTCTGAGTGGGCCCCTTGTAACCAAAATAGTGAGCTTGGGGATAGTGGGAGGTTACCCTTCTCTTCCTTCCTACCAGTCCACCTTGGAGGACTGCAGCTTGAACTGTGTGAGAGGCCCACTTTCTTTTCAGCCATTTCTGAATTGTAAGTATCATCTTAAAGATTTCCCCATTTTAATCTGCTCTCACGGCACATTTTGGTCATTCAGCCTTCTGCTGTCCAGTGTGGTAGTTACTAGCCATGTATGGCTGTGTGAATTTAAGTTAATTAAGGTTAAATTTAAAAATCATTTCTTCAGGTCGACTAGCCTCATTTTAATAGCTAGATAGCACTAGTGCTACCAGATCGGCACATTGCTTGTGCAGAGCATTTACACCTCACAGTGAGTTCTGTTGGCCAGAGCTGGTCTAGAAAATGAAGTGTTTATGTGACACAAAACATTTTAGCATAACACATTTTTTAAATCAATCAATCAATCTGTCTATCTATCTATCTATTTATTGGTACTGGAGATTGAACTCAGGGGTGCTCGACCACTGAGCCACATCACCAGCCCTATTTTGTGTTTTTATGTAGAGACAGGGTCTCACTGAGTTGCTTAGTGCCTCGCCGTTGCTGAGCCTGGTTTTGATCTCGCAATTCTACTGTCTTAGCCTAAATGCTGGGATTATAGGCTTGCGCCACCGCGCCTGGCTCATTTTTATTTTTTGATTGACTAAAAAAATTGGGAACCTGAGGAATGTGCTGTCCTAGTAAAGTGCTGTAAGACAGAGAGGATGTCTATTCAGTGAAGAAATATATATATAAACCGTAATAAAGTTGACATCCCGTTAGATTCCAAGAGTAGTTTTAAGTAGGATAATGAAATTAGGCATCCTTACAGTGGTGACACTTTCAATGGGTCATTTATTCATTGATTTGCCTGGGGTTGTGCCTGGGGGCTACTGATACAGCATTTCAGATTTAGAATGTTTAGCCTAGCATAGTAAAATTGTACCTATTAAAATAATTCTTCCTTTTATGAATGCAACTACTGAAAAGCATATTTTATTCTTCTGTTTAAAAACTTTTTTCCCAGGGCTGGGATTGTGGCTCAGTGGTAGAGCGCTTGCCTCGCATGCGTGAAGCACTGGGTTCATCCTCAGCACCACATAAAAATAAATAAAATAGGGGCTGGGGTTATGGCTCAGCGGTTGAGCGCTTGCCTCACATACGTGAGGCACTGGGTTCGATCCTCAGCACCACATAAAAAAATAAATAAATAAATAAAGATATTGTGTTCATCTACAACTAAACAAAATATTTAAAAAAAAAATAAATAAATAAAATAAAGATATTGTGTTCATCTACAACTAGAAAAAATATTTTAAAAAAAAAACTTTTTTCCCCCTTGTAAAGCTACATAAACTGTGATTCTTCCCAGTATTTGACATTTTACTAGCATGTATTTTCTGTGAATCTATTTGGATAATTCTCTAAATGAGTGTGATTGTAGATTAGGTAAAAGTATGTTCAAGATAACAGTGTCAGTGAAATGAAACCAGAACACATGTAGTTTGGGGTTCATGATCTTATGAACTCACATAATTTTTTGTACTGTGAAGAATTTATTTTTGCATTTTAAAATTTTTCATGTAATTAAAGTCTCTTAGTAATCAGTCCTTAGAAAAATAGAGAATCAAGTTTATTCTTTACTATTTTGATCATTGAGTCTAAATTAAAATGATAGAATATGTAGTGGTAAAGCAAATGAATGTGTTATTTTCCAGTAAAAGACTCAAGGAATGAAGCCCAAGGCCGGGCTGTCTTGATCTGGGGATCCATGTTGACTGGCTCCCTTTTGTTCCTTAATTTCCCAGCTTCTGCTTCTGCCATCTGCTGGTGATTCAGGCACTTACATGTTTGAATTTAAAACAAATTTGCTTTATTATTTCTTATTTAGGAAAGATTTGGGGAAATTTTTAAAGTTATATTCGCCTGTAATGTTTTGATGTAGATTTGTTTGCTGTGTTTAGTTATCTTTTTAAAGGATATTTTAGCTTCTGTTTCAACTCTGACTTTAGAAGAATAGATGAATATAGAACTTAGGAAAGATAGAAGACTCTGAAAGCCAATAACACATATGCAATTCAGAGATAAAGAGGCAGCTTGTTAGTAGGTTTTGAATGGCATGAGGAGTTATTTGAGAGTTATTGGGGTCTTACTTTATTTCTGGATTTGGATGAAATATGAAATAGGATTTTTTTTTCCTGGTAACTTGCAATTAGGACTACCTGACTAGGAGCTAAACAGACCTGTCTATCTTCCACTTTAAGTCTCAGTATAAGATTTGGCAGATTGGTTTCCTAGATATCACTAAGGTTCTTTCTAGCTCTAAGATAGTATAGGCTTCAATTTGGATAGGCTTCCTATATCCATTAGGGCCAACCTTCAACTCTGTCCTCATTTATTATTTTTTCTGCTCATGTTTAGTAGTCTAAGATATTCTCATTATGTTGAGGAAAGATAATAAACATTTTTTAAAAAATATTTTTTTAGTTGTAGATGGGCACAATACCTTTTTTTTACTCATTTAGTTTTATGTGGTGCCTCACTTGTGCTAGGCAAGTGCTCTACCACTGAGCCACAACTCCAGCCCCTAGAGATATGCTTTTGTCCACAAACAAATCTTACCATTAAATAAAGTCGGGCAAAAATTTTAAAAGCAAGAGAAAGTGTAGGAGTTTTATTTTCTTCCACCTTCCATCTCCTTCCCAAATTTCCTACAACTCTTCCTCAATTGATTCTAGAGCTTTGGTCAGTTATTTTTCATCATTTTCTCAAAGAGGAAAAGTAATTAAAAATATTAATCTCAATTTTTTTCCCCAAAAATGTAGAAGGCTGACAGATAAGTATTTTATTTTATGCTCCATCCAGGGGCACAACAGAGGAGAAACCCGAGTTTCTGCTTCCCAGGCAAGTGTTCTTTATACAAAATGATAACAGTGCTTGTTATTAGGCCTCCCAGTTTCAGGAAGCGCATAATAAATGTACAGAATGTAATCTACTGTCACAGTCAGTTTTACAGTGTAAAAATACTCTAACATGGAGTTTCGTATGGTTCAACCTCATGTTTTAAGATTCTTAAATTGTTTTATATCTATATGCAATTGTGAAAACAATAGTTTACTTCAAAATTCATGCATTCCAATTGAAATGGGTTTGTATGTACTCTTTTAAGTATTAGGTGATCACAAGATATTTGTGGGGTTTAATTGGCATGAAAGTATCTAGTACGCCAGGTACAGTGACACATGCCTGTAATCCCAGGGACTCAAGAGGCTGAGGCAGGAGGATTGCAAGTTTGAGGTCAGCCTCAGCAACTTAGTGAGTCCCTGTTTCAAAATAAAAAGTAAAAAGGTCTATGGATGTGTCTCAGTGGTTAAGCGCCCCTCAGTTCAGTAGCCCAGTAAGGGATGTGTGATGTTTGCAGAATATCCTTAGATGTTATATGAAAAACCAGAAATGCGTCATGACTGAGTGCTTCTTAGTGCTACCAGAGCTCCATTTTTGCTAGACCAAATATTCTGTTGGGTGACATTAGCTGGCAGACACTAGGTAGATACATTGCATGGCATCTGTCCTGCATGACATGACATCTTAATGCAGGTGTGTAGGTCACACTGCATTAAGATTTGCCTTTCCCTGAAGGTGTTGATATGTAGGTTGAGTGGAAGGTACCACAGTGCACACAGTTCATTCCTACTTTTGTCAGATTCTGCACATTTTTATAAAAAGACATTAAGAATTAAACGGCTTCAGGTGTTAATGGATCATGAAAGTGGTCCTGTAAAGGAGCAAGGTGTTCTTCTGGAAGCAAGCTTGCTTATTGTATAACTTGAAGTTTAACTGATTCCATTTTTCTTTGGGGACATTATTTTGGCACTATGTTTTGAGTACTTAATTTTCCAGTAATAATACAAATGCCTATCTTCTCTTGTACTGACTTCAAGCCCTCGTTCATTGGGGATGTGCACATACAGTTTGAGGCCTGCCTCTGGGCTTGCTTGTGAATTCCTAAGCACAGAGCTCATAATCATCAAGCACTTCAGATTTTGTTGAGAAGAGGCAAAGAAAATACCCCGGAGAAGCTGGGGGCTGCTTTTGATTGCATGTTTTAGGATCTCTCCAATGCCAAACTTTAAAACCAGCTCTGCTTCTTCAGATGGTGAAGGCTCTCTTCCTCCTTCCCCGTCTTAAATTTGGCTTCTTCCCAAGCCATGTCAGTTTTTCTCCATTCAGTTGAGAATGTCAGAGTGGCTGGCGTTGAAAGAGCCAATATGTTGGAAGATGTTTAAAGCCAAGTAGAACATTTATATGAATTAAGGAATATATTAAGGGAAGATTTTTTAAAATCAGATTTGAGGTGGGAGGAACTTGTTGAATTAATACTTGTATACCATATGTATCATTGCTAAATACTTGTAAAAGATATTCCCAACAACAAAATTATCACTTTACAAATGAAATAATATCTGTGGGCACATTTACAAAGATATACCAATAAAAATACATCCAGAGTTTTTGAGGTGATCATGCAATTAAAACATTTCATAGTATAACTTAAAAGTAATAAGTTTGGAAAAAAGAAAAAGTCTGGGGTCTATTTGTTTTATTGAAATTCTGCTTTTTCCTCTGGTCTTTTTAGCAGTTTTTTTTCCCTCCAATCTTGTATTATTGCCTTAGTGTATTCGTGCTCATTGAAGGACAGAAGCATCTGACAGAAATGGGCTTGAAAAGTCTCACCAATTCTAAACAGAATAAATATCATACTTTGATTGCTTTGTTGCTAGTATGGCCTGTTCTCATACTTTCCTGAATTCTGTTGGCATCTCCACCACTATTAAATCACTCAGCAGAGGGTTTCACCATGTGTCATTAATTCATTCATGTACAGCCGAAGTGGGTGGTTGTATGGCCAGTGTGCCAGGACACCAGGACTTCACTTGTTGCCCAGCAGGCCATGCTGCCTGTGCAGATGCTGTGCTCTGGCTGAAGGAGTGTAAAGCCTTCTCTGTCCCTGGCCAGCGCTCACCTTCATTGTGGCCTTCCCTTGTAGTTGAGGTTTGCTGCTTGCAGTGGGCGTGGCCTTAGATGGACATGTGAGAGAGGCGTGAGACACAGGCTGTGGACAGGCCGTGTTCACTTGTAAGGGGCCTCGCATGCCAGTTTCAAGTACTTGGTTGTCAGCTTCTTAAGAAGCCTTGTATATCTTTACAAGAAATGCCTCTTAACCTTCTTCCATCACTCCGCAAATTAAATTTTTCATTTCAGAATGACTTGTTTCTTCCTGAGGGGGAAGGATGATGAAAAATGAAATAGCCAATGAATATATGTTATTAAAAACGAGACTTGGATACAGACTTAGATTGGATATACACATTAAATGTCAATAAAATTTTAGCAAATTCTTAAAATAATTTCAAACAAATTTCTTGAACAACTTAGAATTTTTAAGAAAATTTATTGTGTCACGTTTGTAACTGGCTTCTTCCAAAGTTCTCACAGAATATATCTATTTTTATCTCACTTAATTTTTAATCTCTTTCTAAAGTGTGAGCTGCTTTTCAGTCATCTTAATGTTTTTTTAACTGCCTATAATCATCATGAACTTTGAAAATTTATTTAATGCTGCTGGAGTATAACAATAGTTGTTCAATATAAAAAATATTGTCTGGATAATTGAGTATTTTGGGAGGAAGCTGAGAAATCCTGATTTTAAAGATGTAGGAGATATTCTTTACCATGTGGAGACTTGAAGGACTTCAGTTTTGATAGTAAACAAGTAACCTTTAGAAAAAAATTTGACGTTTTGTCTTATGTTAATATGAGCCATGAATTAAGAACATCCAATGACCTCATACTCATGAAATGACATTTTCTGTTTTCTGATTGACAGTGGAAACTTGTATGATGTGCTATTTAATAGCAAATGCAACTATCACAAGCACAGGTAATGAGAGCCACATGTATGTACATGTCTCGTAGTAAATACTTCATTTGTCTGTGTGAGCATTCTCTTCTTTTACGGAGGACGTGTGGAGAAGTTGACCTCTCCTTACAGGATAAGTTCTACAGGGAAAGGCATGGAGATCTGCCAGGCTTGTTGGCTAGAGTCATGGACGAGAGCAAGGCCTGTCTGAACTGCCACTCAGTTTTTATTCTGCGCGTTTGCAGGGCTGGTGATTAGAGTGGCTTTCGCCCAATTATGCTGTGATTATTCTGCTGCACTGTAATTGACTGGGGAGATATGCTAATACCTGTCATTTGGGATGATAAAAGATGAGCGGGGGACGCAATGCATTATTTAGCTGGCTGTGTGATAGATGAGGGATGCGCAGTGCTTTAATTGCTGAGAAGAGAGGTTAAGCTGAACGAACGGATGAATTAGAAATGAGTTTTTTTTATGGCTTGTGGAAAAGTGAAATAAAGGAAAATGTGCCTTAAACTAAAGCAGCAGATAGAAATGAGCAGCAGGAAACTAGATCTTCTAGGCAGCTTGCTTTATCAATTTAAATACAACGGAAAATGCAGTTTAGAGTTCAGTAAATAATATTCAGAATGAGAATATATGATAGATTCTCATATTAAGCAAAAAGTTATCAAGGAATCTTTTTTATTTTAGATAACAGTATTTGTGATTTGTAACCTTAAATCCACACTGTTTAGCTCATACTGCAATGTGAAATGCAACAGATCTGAATCTCATATTTTGTATCTTTTGAATATTTAGAGGCATATAGATTTCTTGTGCTTCTGTATCTTAAATGCAGGTAGAGGAAGACAAGAAAATATGAATATGTATAATACTAGGAGAATGTGATAATATAATTAGTGAGAGTGTACAGATAACTCTTGAGTGACAGTAGAGGCATTCAATGGTACATCCTCATATGCCACACAGTTAGGAGTTGGAATTTTTATGGAAAAAAATATTTAAGGAAAGAGTTATATTTCCCTTTTCATATTCTTTCCCTCTATTATGCCCATATGTAAGCTTGTATCCATATTTCACAGAAGTATTAAAAAATGCTCTGTTGTAATCTGCATGGTTATTTATGTCGTTGGTGTTTGCTTAGACTGTTGAAGACTGAATTCGAGGTCTTGCACACACTGTCAGCTTCCAGGCACCTCTTATTTTACCAAATGATGATGCAAGGAAATGTCCCCAGGTGTGCTGCTTTGTCTGACAGAGGAAACAACAGGAATACAGGCTGTATTTTTTTGTTCAATGAAGAAAAAATGGCCCTTGTATGTGTTTGAATTTCCTCCAGTCCAGCTTCTCAGAGCCTGCAGGACTCATCCAGTCCAATTGCACTGAGCAGGGGAAGCCTGCAGTCAGTCCTCTGAAGGTCCATGAGTCTTTCAAGAGCCAAGCCTGCCTGCCTGTTGGACTGGCTGTTACCTACAGACAGATGCTGCACTACACTCTGCTGCTCACATAAGTTTTGCTGAGATCTGATCCGTTTCCTCCAATACAGTCGGCACTGTTTTTTCCTGTGCGCGTTTCTTCTCAAAGTGACGTTTCCTTATGGATATTTTCCGTTGTTGTCCTTGGAATTCAAAAATAGACCCTTGTAGCTATGTAACAGAACATCTTGTAAGGCAGAATAGAAGTTTAAAGGAAAGCATGAAGCAGTTGACTTCACAGAATTTAGAATTAAGTGGACAAAGCTAAGCCAAACAGCGGCCTGCATCAGACACCTGAGAGTGGCTTTTATAGACATGAACTGGACCAACTGAAAGTACTGTTTTGGGGGTTTTTTGTTGTTGTTGTTTCGTGGTGGTTTTTTGTTTTTTTTTTTTTTTTTTTTTGGTACAAGGGATTGAAATCGGGGCACCTGTCCACTGAGCCACATCCCCAGCCCTGTTTTGTATTTTATTTAGAGACAGGGTCTCACTAAATTGCTTGGCACCTCACTTTTGCTGAGACTGGCTTTGAACTTACGATCCTCCTGCCTCAGCCTCCTGAACCACTGGGATTACAGGCAGGCGTGTGCCACCGTGCACGGTGAAAGTATCGTGTTTTAACATGCAGGCCACTGTGGTAAAAGATGGCACTACTGCACTTTGGGACTTGCTATCTTGACTGGTTTTTCTTGTCCACAATATAAAAAGGACAGTATACAACCTGTTTGCTTCTGTACTTTTCAAGAAAATACTAGCTATTTATTATTTTTCCTTCCTACCAGGCAGTTATTCAGTCCTGCAGCTTTACTTCTAAAGCTTGGCTGTACTCATCACTTGAATGGGAAACAATTCCTTCTTTAAGGTCCTTAGTTTGAGAGGGTTTTGCTTTGTTTTATATGGTTAAAAAAATCATATCTTTGGCTTTTTGATGTAATATAACTGACTATAAATTTGATTTGTGATAACATGAAGTTGTCCTACACAATTGGATGGCTGGGAACCATATGATGTCACCATTCTTCATGTTGGAAGTTCCCCTTCAAAATACTGTATCTTAAAACAGATTTGTAACAGGAGACAATGTAAAACTAACTTAACTTAAATTTCTTTAGCATCTTTGAATATCCCTACCATTCAATTAAAGGAGTTTGGATTCCTTCCTTCCTTCCTTCCTTCCTTCCTTCCTTCCTTCCTTCCTTCCTTCCTTCCTTCCTTTCTTCCTCCTCCTCCTTCCTTTTGTTATGGTTGTGAGTTACAGGTTTTTGTTTTTGTTTTTAATATAATGTGCTAATTTTATAGTGAAAATATAAATCTGGCGGTCGGATTTAGAACCATTAGGAACTTGAGGCACTCAGTAGTCTATTTGTCAATTACGGAAGTACAACTGATGCCCCAGGAGAATACTCACCAGTGAGACCCCACCCTGTCCCTCCTCAGCTGGGAAGAGTGGCTCTTGCCTATGACCAGGGCATGTGCAATACAGCTGTGCACGCAGGCTGGGAAAGGGAAGGAGCTGCAGTCTGTGCCTTCCCAACGGGGGGTCACTAGTCCAGGTGGCTGGTGGTCAGGTTGGGTAAGGTGGGAATCAAGAAGCAACATATCTGTTAGACATTTTAACATTAACACAGTGCATCACTCTGTGCACGTCTATACCTCCCCCTTGTCCACCTTTGCTGTCGTCTCAGAGGTGCCGATTCTCCTGCGATGGGTCCGTACCTCATGGATCCTCAGTACAGCACCCCTATTTTCACACTCTTACATCATTGGTTCCATATTTTGTTCCCTGTTATACTGAAGAAGCATGAAGCATAATCACCATAGGAGGGATTGGAACTAGCTGTGGCGGGTGTGCACCTCAGTGGGCACGTGCAGAGGGCTTCCTCACACCGGGTGAGTTGTGTGTGGGGTCGAGGAGACCGGGCCCTTGCTCTCCCTAGTTGTCTTCCTTACAACTAGAGATTTCCTTAAGAAGGAACAAATAAGCACCTTTCCTTCTACATAAGGCCAGGTCTTCAGTAATGTGTACAGGATTGAAAAGGTGCAGGTCAAAAAAAGGAAACAGAAACAGATAAAAAAAGAAAAGATACAGGTCATTCATCAATTAACTGGAGAATCATTATTAGTTTGCTCATCTTATTTTATGGTTTCTGTTTTCCTTCTTACCTGTAGTGTACTTTGTTTGTTTGTGTCCTTGTCATTTAAATTCACTTGTAGAACTTGTACAAAGCACCCTTTAGGATATCTATTCAAAATCTTTACTTTAAAAAGAAAACATAAATGTAAAAGATCATCTTATATTTCAAGCCTTGGGGCTCTAAGTGCTTCTAATCCCTTATCTTCCTTAAATTTGACTATAAGACTCTTGGTAAAGATAGAAAGCTCTTTAAGAACAAGGAGAATTCAAAAATTCTTTCAAGTGTCTTCTGGTTAGGTTTTGCAGGAGAGGGAAGTTACAAATGTATTGATTTTTATACTGCTGAGGAACAAGATTCAGCATATTCACCAGCATAGAACCACACCCATTGATTATCTCACTGTTCCTTTGGGTCAGTAATCCTGTAACTGGGACAGCTTAAGGTCTCACAGAATTAAGATAAAGGTATTGTCAGAGCTGTGGTATCACCTGAGATTGGGGTCTTCCTCCAAGCTCAGAGAATGGTTGGCAGAATTCACTTCCTATTGGTTGTAATTCCGTGGTTCCCACTTCAAGCTGGATGCCAACCAGGGATCTTTCTCTACTCCTAGAGGTGAGGAGCATGTACATGGCCTGTACATGGCCTTCAGTTCCCTGTACATGGCCTTCTCCATCACTTCATAGAGGACAGGAAGGGAGGTGCTGCAGATTTCTCCTACCTCTTTAAAAGACCTCCCTATTAGATCAGGCCCACCTGGGATAATCTGTTTTTATTAATTACAAGTTGACTGATTAGGGGCCTTTATTGCATCAGCAGAACTCTTTTTGCTCTGTGAAGTAGCATAGTGCAGGAGTGTCACTTGTCATGTTCATAGTTCCTTTCCCACTTTACAAGAGGAGATTATGTAGGATGCATATGCCAGGGGCTAGGAGTCTCAGAGACCATTTTAGAATTCTCTCACAGCTACGGATTCACATTTGCTGTCAGATTTTAGGGATATAAAGGGTTTTGTTGTTGTTTTCTTTCTATATACACTTGACTTCCTTAAAAATGCAGTTTTGGAGAAATCACAGTGGGATGTAATAGAACAGATTTGACTAACAACATGGAAAGTAAATGATGGGCATGTTTAGAAGAGCTGTCCATCACTGCAGCAGTTTTACTTCCCTGTGCTCCTTCTGAGGCTTTGGTGTGGAGTGAAAGAAGCCAGTCCTTACTGCCCACTCTGTGCAGTCCGATACTTCAGAGTGGGTGGAGAGTGCTCTGCACATGTGAAGGCTCTCCAGTCCCAGGCTGGTGTTCCGGGTCTCCGTGGGAATGCTGATAAGAGAACACCAAGTCTCTGCTGAGTCTGGTTAGCTTTATATATATGCGTGCCTCAGCCTCCCAAGTTGCTGGGATTACAGGAGTGCACCACCTCTAGCTCAATACAGCACATTAAAAACAACAACAACAACAACAAATCCAAACTGTCTTTTGTCTTTTTAAAATTCAGTGTTACTTATCCTTTAAAAGTATGTACCCAGATATTTTGAACTATATTTGCTTACATCTGATTCACTTCAGAATTAAGAGAAAAATAATACATTTGAACTAGAATTTCTATGTCCTCGATTTTAGTTCTTTTGGTGGGGAATTTCATAGAGCCAGAAATATAAGCAGGCAGAATGAAGCAAGTCTAATGACTTTTTTAGTTATCCAGATTTTGAAAATCTATCAGAAATTTTAAAAAGTAATAGTTACTGCTCTTGATTCTAGAATCAAATAAAAGTTTAGAAGGATTAATTTTAGATGAGATCAATAATACCAACAACTTACTCTATAACTAAAATGGAGTGGTTTTCTAATATTCCAGAGAAATTACTGCTGTTGGCATGAATTGTTTCTTTTGCAGAACTTTTTGAGTTTTAATGGGATATTTTATGAAGCCACTCCTCTTGGTGAATCTCTGTGGCTGTAAGAAGAAATCTGTCATCTATAATATTCAAGAGAAGTGGCAGCATGGTGTGGCAAGACAGACTCCTACCTCAGATGCAGGCTGAAGTCTCTGTCATTGTTTGATCCCATACCTCTTCCCCCCACCCCCTCACCTTGCATTGGTACAGCTCTGAGGTTATGATGTGCTCAGATGCCCACCTGAGTAGCACCGGGTGTGTCCCTAAAGGATCAGCAGCCATTTTTTGAACTACTGTATTCTGACCTGAGCTAGGTCATGTGTTTCCTGTGACAGTGCAGGCCACCTCCTGGAGGGCATGGTGCTTGGTAGGAGCGGGCCTGTGGTCAAGGGCAGACAGCTTGTTGCTGAGATCCTGGCCTCGTTCACCCGTGCTGCTCTGAGGACCCAGGGAAGCAGGAAGCAGGACATGGTTCCAGTTCCCGTCCACTGCAGGTGGCTGGAGAATTGGGGCCAGGTGGGACAAAGCAAGTGTGAAGTGGTGCCTGTGACATACTGGGGGACGGTGTAGCCTGGGCAGCAAGGCTCAGCAGAGCTCAGTTAAAGCCCTTCTGTAAGTAGCCTCACAGATAGGCAGGAACAAGGGCAAAAATTTGGCTTTCGGAAAAGAACAGAGGACCTGGGCACATCGCCTGGATGTTTGAATGTGACGAGTTATAACCAAAGGTCCTTCAGCTTGGAAGTGAGTTGTTTAAAAAAGTAAAACTGTGTGCCCATTTATCAACAATGAATGGTATTTGTTGACATAAGAAAAGACTAGAGACAATATATTGATTATTTGTGTGTCTTTAAGCCCTTTAGAATCAAATAGAAAATATGAAAGTGCCTAGAAAACTGAATTATATAAATGAAGGTTTTGCATTATCAAGTTTTGCAGCTTGTTATACAGTAGATTTATGCAATGTTGGGAATTTAAAAAACTGTTGAAATTAATCCATTAGCTAGAAAACTAATGTTTTGGATCAGATGAGAGTCAGCCAGTATTGAAGTCACATATTTGCGTTTTGCTCTCTTGCCTAAAGCCTTTATTACATAGTGAATTTCTTGGTAAATATTCAGTGCTATACAGTAGAATATAAGGTTTGTTAAAGATAGAGTCTGATTAGCTTCCTGGTAATTAATGCCTGGGTAAGTGAAAGAAAGGTTTATTCTTATATTTTACAAGAATCAAATCCAAAATCAGAGTGTTAGCAGGAAGGCTGCAGGACCAGCTCCTACAGCGTGTTGTTTGCTCCATGGCAAGCCCTGGAGTTGCAGTGCTTAGCAAGATCCAATGACCCTTAATTTCCTTATCCCCTAGTTCTGCTGCAAGGAGGACCTGGTGACCTCCATGCCCACTACCTGGCTAGGGTGTATTTTGTAAGAGAGCTCACAGCCTTTTTCAAATATTAGTGGTTCTGCTTTTGTCCGCGTGTTTCAGAATTTAGAATATGCTTTCTAGGAGTTTAAATGAGATACGCATTTGGTTTCAGGAAGGACAAGGAGGGGAGAAAATCATTGCAGTGTGTGTTGCTTAATCAACATCTATGCTGCCACTCCATATCAGCTCTGTCCTCTCCAAGTGAATTAGTTCTTGTGGGCAGCACATCAGGAGGAAGTGTATTGTTCCTGGCAGGGCACTTGAATTTCTAATTACCAGATTCCTCACTTAATTGCAATTACCTGGACACCCAGGCAGGGTGAACTTTTGGAAAAGAATGTAATTAGTGAAATAGGAACTTTGTTGCCAGCACTGTGTCTAGATGCCAAAGCTAAACAGAGCTCTGATAAGTGTCTACATCTGTAAAGACAATTCATTGGCCAATAAAAACAGTTCTCAAAGTAAATTATGATGGTGCAGCTCAGCTTTGAATTCAGAAGCAACTGTGAAACTGAAGCAGAGAATGTTCTAGGGTTTTTTTTTTTTTAATCCCCCCATCATGGTTTGGCCATAGTAAGCATGTGCATATGCTTTTAAGAAGGAATAATTACCTGGAAGAAAAAAGATTACTTATAAAATACCAAATATATCTGTGTGGACAAAAACATTGTATACTTCAATTAATAAATATAAAATCCTAGGATCTGTAGGCAATGGAGGAAAAAGTCATTTTCCAATATTCAGTTGCTTTAATAGTTTTTCTTAAATAGTACTTTTCATTAAAGACCAATTTACCAGCAACAACAACAACAAAAGTTTTAACCTGGTTACAAATATAGATTTAAAGTTATTTTTAAAGCATTTTAACTTCTTTAAGGAAAATATGAAATACTTATTTTTCCATTTCTCTCATTTTCTTCTGACATCCAGGAGCCCCACCCTGATGTCTTAGTACAGCTTCACAGTCCTCAGATGGCAATAAATATCAGCTTATGGTTTATTTTACACATTTTTTATTCCATCCTTAACCCCCTGCTATTTTTCCCTCTTCAGCTTCTCTGAGCTCTGTCCTTCCTTTCCATCTCAACAGATTCCTTGTCCACACCAAGGTTAATTTTGTTCATCTATGGTTAGTTAACTCACAAATGATCTTTTACAGCTTCTTCCCCACGGAGCTGCTGGCCCTTTTCATTTTCAGCCTTCTTAAAAAATGCTAGAGTGGAGTCCCCCTCCCTATCCCACGTGCCCCAGAAACCTCTGGATAGGCAAGAGACACGCCGTCTGGCTGGCCCCCCGTGGGTGGACTCAACTCAGGCCCTCAACTGTGGCAATTTTGTTTAGTTTTTGCATAATTTAATTTCTACTAATCATTTAATAGTAATAAGAACATCTCCTAGTTGTGTATCATTTTGGTATTATTTTGCATACATTTAATCACATTTTTTATTTGACAGCAATAAATTAAGAGCATGACATCTAGAGTCCAGCCACATCTGAATGTATATTTGTCAGCTGTTTGAATAAGGGTGGTGTATATTCGTAGAATTTTAAATGAGAGTGGTAATAGTAAACCTCAAAATGGTGAAGGTGGAGTACATTGCTTATGGTCAGCACTAACGGTACCCAGCACATCAGAGCCTCTGCGTGTGCTGCTGCTGCTGCTCTATGAGTTACTGAGGCCTGGGTCTCACATCCGCCCTTCAAGGTGGCTGTAGTATCCCCACCTTATAAATGAAAGGACAGAAGCTACCTCGCAAAATGAGGAAGTGGCCTTTCAACATCACATGGTGGTAGGGTCTCATGTTGGTTTAGATATTTGAATTGCTGGGTTTTGTGTGTTAAAACATCTTAGGGTTCACAGAGTTTTGTAAAATACACAGATTGAATTTCAAAGAAACGATGAACACAATGAAGCTGAAATATTGCTTGGCATATACTTACACAAAAAAAAATTGTTGTTTCTCTGTTAAACAAATATAACTGGGTTCTAGTTTTTCTGTTTGTTTTTGTGTTACTTTCTTCCTGGCCACACTAACCTGTGCATACAGAGTGTCTACTGAGTACCAGTCCCTAAATTATGGAAATGAAACAGAGCACTGATTTGGCCCTTTATAACTTTATCACAACATAAAAGTCCTGCTTTTGTTTTTTAGACAAGCCAATTAAGGACAATCAAACTGAAGCGTGTGTGCTGTAGTTTTCTAAACCTGCAACATGTTGTAGGAAGAAGGTATTTTTATGGGCAACACCAAGGTAAATTTTTCCAGCAGCTAATGAGTACTGAGTTAGCAGTGGGAAAGATAGTAAATAGGAAAGGAGCTAAAGATAGCCTCTGTGTGCTGTCACTTTTTGGAAATAACAGCGTTTGACAAAGCAATCACCATATGCTGAATCTGCTTCCCCAAGTACATCTATTACATTAGATCTTCCAGCTCGGAAGTGAGATGTCTGATACCATACGGCACATGGCAAGTCATAGACCAGTGCCTTTTCCACACTAAGTTGCTTATTGTAGGACAGTTTTCTGTCCACACTAAGTTGCTTATTGTAGGACAGTTTTCTGCTCTCTGGCTTCTGTCACCTTTGTGCTCCTCTCGGTTCCTCCACCTGTCGGTTGCTGTTCGTTGCTGTGGGGCTGGGTTTGGTTTTAAAACTTTCCCTTGAATATTTGTGGAAAGTCTGAGGCAGGAGCACCATAAGAAGCCATCCTGGGCTTTGAGGAAAGAGGAGAATATTTCATATAGAGGCCTTTCCTTTCCTTTCTTTTCTCTTCTTTCTTTTTCTTTCTTACATATTTTAATCTTAACAAATTACAGTCAAGTGTCAAGGGATAAGATGCTGGTACAGGTGACTAAGCCATCAGCCTTTTTTGTTTTTCTTTTCTTTTTCATGTCAATGTGAAATAGGGGGCATGAGAGGAAAGAGGAAAGGGACTGACATTTATTGAGGGCAAGTAAACACCAGATACCACTGAAGACTCCCTTGACATGCTGTCTTTGGAAGAAGGACGTAATGCCACTCTGACCAACAAGACACCCAGCTCGCAAGTGAGATGTCTGATACCATACGGCACATGGCAAGTCGTAGACCAGTGCCTTTTCCACACTAAGTTGCTTATTGTAGGACAGTTTTCTGTTCTGTTAGGAATTTTTTTAGGTGGCTGTGCTATTAGTTGATCTGCCCTTGCACAAAGCTAGTTTAATTCTCTTCATCCTATGTGCAATGCGCCTGTGGAAGAACAGTACATTAACTTACAAGGTGTATGTGAGTTCCCACATAAAATTTGTGTAAAATTTAAAACTCGTATGAAGTGTACTTCTAGTAAGTCAGGCTTCCTTATTTTATTTATAATGGTTGCTTATGTATTATAGAATTCTGCTGGAGGGTAGACCTAACAATCTATTTCTTCGAACTTCCAAATGGCTAGTGTTACCATGGAGATTTTAGTTCTGTATGACTGATGACAGGGGACACTAGCAAGTATCCTTAAGACAGAATTTGGACCTGTAATCCCAGCAACTCAGGAGGCTGAGGCAGGAGGATTGCAAGTTCAAAGCCAGTTTGGGCAACTTAACGAGTCCCAGTCTTTAAATAAAAAGGGCTAGAGGTGTGGTTCAGTGGTATAGTGCCCTGGGTTCAATTCTCAGTACCAGGAAAAAAAAAAAAAGGTGGGGGGACAGGTTTTGAATCTCTATTCTGTAAGACTCAAGCAATTTTACCAGGAGAATACTGAGGGATGGCGGACCCAACTCCTCGGGAAGACTCATTGAGCCCTGTGTTGGCAGGGCAGCAGTCTTCCTGCGGGTGGACTCTCACAGGAAGAGGGCATCAGAGCATAGGCGGTTAAGTAAAGAAGGTCCACAGCAACTGACACATCTCCTCCATAGGGGTTCCATGGTAGCCCTGCAGTCAGCTGTGGGTCTGGACTGCTCACCCCATTGCACCTTGGTCTTGTGGGACCTCGTTGATCTTCCATGACTGATCACCCCTCGTGTGATGGGTACAGTTTTTCTTAATAGATCAGCACATCTGGTCTGATTATACCCATGGGAAAGTGTTGCTTAGTCAGGAGTGGCCTTGAACTTTAAAGCAACTGCACGTCTATCTGTTAAACAGTAATAATTGTTTTCCATTTATTTGTAAATATTGAGACTCTAAAGCCCATTTCTCTAGCACTTGTTCGGCTGTGTCTATTTGTCATATTGAAGAGTAAAATGAAACATTAAGGGGCTATATTTTTTATGATAATGTGGAAACATTCTTCTTGGCATTTCTTCTGTTTTGAATATACTGTTGCTCACAGTGAACAGTGAAGATATGTTTGTTTTGATTTTAACTCTTCTAGCCTTCCTCATTCACGAATACTTACAGGCCATTTCAAAGTTTTGTCAAGTAGAAAACGCACAGTGCACAGGTTTGGAGAAAAAAGACTTCCCAACCGCTCCCTTAGCCACCAGGGAAGCGCATCTCCTGACCAGCCTGCTGGAGACGCAGGGTAGGACAGGGGCCCTGGGTGAAGAGGCTCCTGTGCTGGGTCCTGCCCCTCTGGGTGGTGTCCTGCTGCACAGTGGCTGCCTCCCACTCCTCCCTCTTCCATTCTCTCCTCCTCTCTCCTCCCCCTTTGCTTCCCTTTGAACAGTGGAGGAAGTTACCCATCTCCTGTTCTTTCATTAGGAACAGAGTACAATTATAAAATAGTGTTCCATCTTCAAATCCAAAGAGAGCTTTTGCACCAACATCAGCGTACGCTGTGGGTTCATTTAACAACAAAAAGTAAAATGTGAAACATATTTGTACATAGTTCTGTTTATGTATGTGAAAGGAAAGAAGTCATGGTTAAGTAGAAAGATTATTAAGCAGCATTTTTTGTATATGGGGAAATTTACATCTCCAAGACCCCTGTCTAATCCATTGACATTATGCTGGTCAAAGTCATGAGGAATATAAGTTTAAAAGTTCAGATTAATGAAAACTTGAAGGAGAATTTAAGAAATGGGAAATGCTCTCAAAAATACTACTACTAAAGATAATAAAATGAAATTATATATTTTTAAAGCTAGAACTGCTTTGGCTCTGGGTATTATTGATTCTTTATCTTTCAAGATAACATCATTACATACATGCTTAATGGTACTTGCTAACTTAAATGATGATAATATTGTGGTTTGATTTATACTTTTTAAAAAATATATATTTTTAGTTGTCAGTGGACTTGATTTATTTATATGTGGTGCTGAGAATTGAACCCACTGCTTCACACATACTAGGCAAGCGCTCTACCACTGAGCCTCAGCCCCAACCCCTTAATTTATACTTTTAAATTCAGAAACTATCCTTTAATTGATGAACAGTGCCTTTATGGTACAGTTATCTTCAGTTACATCAAACACAGCTGTTGGTTTCTGACCCAGAACAAGTACGTGAACCCTGCAAGGAAATCATTAGGGAATTAGGAAAATTGTGGAGGAGAGATCAGGAGTCAAACCATTACCTGCCCATGGGAACTTGTATTTAAACTGAACTCCTTGCTTTTGTGAAAGCAGGTCATACTATCAGGGAGAATGCTGAAGAATTGTTAATACAGGTTAGTGCTGATCTATCAGATGAAACGGAGCCATAAGGATTAGGGAGATGGGTAGCTTTTTCCAATTTGTTATGATAAATACCGGTGCTACCCTTGTCTAAAAGTTGTTATAGTGTAAATATTGTGGAAATATAACATGAATATAGGAATGTGTATGAATTATAAATGTAGAGTATGGGACATTGTCATGCAGAACAAACCTACAAAATGAACACATGAGTAAGATTAGTACTCAGTTCAGAAATACCACCAGAAGCCCTCTGGCGTCTCCTCTGAGCCATTCGTCATCTGCCCCCATCCCCTACTCACCAAGGGTAACCACTGTCCTGAGTAAAAATCAGTGATATTTCAGATTGCTGATGTTCGTGAATGGCAGGCTGTTCTCTTTTTCAGTCTCACTACAGAACCAGTCTTGATTTTTTTTCTTTTTTGCAGGGGTAGGGTTAGGATACTGGGGAATCTAACCCAGCAGCACTTTACCACCAAGCTACATCCCCAGCTCTTTTTTTTTGGGGGGGGGGCGCTGGGGATTGAACTCAGGGGCATTCAACCACTGAGCCACATCCCAGCTCTATTTTGTGTTTTATGTAGAGACAGGGTCTCACTCAGTTGCTTAGCACCTCACCATTGCTGAGGCTGGCCTTGAACTTGTGATTCTCCTGTCTCCGCCTCCCAGAGTGCTGGGATTACAGTTGTGCACCACTGCACCGGGCTCATCCCCAGCTCTTTTTGTTTTTTATTTTTGAGACAGGGTCTTGCTAAGTTGCTGAGGCTGGTCTTTAACTTGCAATCTTCCTACCTCAGCCTCCTGAGTTGTTATATTTCCATGTTAACATGTTAAAGGTTTTGCGCAAAGAAAACAGAACTTATTCAAGGAGTTTTTATCAACATAAGTTTTTATTGTTTCATATAGCTATTAAAAGATATTTTAGAAATGATAGACATCTTAGAAGAAAGTATTCTGCTTTGTGTTGAAGATCAAATAAGTTAAAAATTAAAGGAAGAAAAGTTACAATTCATTTCCTTTCAATTTTGTTTTTACCATTTTTCCTTCTATAATGATCATTTTATAAGGACTGTAGATAACCTCAGTATTTTACATTGTCTCTTGAAAACTGAATGTATGTTTATTAGTTTTAAAGTATCTCACTTAAAATATCCAAATACTGCAATGGAGGAAGTCCTAATTTTATTTTTACTTGTTCATTTGTTTGTATATTGATTTGTAAAATTGAACTGAGGGGCACTCTACCAGTGAGATACATCCTCATCCCCTTTTTTAAATTTTATTTTGACACAGGGACTTGCTATGTTGTCCAGGCTAGCCTTGAACTTAGGATTCTGCTGCTTTAGACCCTTAGATCTCTAGGATTACAGGTGCACACCACCATGGCCAGCTAGGAAGCCTTAATTTTAAAGATCAAAGGCCAAAGCACTATTCTGTTTGCATACTGATATTACCAGAGTGCTCATGTTTGAGTTGAGGGTAGTCTTCTGTCTCACAGGGGAAAGCACGTTAAGTTCCTTGTTAGGACACTGGTATGGGATTTCACCATTTTCTGTTCCAGTGAAATATCTGGGAGCTAATTGCAGGGGGAGGTTTTCCTTTTCCATCAGAGCAGGACTCCTCTCTTTGGCTGGAGAGGAGGAAGATGCTCTTAGATTATTAAAATGCTTTTCATTCTAGAAAAACAGCAAACCTCCTGAAAACTGTCAACAGAGTCTGATTTCTTTCATTTCTTCTGGTGGGAGAATAGGAATAACGGCAAGAAGGAGAAAACCACATAGGTGCTGGAGTAGGGGCTGTGAAACCTCGGAGTGGAGGTCAGAGCTGGACAGAAACCATGGCTGGCCCCACAGCCTCTCAAACACCTCCTTATATATCAGCTGCAGTTGGTTGTCCCTACTTAATGAGATGGCTGGCAGGATTAAATGACATTAAAAATGGTTTGGATAAAAAAATCAATAATGGTAGCTCTCATTTATTGTATTCTCCCTCCCTAATCACCAAGCAGTATTCTGAGTGCTTTCTTTATAATGCTATAAACAAAGATTAACAACACTCTCACAGTTTATCAATGAAGAAATGGAGGTGTCCCAGAGTTAAGTAGTGTGGTTAAGGCTGAATGTCCACCACAAAGCCCAGGCACTGAGTTCTCATTATCTCATAGACCAGGTAAGGCCAGACCTCTCTGAGGGCAAGTGGGCTCACCATGATGATGCCTCTAGTGCCAGCTTCTTGAGGACAAATGGGGCTTGGGATTGACTTGGTGCTCTCTCATGAGCTGGAGTCTCTTGCTTCCCCTATTCCCAGGAAGGGAATACAGTTTTTGTCCACAGAGGCTGCCAGAGGGCCACCTCCTTCTGCTTCTCACCAAGATGTCTCCCGACCTTGTGTGCTTGTGGAGCTTTCCACATCATTCAGTGCAGCAGGAGTAGATTAAAGTCTTAAATAGTATATATTATTTGTTGGATAATAATAAAACTTAGCTTCCTGTTTTTTTGTACTGGGGGTTTAACCCAGAGGTGCTTTACCACTGAGCTATGCCCCCAGCCCCTTGTTTTGTTTTATTTTAAGACAGAGTCCCACTAAGTTGCTGAGCCTGGCCTTGAACTTGTAATCTTCTTCTCTCAGCCTCCTGAGCCGCTGGGGTTACAGGCATGTGCCACCATGCCCAGCCTCATCTTTTTTTTTTTTTTATTTCCCACGTTGTTGACGTCTTAATTCATTCATCTGGAAAGTGCAGTTATATGGAGCTTGTGCTTTTCTGTCTTCTGTTGCCATTTTCTTCCAGTTCCTTCTCATCTACTTTTTCCTTTTGTTTTGTGTCCAACTCTGTTACTGTGAGAACATGTGGCCAGCTTTTCCACAGGTACAGTTGATTCCACAGTGGACTGTTCTCAGGAATTTAAATTCAGTGTATGCTATGCCTCATATGTTTAAGACCTAAAACAATTATAGATGCTTCAGAACTTGGAACGCTATAAAATAAACTATTTATCACATCAAATTGCATCAGGGATCCCTTGTAAGTTGAGAACTGTGCTAGATCACAGATAGTATACTTCATGGACTATGAGTTCACAAACAGTCTGTCTCCACAGTTTGGTTCTCTTATATTTCACTCTTGTGAATCCTGTGGGGAGTCAGAAGACAGAATGAAAAACTCTGATGCTTTATCAGTTTAGCAAAATGATTAGCACTTGCTATAAAATACGTGTAACTTTCTTAACTTTGAGCTGCTGGATGCTCTTTGAATTTAATTGTGAATTCCTTTGATTTTAGAGGTGGGCGTCCTTCCCAGATCAGGTGGGATGCTAGAAGACGTCTTCTGTCTGTGATGTGTGAGTTAGTTGTCCTTGGGTGTTATCAGTTTATGGTCTCATGGTTTATGGGCCTGCATGTGACAGCTGTTGCAACTCACCCACAAGGAGATGGAGTGAATATATTAGCAAGTCCAAGAAATTGCGATATGTGCAACCTACTGCAAATTGAGAGAAAACATTGTGTGAGACACACCAATGGGTAGAAATTAGAAAAAAGATCTGTTTGAAAGCAGCCCAGATGTATGAAATGTATTCTGCTATTGTACATGCTGTGACCTACCTGCTGCATAATTTTGTGCCTTACTCTTCCTTTTATCATAGTCATATCCTTATTTACTAAAACCTTATGTGTGCACATTTAAAAATATTATTTCACACTAGACATACAGTGTGAAATAATAAGTATTAGGAAATGCGTTAATGTTGTGCATGCTCACATGCATGTGTACATACATGTACACGCACACACATGACCTTTGCTCTCTAGGTGAAGTTGTCAATATCCAAACTGTGTTGGTAATGACTAGAAAAACAGCATTCTAATGTAATCTGTGTCCACAGGCCCCATGCATAATTTTTAGTTTGTTTCCTTTTGTTTCCAGTACTGGGGATTAAATCCAGGGATACTACCACTGAGCTATATTCCGAGCTCTTTCTATTTTTCATTTTGAGACAGATCCTCACTGAGTTGGTGGTGAATTGAGATTCTCTTGCCTTGGCCTCTTGTAGCTGGCATTACATATGAGCGTCACTGCACCCAGCCCTTGCCTAGTTTTGATGTAAATAACCTAGCCTCTCTGGGCCTCAATGTCACATTTTAAAAACACAGGTGGGGGCTGAGGGTGTGGCTCAGTGGCAGAGCGCTTGCCTCACATGTGTGAGGCACTGGGTTTGATCCTCAGCACCACATAAAAATAAGTAAACAAAAGAAAGACACGGTGTCCATGTAAACCTAAAAAATATTTTTTTAAAAAAAACACACACAGAATAGAAATAAAGGTTTATTATGGCTTGTTTCAATTTTTTGAAAATTTTGTTCAGTTCTTAACAACCAGTTGTGTTTTTCTTCCAAGGGAGTGAGATTTAGCCTGTCTTCCCATTTTAATATTTATCTTGTGTCATGTTTTATCCAAAATACTGAGGATTGTTTCTTTTTAAATTTTTTTTCCTGTTCTTCAGTGTGAATCCCTTCAACATCTGCTAAATAGCTCTATGGATTGATGAGTCTGTTTGGTTAATATGAGCACAGGTTAGCTGTCAAAGTCTATATACAACTCAGTTCATTTTTTATATACTGTTCATGTCCTGAGTGGGTCAGGTGCTAGAGCCTTATTTTTTACTGTTGTCACTATTGACAAAATAGCACAGTCCTGAAGACTGTCTGTAGCATAACATTGTCAACCGTTGGCTACCTGGTTATAAAGCTGCAGATCAAATAAAATGTCATGTGATGCGTGGCACCTCTTGCAAAGGTAGCACCACTGATTTCTTGCAGATAGGTTGCAGTTATTGCAGTAACTGAGCTGCTTCCCAAATGTTCTCTAGAGAAACCCACTTTCTCCACTACTGAAAATGAGGCCTGTCTTTGATGTCTTACCACTCTTGTGCATTTACACTCCCCCATTCAGCATTTGTTCATGTTTCTTGTACCAGTAATGTTGTGTTATTTAAGAGCAATCCTGTCTGAATGCTGAGAACGTGGACCGAGTGCCAGGGTCTAAAGCAAACATGAAGGATTTTCTGTGTGAAGAATTTAACATCAGCTTGACATTAATAATCCTGAGTGGTAGGTAATGAGAGGCTGCAAGCCAGTGAGAAGTAATTCCACAAACACACCTTTCTTTATAATAATCAGCACTTAACAGCCCAGCCTCCATGGCCAGCTGAGTATTCACAGAGGTTCCAGCATCCTAGCTTGTGAAAATAGCATTTCCCTCTTAGAAACTTTAATTGTTCTCATAAAGGGATGATGTAATTTACAATTACATTTTTAAATATGCACATATCATAAAACCAAAAGTCCATTTGAATGTCATGTTGTTTATAAAACAAACTGTTCATTTCTTGCTAAAGGATATCAAGTAGGTCACTTGGTATCTCGTCTTTTATATACACATTATGCTCAAAGATGGTTTTTTTTGCTCTGCTTAGCAAAAAGGCCAAGGGAAAATATCATAAAATGTTAGAATTTAAGGACAAAGACCAGAAGGAAATAACGGTTAAAGGTTAGAATTTGGTTAGGTGTGAATGGTGAAACTACTGATGATTTTTATTTGCTTTTCTGATATGTTTCTTGTTGTTAAGCATAAGCTATGTTACTTTAAATTTTCCATTGTATTTTTTAAGAAAGTAAATGGCACCATGAAATATATTTTTTGTTTTGAGTTAGTAGTAAATGAAGTTAAATCTAGCAGATCTATTCTTTATTGGCTAAAATTCAGTATTGAAATTACTGAGTTTTTTTAAAAATGTTTTTTTAAGTTGTAGATTGACACAATATCTTTATTTACTTTTATGTGGTGCTGAGGATTGAACCCAGTGCCTCACGCATGCGAGGCAAACACTCTACCACTGAGCTACAATCTCAGCCCAAAATTAATGAGTTTAATATTCTCTGCTCTTCTTGGAATACAAGAACATAAAATTAGGAAAACATGCAGATTTTCACCTTATTTTTTAAGTTTTAAAAACCAAACTTTCTTTTCCTTTAGGAAGCATTGATAAGCACTCAGAAATGTAAAAGATGGCGCCTGTCTTGAAAGGCCCAGTAATACATGCCTATTTTTAATTGCTAAGAGTCATCTTCCCTTCATATTGCTAATATACTTATACCTCCCTTTTTGTTACTAGTTAAAAATCTTCAGTAAAATAAAGTTAACACTAAATGTCACTTCATAATTGCAGTAATGATCACACAGCTGGGCATTGTGCAGTTTATAACACATGTCAGCATCAGTTTAGGAGCTCAGCTTCATTTCCTGCCCAGATATAATTCTGTGGTGAGGAAGCCCAGCATCTTTCTTCCTGGTCACTGCCCAGGGTGACCAGCCAGGCCAGGAGTCAAGGTCTGCCAGTGTGGGTCCTGCAGCACTCTGCTCTGCTGTTCCCTCGTGGAGCTCTGTTCCTTAGGTTTATTTGCTTGCTTGCTTGCTTGCTTGCTTCTTTTCTTATTTTTCAAGTATTTTTCTTGGCTAAGTTAAGTATCATTTTACTTATGAGTGTGAATTTTTGAGGAGGAACCCTTACACTTAAATGAACCTGTAAGAAGCCCATAGAAAAGCAAGTGCCTGCAGCGCTAATAATGAGAACTGACAAGACGATCCTGCTGGGTTTATTTATGACCTTCTGCCTTTGTTAGCGCTTGTGAGAAATTCCTTTCTAACCATAACAATATTGTTGGAGTTTGGCACTGTACAGAGAAATCCTATGGAGCCCCGAGGCCCACAAACTGGCACTCATTCAGCTCAGAACAGATTGCTGGGCTTGTTGCAGACTGACATTTTTCTTCGCTCTTCTTTTATTCAATTCTTAAGTAGTTTTCATTTTATATGTGTGTTTTTAAAGAAGATATTGCTTTTATTCTCAGAGCCAAATTCATTTTATCTGTAGTACAATGTCTTTTCTACCTAGCAATGTGGAGGAAAATTCAGATGAGGGCAAGATATGGAAAACCAAGAAGAGGCTGGTCTATTTTGCAAGGACGGACTGTGGACAGTCACGTCACCTTCTGCAAACTGATGGCCTCGTACTGTGCTTCTGAACAGCCTCACGTGGTTACATGTTCTCAGAATAAATAAAGAGTGAACTCAGGAAGACAGGCTGACCTCAGGTTATAATTTTGTTGTGCTCTGGTGATGACTTCAACTCCATTTCAGTACTTTTAAAATTGTTTAGCTCATTTGCTTCCTTCCACTATTTCCAAATGAAAAAGGAATTTGAAAAGCATCTATTCACCAAGAAAACTGTCTTAAAAATTATAATTTTCTTTGAATGTAAAAAAAAAATTGGTAACAATGACCATGTAACTCTTAGAATGAGACAGGTGGCAAGGTGGTTTCTTGAAGAGGTCCGTGCACAGGAGGGACACAGGCTGAGGTAGTGGGCCACTGCTGCCTCCAGTTGCCAACATTGTGGAATAACAGTTTCTGTCAGTCTGTGTCAAGTATTGATTGGCGTGTGACTTCTGCTTCTTGCGAGTGTCTTCAGGTTCGGGGTGCCACTTTAGGGGAACAAGCTCGGCTTAACCCGCTTAACTAGAAGTGCTTGTATGTGCTTGCTACCTCTTCTCCTCATGGCAAAGTTGGTTCGTAGTCCAGCTTTGTCTTGGCCCTTCGCTGTTGTATGCCTTTGCATTAAGTTCTGAAACTGATTCTAAAAGCATGAATATGGTTTCCTGCTACTACTGCTCAGCTCTTTACCATCTTTAATACTTTTTTTAAAAAAAGTTCATCTGTTTGCTATACAGTGACATAAATTAATACTGCTTATTAAGTTGTGCCATGGCTATGTGGTAGAATCTTCAGGGTTCCCTTTTGTTTTATTGTACAGAGAAGCTTCAGTGTTTATTAAATTGATAACTGCTCAAATACAAGGAAGAAAGTGGAAATCCTCCCAAATCTGATCACCCAAAATAAAAACTATTAACATTTTATTGTCTGTACCTTTTAGGCATTTAAAAAAAATATGTGTATTTATATGTGTGTATTCATGAATTTTATGCTATTTTATATAAGTTAGATCATGATGTTTTTCTTCTGCTCTTTTTTACTCAATCTTATCAGTGAAAATTACATTTTTAATATGATTTTTTAATAGTTATATATTTTTACCTTCTAAATTGAGGCTTTAAATGGTTTCTAACTTTTTGCCATATACTATCCAGTTTTCGTGTTATTTCTTGTTTTAACATGATCTCCATATTGTGTGATAAATAATAAAAAACGAAAGCATGAAGGTTAATATCTCTGAAATGGATTCTGAATGGACTCATCTCATTCTCTCAGCCTCTGAGCCATTTTATAGGTGAGGAAACAGAGGCTTAGGGATGTTAACTCACGTGCCTACTGTCACCCCCAGGAAGCCCTGCAGGAAAGGTTTGAACCAAGGCTGCACTACCTGGGCAAGTTACCTTTCCCAGGAAGTTCACTCTCTGGCCTGCTGTATTTATGGGTTGTAAAGAAGTACCAAAAGCCATTTGCTTAGTATAATATTGATTGTTAGTTAATGTATTTCCATGACATGTAATTGTCTGGCAAATGTTTGTTGAAGAATAGAAGGATGCATGGATGCCACTACCATTTACTCTCAGGAGATTTTTTTTTTAGAAGTTAGTTACAAATTCTTTATCCTGTACTCTCAATATGTTTCACATTATAAACAATATCAAAAAACAAACTCTGTGAATTGAATGTTTATATGTGTACGTATGTCTTTACATAGGACCTGTTTTCTGAGCACTTGTATATGTTTTGCTTTTTGTATCCATACCGAATCCTCATTGTGGCTTAAGCATAATTTTCTCCAATTTTCAGATGATGTACTGAGCATCAATGAGGTTAAGTAACTTGTCCAGTCTTAGGGGAAGAAATGATAGAGTCAGGAGGTGTCTTCAAACTGCTGTTACTCCAGAATTTGCTGGAGGAATTAACAGTTATGTTGTCACTATAAAACCTACATTACTGTGGATATTCAGTGGTCCCTTTTTGGTGCTAGACATCATACTTAGTGCTGTTTTGTCTATAGCTGCTCAGTTAACTCTTCTAGCACAAGGCCATTACTTTTACTGTCTCCATACTACACACAAATGAGAAATGGAGGCTTAGGGGTTATCTGCCTGAGTCCTATGACTGCATGAGAGGAGCCGGGTTCTGAAGGCAGCTGTCTCCCACCAGAACCCAAATTCCCTTGTGACCATCTCCAGCCCCCAGTACAAATGAAGACTGTAGGAGACGATACGGATGTTCAAAAGAGAACTAACATCTACATGCTTCTTAGAAGCAGGATTTGTTAGAGTATGAAAGTGAAATGTAGTGAGTGGGAAGGAGACTTCATGGCACTTTCCATGTGATTAGGTTGATGACCAGAGTTCAAGTCCAACTTGACTGCAGAAGTTATGCTTTGCTGGGATGAAATTGGGCAATGTGATGAGCTTGTAAGTCAAGTTACTTAGGGCTCACTCATGTCCAAAAGTCCCAGAATGCAAGCAAGATGTGCATTTCATTGCTGTGCCTTTAGGAGTCCTACATTCTAATTTGTTCATGTTGTCTTTGAGACTCCACAGCCTAGGAAAGATCCTGGGAGAAACCCTTTATTCTACTCTAAATCATAGGAGCAGGCTCCAGCCACAGAGTGATTATCAATGTGAGGTGCCATCACCAGGTAGCTTGGAAACAGCTCTGCCAGAGGTCTGGTGGTGCAGTGTGGGATGTGCTGGACTTCAAGGCCCAATCCAGTCCACTGTTGATAGTATCATTTTCATCATTATCATTGTGGTTATTGTCAGCATTGGAAGTTTCTCTGTGAAACTTCCCTTCAAGCATTAGTTTTTGAAGTAGCATGTTATAAAGTGGTTATATGCTCTTAGCAAAAGTTATTATGTAAAAGGGCACTTGAGTGCTAGTCCTTGAGGTGTTAAGTGACCAGCTGCCCCTGGACAAAAATGGGAAAAAGCTCATCTTGGAAACCTCTTGTCCAAGTGAGTCTATGAATCATAACAAAATACGAAAAACGCATGTTCTTTAGTTTGACTTTTAGGGGAGTACTGCTCGTGTTGAATTTCATTTTAAGATATAAAAATAGTCTTCATAAAAATATTTCCATGTGTAATCTAGTTAAGTTTGTCATGTAAAAGTGTTCTGAATTCCCCATTTTCTAGAACTCAGAAGTCATAAAGATGATTTTCATGAAATATTAAAATTTCAGCTTTCTGATGTATAGAAGCCATTAGGCCAGTCATTGCTTTCCAGTTTTAGAAAGTTAAACGACCTTCAGATCTTTATCAATGAAATCAAATGATTCTTACTGGTAGATTTTCTTCTTTTGTGGCATTATCATAAGGGAGATGAGTAAGGAAGAAAATTGGGCTCTGAATTGATATGATCTTAGTATTTATTTCATTATTATTCTAGTTCCTCATTATTCTTTAAAACAGGAGTGATGTGAATCCTATGTCTGTAATTTAGATGAGGTGGTAGCTCAGTGGTAGAGCACTTGCCTAACACATGTGAGGCACTGGGTTTGATTCTCAGCACCACATAAAAATAAATAAATAAAATAAAAGTATTGTGTCCATCTGCAACTAAAAAATTTTTAAAAATACAATCTTATATTTTAAAACTGATTCCCTACACAATTGCCATATCATTCATTGTGTTGAGTCATTGATAGGATGATAAGCATTGTCATCGCCATTGTACAGTTTAATAAAAGATGAGATTGTCTTGCCCCAACCCTGATCACTTAAGGTGCCAAGCTTCAAACCCCGCTTTCAACCAGTCCTCTCTCCTGAACTCACAGTACTCTATCTATGGTAGCAATGAAAATCCACGCTTCCTGCGATGTGGCTCAGTGGTAGAGCACTGGCCTGGCATGTGTGAGGCCCTGGGTGCAATCCCAGCACCGCCAAACAAACACACAAAACAAAACCCCTCCATGTTCATAAACAGAGCGAGGCAGCGCTGGCTGCTCAGGAAGGAGCTTTTCCTGCCTGTTCTAGCCAGGCCACCTCTGCCTCCCTGTAGCAGGACTTCCCTCTTCTGGTTGCCACTCCAGACCCCACCTCTGATGCCACCGTCCCGACCTCTTGCTCCCCATGGTCGCCACAGGACCTGCGGAGCCCTTGCCAGTGTCTTCTGGAATGGAGCACATTTCTCTTCATGGTCTCCACCCTTGAGCCCCCTTCCTGTCGATGTCACTGATTTCTTGGTCTGCATCCCCAGTTACACATGCCTCAGGCGCTGTGTCGTACTTCCTCTCCTTTATGGTCAGTGGTAGGAGCACACATTCCAGGACACCTTGCTGCGCTCATCCTTTACTTACCACTTCTTATTTAATCTTCACATGACTCTTTTGGAAGGAGCTGATATCTTCCCCATTTTATAGGTGAGGAAAGGATACTCTGCCCCTGGTCCCACAGCTCTTGAGTGGCCAAGCCAAGGTTTGAATTTAAGTCTCGTGCCCAGGTTGGCACATCTCATTCATGCTCTGTGGGAGGAGCTCTGCAGCAGATCAGTGACCTGGATGCTAGAGGGCGGAGTCCTGTAGCTCCGAAGACTTTTGGCATTATGGATGGCCCCTGGAGGAAGTGGAGCTTCAACCAGGTGGTTAAGGGCTTCAGCTGCCCCGCTGGCACAGTGGGCTGTCCTGAGAGTGACAAGGACCCTGAAACTACTCTGCCTCCCACTCCATCGCCCTCCTGTTCCTTGCTTGCTGCCCCTGCTTGCACTAGGTTTGCGTCTCCACTGCCGTGTCTCGCTCCACGGTGCTCTTCCTTCCCTCCCGAGTGACACGGGCTGCATTGCTGTTTGTTTTAAATCAACATTGTGTGATTTGTGCTAATATTTTTAGGTCTATTTCATTTGATTTCACTCCTGTCCCATGTTCCATTTGCCAAATACATCTCAATTTACATATTTTATATTGCTAGAAAATGTAATCACCTCCTGTTTTTTGCGATTACAATACGGAAAGAGTTTTCCATGCTCACATATGTCTCCTTACATCCTGGTACCAGAGTGCAGACCTAGGAGTGGATTTCTGGTCATACAGTAAATACATCTTTAATTTTACAAAGTGCTGACAAATTGATGTCCAAAGTGGATATACTAATTTATATTCCTACTAGCATACAGTGATATAAAACATGTTTTTCTTTCTTGGTGTTTTATAATCATGACATTCTCAGTTTGAAGTATCACTATTACTTGGTGTTGATAAGAGTGTTGCCTAATTATCTTATAAAGGAACTCATGTTGCACAAAAAAATACCATGTGTATGAGAAATAATTGTCTTGACTGTAAAAACAAATGAGCAAGGGGCAGCTCTTCCGTACAAGTAGATCTAGAAGGAATGGGGAAAATAGAAAATCATTATTAGAGTGCCAGAGTGATAATGGCTTTGGCGAGTCCCTTGGTGACTGCAAAACTAGTGGAGAGAACTTTGAGGAGTGTCAAGGTATTTATGTAGCTTCAGGTCTCCCCGCTACCCCTAGGTGTTTATTCCTGTGTGGACACAGGGCCACCTGTTGTTTGGTACTCTTTCTCAGGAGATGGCTTCATTCTCTTCCCTTGCATATGGGCTAGACTTGGTGACTCCCTGTGGGAAGGCTGGGAAAATAGTCACTTAAGCCTGGAGAGACCTGGCTCACACTGCCTTAGCCGTGTGGGCATGCCCAAGTCACCAGTGGTAAATCATGTTGACAACCTACTCTCTGGTGTGATGAGATGTGAAGAATGGGTACTTCTTCTGTTGTATTCTTCCCCAAAAATCTGTCATCTCAGTTTAATCATGAGAAAAACCAAACTAGCAAATTGGAGAACATTCCACAAAATAACTGATGAGTACTCTTCAGACATGTCAGGGTCATGAAAAGCAGTGAAAGATTGAGAACTCGTCACAGATTGGAAGAGACGGAAGAGACATGGCATGTCGTTGTTACATAGTTTCTGGGATTGAATCCTGGAACAGAAAGAGGATGCTGATGGAAAAGCTGGTAAAATATGAATCAAGTATATAGTTAATGGTTCGTCCCAATATTTCATAGTTTGGCTAAGGGTGCTGTGACTGCATGAGCACTGATGCTAGGGAAGCTGAGCAGCAGTATACAGGAACTCGCAGTGCTCTTTGCCACTTCTGTGTAGGCATAAAGTAATTTCAAAATAAAAAGTGATTAAAAGTCTAGTGATGAATGTAGAATAAATATATGTGTTCATGTAGTTTCAGTGAATGGGGAAAATATCAAAATAACCAAGCTTTAGTGCTTTTCTACAAACAAAACTTGCCTATATTTCATATGGACTTGGTATAATTTGTGAGTTTTATGTTTTTCTGTTACTGTTTTCTTAAGTTGCTAATTTATTTGCAGTTCCTGTAGGTCTTACTGTTTTAAAAAAATTTCCCTACTCTACTGCTGAAGAAATAAATGTTTCCTGAGGGTTCCATGCCTTTTGTTTTTAAGTTTTATTTTCAGAGTTTCTGCGTGCTTAGCATTACACTTCTAAGATAAACAGTGACATTTTTTACCATGAGAGATGCAAAAGGTGGTGTTGATGGCTTTTCTGTTCCAAGACTTAACAGTGTGCTTTCAGTGATAAAAACTGGGATTAGCAGACAAAGTCTAAATCTTATATATTTACCGATCTTGTTAGTTTGTCAATTTGCTTTCAGCACACATGGATCATTAATATTTATAGGTTCATATCTGGCAAGGATATTTGCAAAGCACCAACCCGCAAGCCTCCTTGGTGTCATTGGGCACACCACTCCCACCCCCCAACAACACGGCAAGTCTCAGGAGTCATCGCCAATGGCTTTGGAGTAGTATATTAAGAGAACATACTCTGTTAAGGGCATATGCTACTCATAATTACCTTTTAGATACTGTTGTGCTGTCCTAAGGTTTTCAAATATTTTTGTCCATTGATTCTTACGTAGAAGTGAAATGGGTAGGATGGCTGTAGGCTCCTGAATCATTGCAATCACTCAGGCCCTTATTATTCTGATTGTTGTTGGTTGTTTAATTTCATAAAATGCTAAAATATAGATTCAAAATTTGTTTACCAATTCTCAAAGTGTACCTACCTTAAATCATGTTTAACATGGTCTTTGTTCACTCTTCACTAGAGGATATGATTTTTTTTTTTACTTGAAAAAGTTTAACATTTTGTATTTGTCACCTCATTGCACTTTTTTACTCTTCTATGAGAATATTAAAATTCACCTTCTGACCTCTGTTGGCTCCCTAGTTCCTAAAAATGCAGGCCTGTATTTCCTGGCATGGGAGGAGGTGAGGCCATTTCCAGCTGATTCCCTCAGCTGCTTAAGCCTCATCCTCTCTCAGAGGCAGCCTGTCTTCTAGTGCTGGGGCCCTTGCTGCCAGAGCTCTCGCTCTTCCTGCCTCCTGTCCACTCACCCTCAGGTGCTCACCTTCCACAGCTGCCCTCAGGGCACCCTTCACTGCCCCCTGGCATGCCTCCCAGCACAGTCTAGGAAGTGCCTTGCCATTGTGCTTGCAGCAGCAGTTACCAGCTCCCCCTCCAGCATGCTCTTTACTGTAACTTACCTGTTTGTCTCTCTTCATTGAGACTCCATGACATAAGAATTTAAGTGCAAAAGCCCAGGTAGGACCAGCCAACAGAAATATGAAATGTCACCGACATGCACAAAGTTTTTTCCTCCATTTCTCCCACCCACTGACCCAACTACGAACCTTAGATGGGGCGGGCGTGCCTATGATGACTCTTTTTCCAAGTTTCTCCATATCCTCACTCTGTTGCCCAACTTTAGTTTCACCAGGACACTGTAGTTGGTATTAAAAATGCCATTGCTCATGGAGCAGCTCACGGGCAGTCTCACACACGAGAGGCTAGCTTGTCTGCACTGGCTGAGGCCTCAGCCTTCAGTCAAGAGAGTCCTCATGCACTGGACACCCACTCAGATGAGCATTTTGACTGGTAGGAAGAGTGAACCCCAGCTGAGGAGGTGCTGCCCTTTCCTCAGGAGGAGAGGGACAGACCCTCTTGGCCCCGAGGGGGCGCCTCAGCATTGCAGCAGGAGCAGCTGCTCAAGTGCACGCTGTCGCAGTGGTCATCGCTCTCCTTTGTGAGGCTCCTTCTGGGAGTCTGACCAAGAAGGGCAGTATCCTTTCCAGATAAAGGGTAATTCAAATTTCACACAAGCACAACACATTTATAAATAAATTTTCTTACCGAACTATTTTGAAGTTCAAGACTGCTCCTACTGTGTTCCCTTATTCTTCTAGCCTATTTGGCTTCTGGAGACTGTTGTTGATGGTGGGTAGAGCTCAAAATCTGACAGTATTTTAGGAATCCTTGGAGGCCTGTGTAATCAAAATAATTTTTCCTTACATGATGTATATTTCATACTTATGTTGTTTACCATCTCTAAATTTAGAGTGGCAGCACATTTCCTATCAAGAGTTCATTTTAGGTGCTGATATTTTAAAAAACAAAGGAAATATGACTATTATACTAATATTTATAATGGTATGCTTACTTCTGAATCCTGCTTTTGTAAAGCATCAGTTTAGCTGATGGTCTTATAGATGTCCCCTTAAAAAGAGTTACCCATAACACAATCTTTGCTTAAGAAGAAATGAGAGGGTGACAATCAATTGCCAAAAAGTGATTCTTTTTTTTTTTTTTAATTTTTTTTAGTTGTAGATGGACACAATGTCTTTATTTTATTTGCTTTGTATGTGGTGCTGAGGATCGAACCCAGGGCTCCACACATGCGAGGCAAGCGCTCTACCGCTGAGCCACAATCCCAGCCCCAAAAAGTGATTCTTGATGCCTCTTTTAAAATGAACTTTGCCTTATAAATTTTTCTTGTATCATCCCTGACTTTTGGTTATGGTTTTGAGATTTGTGGAACTTTGGACTAATTTTAAGTCAACATCAAGCTTTTTTTTTCCAGTTGACCTCATACATCTTAAGACTATGCATCGTAGGGGCTGGGATTGTGGCGCAGTGGTGGCATGCTCGCCTAGCACGTGAGAGGCACTGGGTTCGATCCTCAGCACCACATAAAAATAAAATAAAGATATTCTGTCCACCTACAACTAAAAAATAAATATTTTTTTACAAAAAAGACTATGCATCGTAAACATTGTCATATGTAATATTTATTTGGACACATTTAAATAAAAAGTAAGACATGGCTTTTCTAAGATACATAAGAGAAACAAACAATGGTTTGAAGGCCTAAAAATTTTGGGCGGGAAGGATTTTCTTTGTGGACTCTGTCTTTCTGGTATCTTCGCATGTTCCTGTTTATATAGGAGGTCCAAAGCTTTTCATTCATTTGCTATGTAGATGAATGAGAGCAGCAGGGACTTGGGCAGTGTCTTGAAATACCTCATTACAAGGGTTTGTGCTGAGAAGCAGCCTAGAGACATCATGGAAATTTCAGAGTCACTTTGAAGGTATCCCCTTTTTCATGTCAGTCAAATCATTAGCTCAAATATAATATCAAGTTCAAGGTATATTTATTTGCATCACACGTCTAAAACAATAGTTCCAAAATAAGGTTGTAAGATACGAAGTCATGGGCTGGGGTCGTAGCTCAGTGGTAGAGTGCTTGCCTCACATGTGTGAGGCACTGGGTTCCATCCTCAGCACCACATAAAAATAAATAAAATAAAGATATTGTGTCCATCTACAACTAAAAAAAAAAAGATACGAAGTCATCTCACAGTACCTTTTGGGAGAGCTCAGAGGCTAGTGAAGATGAAGCCTTGACCTCCAGGAAGTGGATTAGAAACAGACAGCTGAGAATTCATTACTACATTTTAATAGCTAGGTCAGTAATTTTCATTAGCGGGTTTGTGGTAAATACTTAGAAATATTTGCACATGCTGTATTACTTCCTGTGGTGTTTGCAGCTGTATTCCACTGTAGAGCTTACAAATTTAGTGTCATCTGCCTGACAACAGTCAAATCCCTCCTCTCTTTGCCCCACACCTGGCACAGGAGTCACTACCCATAAGAAAGTTAGGGTCTGTTGAAGAGAGATGTGTATGCCTACGCTTGGTAGTTACTATTCTAAACTGGAGAAGAGATGCTTTTCTGCTTTTGAAGATGACTAAGAGACTTTTTGAAGACCAGTGAATTGGCATTTTAACCTAAGCTTTAAACCCATGGGAAGTCACAGTGAGAAATCATTAACTGTATCCTATTAAAACCTGAAACAAGAGACCTGGGCTAGTCGCATTGATTAAAATCTCTTCTCTGTTTCTAACTCAGTGTTTACCCCCATGTTCTGTGGGGCACTTCTGAGCAAGAGATGCCCAGGTGTGTGCAGCTGCGGGCAGCTCCCTGTCCATGCTCATCTAACACCACCACCTAATGCACTGAAAACCAGAGCTTAGAGTATTTTGAAGTTCATTTGCTTTTTTAAAAACCTACTTATTTAATTAAGCAAGGGAGCAAAACTTCTAACTTATTCCCAGTTCTTTAAGATCCTTAAATGTCACCAGTGTTAACTGAATTTATATTTTAGTAGGCTAACTTAATGTTAAATTGAATACTGTCAAAGCCAAAGATATCTTCTGATGTAGCGAGTCACAATGCAATAATGTAAAATCTTTCCAGGAACGTTCCTATGCACTATATAGACACGAGGGAGTATTTGTACTTAATGTTACGTGTCTGTTTTATTTACACATAGATCTTAAAAATTCTTGCTCCGCACCTTCTTTGTAGAATGTTCCTATATAATTCCTTCCATCACTGGCGTTCCTGGCCCTGTCCCATTGTGTTGAATCAGGAGCATCATTGTGCTGTATGTTAACTTTTCTCTTGTCAGAGTCTGATGAGATTGTTACTGCTCTCTGGTGGCATGTCATTCTATGCACAGTTAAATTCCTTTGCTTGTCACTTGGGTTCAAATGAAGATTGTACATAGATAAAGAGGGTGAAGGGGTAAAGGGATGGTTGCAGAGGAAAAGCTTTGCAGAGAAAATTCATTTAAATTGTTTTAAAGTGAAATACGTTTCATTGATTTTGGGGGGTTTTTAGACTGATTTTTTTTAAAAAAAAATAAGTTAACTATTGATAGCAGGAGTCACATTCTTTTGGTTTTGGAAAGTATTCAGTATTTTGAGTGACATCAGATATTGAAAACACAACTTGATAACAGGATTTCACCAAAAACAAATGACGATGGCAGAATAGGATTCTACTCTGCATGAACCCGTGAAGTCATTGCCTTACTCATCTCTCCATCAGGAGAGCCAAGAGTTTAAGGAATGCTGTGGGGCAGGGCAACTCCTGCCCCTAAAGATCCTCCCTGCAGTTCCGCTACCTGCCGGCTTTCCAGCAAGATAAGTGGAAGCAGCGTAGCTTGAAGGTGCCTTGGCTAGAATGAGATGCAGCAGTGAGGCCTCTGTTCTTTACAGGCATGGTAGATCTGACAGTACTTACAAAAGAAGAAGGGAGTCGGTGCCCTGCTGACTAAATTGTCCTCCAGGGGAGTATTAGTTACAGAGCTTCTTTGTTAACTAGGCTGGATGCTTAAACCACCGGTGAACTTCTTTTATTAGCGTGTTTTAAGATTGCTCTACATATGGATGCCCTAAGTATCTGCAGGGTGGGAATATTTCCATATAATTTACATATAAAAGTTACGTGTGTGTATAACAGTAATATAAAAACTGTATCTTTTATTACTCTTCGGTTGCACCAAGGTCTAGTCGGCACTGAAATCTGATGACATGTGAGCAGGACGGCAGCCACCGTCTTTATATTTTCCTCTCGATACTTCCTTGATCAGCTTGTTGAATAACAGAAATGTTTTTGATGCCTTTGCAACTTGAATGAAGCTCTCTTAACACCCATCCATGTCACTTTTTCAACCATAATGTGGAGCTTTAAGGGAGGACAGGGAAGGGATTGTGGATCGTGCAGAGAATTACAAAGATTTCAAAGTGACACTTTGTTTTTTATGAAGAAAGATTTGCATAAGATTATTTAAAGACAATTGATGATTTTTTAAAAACTGGATCTGCATTGTCTTTTGTGTTAGTTTCATATGTAGCATAATAGGAGGTGGCTGTTTACCTTGTGATCTACTGAACTGTTTTCTGTTGAAGCAGCGTGAGAACTACCTTCCTCCCAGGAGTGCTCTGGTTGCTCCTGCCCCTCTAGTGTGAGGTCAGGAAGCACCTGGCTCCTGGAGGCCACCTCCTAGCTTCACCATAGCTGCCCAGGGTTAGGAGGATATTTTTAGAAGGGTGCACGTAATCTGGCTGTCACCAGTGTCTTTCAGGGGATGTGGAGGGGGAGGAAGCTCCTGCTCTTGGGAGAGTGTGTGCTGATCGTGTACCTGTGGTCTCTGCGGTGCAGCCAAGGTCCCGCTCAGCTCACATTTTCTTCCATGGAAGAGGCGAAGGCAGTGCTTGCTGGTTCTTTTGGCCAGAGCCAGATGTAAACCTTCCTGTCTGTGCAGCCTTGTGTTCCTTGCCGTAGCTGCACCACTCCGCTGTTAGCCCCCGGAGCCACAGGCAGCTCTGAAGGAGTGGACGTGGCCAGTTCCCAGGATGGGAACTTAGTATATACTATAATTTGAACTTCGTATATTTTTCTCTACTATTTTTTTTCCAATCATTTAAAAATTTTATAGCTTATGGGCAGAGCAAAAACAGGGCCCACATTCAGCCTGCAGGCCGCAGCTTGCAATACCCTGCTTTTGAGAGCCACTGCAGGTATGTCCCTTTGCACATTCATGAGTCAGTTCCATCAATTAGAAAGGGCGTGTTTGGGAGGCAGAGGCTGAAAGGCTCCTCTGAGGCCAACTACTCTTCCCTGCTTCATGCCACCACAGGCTCCAGGGGTGTGCACAGTGAGAAGTCAGCATGCAGCCTGGTGCTAGAATCAGCTCCCATTTTCCCTTGGAACACAAATGTGTGTGAACATGTACACACCTGTTAGCCCACGTTTTGTTTTGAGAAATTCCGCCTTGATTACTGAAGGGTGACCACTTTCTGCATTGTACGTAATGTATAGCTGGCTGAGTAGCCTGCCTGTTTCTACCTGGCTTCTCAGAGTTATATTCAATTCAGAAACTCTAAATGGAACTATTGTTGAATCTAGTAATCAAGTTAAATACAAAGTTTACCAGCTGAATGTGTGCACAATTATGATCTCCTGTGCCCTGTGCAGAAAGGTTTATTTTATCTCTGAATTCTAAAATCTGATTCAACCTACCTCATTTTATTTTGGGGACTTGATAATACTTTTTTCAGGCGTAACATTTTCAATCTACCCTGTTGCCATTTTGTTGCTTTTCATAAACACAATTATTTTACATTGAAGATAACTCTTTATTTTCTAACTGAGAAGTTATTCTTAGCATATTTTCCCTGTAACATTCATCTTTTTGTGAGTTTCTCATCAGCTGTACCTAGAGTGTTTTTTTTTTTAATAATTCAGTTTCACTGTTTAGAAGAAGAGGAAAGAGAAGTTAATTACATGCTATAACAGATGATCAGCGCATAACTATCCAGGGATCCTAATCTTGAGTTTGCCTTATGACATTTTGTCATAGTCGAAGAGCTACAAGCAGCTCTACTTTACCTTGCCACTTCATATTTTCTGAGCTAGATTTATGCTTAGAACCCAGAGCATCTTTCACCACCAGTTTTCAAAGCCCTCGTTTCAAAGGTCCCCATAGCAAGCAAAGTTAAACGTTAATGAAATTGAATGATTAGAGCTTATCTTTTAGGATTGAATATACCTTGAGGCTGGACCACTACCAGGTGTTTCTGATTTCGTTCTGCAGTGTTTAGTCTGGATTACCAGGGCAGATATTTTTTATACTGCAACTCAGCATTTAGAGCTCACTGAACATCAAGTCCCCAGCCTTGCCTGGCTTGCAGCGTTGGAGAGTTGAGTGATTCCTGCAGGCCTGTGCCTAGGTACTAGGCATCTGCTGGTGGCCCCCGGTGTAGGCCACAGGGCACAGCAGTAAAGGGGCTGCCATGCCTGGGGTACAGAAGACTGTTTCTGATTTTTGGTTTCCCTTCTTCCCTTTATTTTCTTTAGCTCCTGCATACGTCCTCAGTAATGTGACCCTCAACAGTAATTTTGACTCTCTGAGCTTCAGTTTTCTGAACCTGTCAAATGGAGGTTTTAATAACTTCCTCAGAGGGTGTTATAGTCAAATCAGATAGCATTGACAATATCAAGTTTTAATATAAAGGTATAAGATGTAACATTAGTACTTATTTCTACCAACATAACTTCAAAGGAATTTATTTTCACAATGTCATAGAAGAACACAAATATCATTGTTTTATCATAATGATACTTTGTGATTACTACAAAGTTTGGTTAAATTTTTGATTATTGCTGGGCACAGTGTCATGCGCCTGTAATCCCAGCAACTCAGGAGGCTGAGGCAGGAAGATCGTGAGTTCAAACTCAGCCTCAGCAACTTAGCCCTATCTCTAATAAAATATATTTAAAAAGGGGGGAGTTGGGGATGTGGCTTTGCGGTTAAGTGCCCCACCTGGGTTCAATCCCTGGTACCAAAAAAAAATTTTTTTTTTGACTGTTACTACATTACAATGTCCTAGTTTGAGATATAGTCTACTAATGTTGATTCTAAACAAAGGGACCCAAGTCCTGTGGCTGCTCAGCTTATGGAAGCCCTCATGGCAGAGCCAGGCACTCCATTCCTATGGTAAGTCACCCCATCCGTGTGCTGTCTGCATGGCACCTTGCTCTTGCCTAATGGATTTGGTGCGGCAGCAGAAAGGAAAACAGAGGATGACTTTATGAAGAGAGATGCAGCTTTCTTATTTTTTAGGAGATGCTGGATCTTATGGGTTTATCCCAGGAGGGAGCTCATTAACATCTTGTGGTAAAAAGTGGCCATATTCTGGATCAGGCGTGAATCTAGAAATAAAACTTACTCTGAAGGGGACATTGTTATGATTTTCAAATAGTGTGTTATTGGGATATTGGTCCAATATGTGTTACCCTATAAATACATGCTTTTCTTTCTTTCTTAGGACCTGTCTGGCTCCATTGATGACCTCCCCACAGGAACGGAAGCAACCTTGAGCTCCGCTGTCAGCGCATCTGGGTCCACAAGCAGCCAGGGGGACCAGAGCAACCCAGCTCAGTCACCTTTCTCTCCACATGCATCTCCCCATCTCTCCAGCATCCCTGGGGGGCCGTCACCTTCTCCTGTTGGCTCTCCTGTAGGAAGCAACCAGTCGCGATCTGGCCCAATTTCTCCTGCAAGTATTCCAGGTATCACCTTCTTAATCGTCACTGTTTTCCTCTGTTAAACGACAGCTCTAGCATTCAACAGTGGCACTTACACTCCAGCAATGGAACCACATGTTAGGAAAGTAGCTGCATTCCCACAGACACGCACCAGAGTCCCAGTTCCTGAAGATTCCCAGCAAATTCCCACCTACTACCCATTCAGTAAAATACCAGCTACTTTGATATTTTGGTTTTCCAAAAACACAAAACTGATATCTGAGCATTTACTCTATAATACTCTGTTAAATAAGATTCTCCACTGATAAGTGCACTGAGGTGTGCTTTTTCACCAGTGTTGGCTTTGGTTTTCCATTGTCCTCTTCAATATATACCACAATGGTTATTTCTGAAATGTTTTTAGGGTTTGTGCTTACCCAGGTCTGCTCACATGCACACACTGACCAGTGCCAGAACACACTCAGTGGTGTTCTTGGAGTTATTTATTTATTTGAATATTTGTTTTTCAATACCTTTATGTCTGATCCAGCTTTCTTATATCAACTGTCATCCTACCAAGCAACTAGCTTTCCTTTATCATTAAATTATGTGTAAGTTTTTTCTGTGCAACTTTTGCTAACATGATATAGATGGATGCCAGTAAGCACTTTGAACTACCTGTCAGAATGGATATTGAATTGCTAATAAATTCTCATTTATATTTGATTTTGTATTTTAATAAAATGTTTATTACGGAATACTTATATGTTTATTATAGTACATATATGTAAGGATAGATAACATGCTAACTGTGAAGCATAACTATCATGAATATTCATGAATCCACCATCCAGTTTCAGTATTAGAGTGTCACAGGTGCTGTTGTATCTTACCTCTATGTTCCTTCCTTGTCTCAAGCACTATTCCTCTCCTCTACTTCAAGTATTCTCTAGATACTTTTATCACATTTTTTTGTGTTGCTTTTGTTTTGTAGAATTTTATTACAAGCATTCAGAGTATATGGAGTTAGTTTTATTTGATAAATTTCTTTGTAGAAATGTATACTGTTTAGGATGTAAAGTCATATTGTCAATAATTACAGTAGAACCACAGCATAAACTAGGAAGGCCCTGGGAAAATCAGAAAATAACCGCTTCCACTCACACCATGTGTGATCTGCTGTGTCTTGCTTTTTTTGGCTAAAGGTTAAGTTTCTAAGATTCATCCATAATTCAGGCATAGCTGTAGTTTTAAGGCATTTTAATGTTACCTTTCTTTCAAGAATATTTGCTTATCCTCCTAGTGTTTGCAATAAGACCTGGCCTACCCATTTTTAAAAGTGTTAACTCTGAATACTCCCTACTTTAGAATTCCTAAGGCAATCTTTAGTATTGAGACTTGGGAGGGGGGAGCTTCCCTCCCCCCCTTTATTTTCAGATTGTCTTTGAGGTGTCACCTAAATGTTGGAAAACCATACATCAAATATTATATTCCTCAAAAAAGTATTCACTCCTTTATTCTGAATTAATAACTATCTAAATACAAACTTTTCTGAGGTATAAAAAAAAGGTGTATACCCTATATATGTATTTGACAATCTGAAGATTTTTGTCCATGTGTTTATCATTCCAGGTGGAGATTTCTGAGTTTTTGTTTTCATTGACTGGGTTTTGATGTAGTAGAGCACCTGCCTTAGGAGAAGAGCTCACATTGGGCCTGTGGTTCTGGATGGTCAGGCAGTAGGTTGTTAGCTCATGCACACAGAGGAGAGGTAGCTTAGCATGTTTAACTGGTTGCCAAGTCCAGTACTGTGAGTGCTGGAGGGTAAGAGTTGGTCGCCAACCACATACCAGCAGTTGCTATCCATGTTCCCCAGTAACTGCAGGTGTGGGCATGGAGGGGAAGACCAGCATTTCCATTCATTTCTCTCTTCCAGTTCTTTTTGTAATAGAAAACTGTCATCTTTCTTGAAAACATTGTTGAAAGCAGAGAGCTTGTTTTTTGAACTTGTATCAGCAGTGCCTGTGCCAGTAGGGCTGCATCCGAGGCCTGTATTGGTTGGTTGGACTATTCACTGACATTTAGTACAGAGAAGAAATCAGGCAGCAAAAGCTTCACCTTTCTTAGTGATACTGTGGTTTTTCTTTGTGGAACTGGGAATTGAACCCAGGGATGCTCTGCCACTGAGCTACATCCCCAGCCCTTTTTTATTTTTTGAGACAGTATGTAGCTAAGTTGTGGAGGTTGTTCCCAAGTTTGCAGTCCTTCTGCCTTAGCCTCCTGAGTCACTGGGAATACAGGCGTGTGCCACCATACCTGCCCTTAGTGATATACTCTTAAAGTAAACCTTGACTCTCTGCTAAGTGTGAAGGTGCATATACTATCAAGCATATAAAACATGACGAAGAGAACATTTTTAACGTTAGTGGTGTTCTAAGGGGAATAGCCTCTTAGAAAGTCTGATGAACAATTTTGGCATTTGTTCACCTTTCTCCCAGGTGAAATTGCAGTGAACTTTTGAGCTGGACGAATGGGCTTTCATAACAGCTGATTGCTCCTCCTTATCATCAAGCCACTTACTTGCTGAGTAAACTTGAGCAAACTTCTAAGCCTCCCTGAGCTTCAGTTTCTGCATCTGTAAAGATAACAATCACATCTCATAAGGCCACTGTCAGGAATGTGCTGCTACATATAAGATATGGTACATGCTACATACAAGAAAGGTACATGCTGCATGTAAGACATGGTATGTGCAATGTGTAAGACAAGTATGTGTTACACGTAGGACCTGGTGCGCATTTAATGCCTGTTGATTGTCATTGCCATCAGTTATTGTTATTATTCAAACTGAGACTTGGAGACTTGTCCACTGTAATTATTATCCAGAGCAGTGCAATTGGTTTTGGCGGCAAGTCCCTGATTCTTAATCCAGTGGGGTTCACAAGGTGTATATGAAGTTTCAAGTTATGGTTTGCTCTGATTACCAAGGTTGTTCAGGTGGACTGCCAGAGCTAGCCATAAAATCGCATAACATATTTTCACAAAGTTGAATCTATTTTTCTTCTTACTTGAAAAAAAGGTCTTCTTGAGGGTTGGGACTGAGAAAATAAAGATGACAAGATTATATCCCTGAGATTAACAGAAATTTTGCAACTATCTCTACACATAAAATTTTAGTGGACAATTAACACTAGGTTCACTCAGGCCATAGGCAAGTTGATTTCTGTATGATGGGCAGACAGACTAGCATGAAATTTAACAGTAGATGGCAGTTCAGAATCCTGGGATATTTCTCGTTCTTTTTTGCCTTTTTAGACAACATCAGTTAGCTGTGAGCAGGTTCCTGCTTGGGGCCAGCACACACTGGAACCTGCTGGCCCCTGTGCAGCAACGCAGGGTTGGTGGTCAGCCTGCTCTCTGGGAAGTAGGGCCCTCTTCTGAGTTGTAGAGGAGCAGGAAGATGCTGTGGATGTTCCTTTCATTGAGCAGCCTTGTGTCAGCCCTTCGAGGGTGGTCCATGGTTTGAATCCAGGTGTCCTATTTCTCTCTCTCTTCCCACAGCTAAGCCTAGGGACAGTCAAACCCAAGTCTTTGATAGGTGTTTATCAAAAAATTTATGGTGCTATTTTAGTGGGATTTGTTTAAAATTCTTAACGGGTTATTGTTGAAAAAAATGACAGGTTTCTATTTCCATTTTGATCCATCTAGTCTGTATACCACCCCCACTTGCATACGTACTTTTCAAAAATTAACATTTCCCTAAAATCCACATCCTTATTCTCTGAGAGGTGTTAAAAAATATTGAGTTAGCCAACTTACATTATGTCATGTGTTTTTGGGAATTAGGTCATTAGTAAGAAACCATACTTTGGGTTGATCAAAAATTTGTTTTTTGTTTTCCATTTACTTCTAATTAAATGCAAATACACCTTCATTTACAAAAAAATCGGGCCCTGTTTATCATCTTCTTCTCCCATCTCTAGCCCTTGCTTTTAAATTTTGCCATACATTTTCCTGTACATTAGATGCCTAAGATAATGTAATTAGTCTTCTTCCTTTGGCTTTGAGTCTGAACCGGTGAAGTGCAATGTCCTGTCAAGATTCCATGGTCTCCCAGGGCAGGGCTCTCAAACTGCTGCTATAGGTGCATCTATTTGGAATGTCCCTTTATTTTCTATGTGTAGATTTTGCTTGCTTTTTTTTCCTCCTCTTCCTCTCATCCCCAGCACTAACTTGTATTTTCGGACCTTGCTTCTCTCTCCTTCTTGCTGTGTTTTGATGCTGCCTCTCCCTGACTCACAGACTGACTCATTCAGTCAGTCATTGTCTCTCCTTGTAAAATGCACAACTGTTGTGTAGCTGGTAGCTGGGATAAGGTAAAGCCAAAATATTGTGGGGGCCTAGTATTGCTTCCCTAGCTTTTGTTAAAATGAGAGGTCATTTTTCTCCATCGCTGCCCTGGTGAATGAAACTGACAGCTAATGAGAAGTATCACAAAGGTGGATAAACAAAGACCAGTAAAGCATCCCAAATGGCTAATTCTGATTTTTGCCTGTGAAACCGTTGCTCCACCCACTGCAGTTTGCTGTCCCATCATGCTGCCTCACAGCCCTGGTGAGCATCCCAGGAACAACTGCTGCCAGGAGACATGGGAGACACTGGCCCTGCCACATCTCTTCCTCATTGGGGCTTTTTTCTTCCTGTTTTCCTTTGACAAGCAACATGGAAGTTGCCTGTGGTTACTAGCTACATGGATTCTCTTCCTTTGTTTGCACATAACTGGGCTCCAGGATTGCAGGTTTCTATAGATGGAAGGTAAAGAATTCAGCCCTGATTGTTTAATCTAAGCAAGCATTTGAGACAGAAACAAACTGTACATTTTCCTTCCCCCAGTGCCAATATAAATTGTCTTCTTATTACTTACTCTGTCTTCATTTTTCCCCCTCCATAGTGATATATTTATAGTTGGAGATAGAAATGAAATCTCTTCACCTTACTCATTGGTAGTGTGCATGTATATACACTTAAATTAAGCAAACCTTATGTCAGGTACAGTTAATTCTGAAATGTCTGATATTAAACATTCCTCTAGTAAATGATCTCATCACATTGCACTTAACACTGTTTCTTGAGTTACATCCTACAGTTGTGTACTTTGGTTTAAAGAGAAAGACCTACAGGGTTTTGAACATGTTGGATAGGTCTTACGCTAGGCCTGATTCCCCCAGCACATCAGGGGAGCTGACTCAGCACTCCATCAGAATGCATTACTGTTGCCAGAAGATTCTGTGGATGTTCATTTCACTCATCTTGCCTCCTGAGCCGACCATTCCAGTTTACTAACAAAGCAAAAATGTAAATAAGTCGAAGTTTTCTTTATTTTTATTTTATTGGCCAAAGGCTTTTGTCAGCTTTTTCCTGCATGTGCTATAAGCAGCAGCCATGTTTACATATTAAGAAAGGTGAACATACAGTGTGTGTGTGCAGGGTGTAATGGTAGGCAGATATTAACTGTTCATAGCCTGACAAAATTTTAAGTGTTTCGACTACTGGGGATAGTTTATGGGTTTTGTTAATGAAGATCTAAGAGTAGTAACTACAAATTTCTGAGTAGCTTCTTGTTTGTTTGTTTGTTTTGGGCATTTGGCATGAATGCCAAGTCCATTTTTAGGTGGAGTTAAGTCACTTCCTTCTGACTGTAGGCCACTTACTGTAATAGATTAGGACCAAAAACACAAAATCAGGTGTGCACATTAGAGCCACACCAAATGGACAGTGCTTTCACATTCATTGTTCTTGCATGGTACTAGATACCTGATGCACATGTCCGTAGCCATCAGAGAGAGAAACAAGAGTTGAACCAAACATAAAAACGAAAGCTCCTCTTTTTAAGTTTTATGAGCTTTGCTGTTTGAGGTAGCTCACCGTCCATTCCTCCCCCACCCCACCCCCAAAACTGATTGCTGACTGAATGAGAGGGGCTGATCAGGGTGGTTTGGGAGCTCAGAGACCTTGAAAGGCAGGCTAAGTTGAGAAGAATCTTTTATTCATCTTTCAAGATGCCCCTCCTCCATACCTTCTTTCTGTGTGTACCTGTCTCCACAAGCTCTCCTTTTCCCTCAACAGCTGTGTATCCCCCACCTCCAGCCCAGGGGATGCTCTGTGCCTCTTCATTAATACAGACTCCTGCCTGGCAAGTGCCTCCAGTCCCTCACTGCTTTTTGAAAAGGCTCCCAGATGTTAAGAGCCTATGCAGTTTAGCCAGATGTGGCCCTTGCATTTTTATGAAGCTTCAGTTCCTTCAGTTTTAGGCCCCTTCTCCAAAGCTCCATTTGTCAGTTTCTAGTTAGTGAGACATGCATACCACCTGCCATGATGAATTTGCACCCCTCAAAGAAAAACTTAAGACACTAAAAGGGTTGTATGTGTTCAACTACATGTGGAAAGTACCTCCTCGAGGAGCACTGTGGTGTATTCCAAGCCCACCCCATACCCCCTTGCAAGTATTGGGAGCTAAGGAGATTGCTGTATGAGTTAATGTTGCTGCAAATACAAACAAGAAGATATTCTGGTCAAAAAGCTAGTTTTCTTGCCTAATTTGACATTCAGACAAGCAGATCTGGGAGGCTGCTATAATGGGAAAGAGAAAAATGAATTGCAGTTAAGAGTTAGTCATGGGCCAGAGTGAACAGGAAGGATTTTAGTGAGAGGAAATGATAGTTCCTGGTGTAATTTGTCAAGATTAGTTCCTATAAAATGCACAATGGAGGATGCAACCCAGTGTCTCTCTTTCATTTAATCCGTTTTTCCTATATTTTAAAATCTTATTTTAGGCTCAAGCCTAAATAAATAAATTTTCCACTTTTTAATTTATACTTACTTAATAAATCTCCAGGTAAAATTTTGGGTTTATTTCTCTGTGTAAACCGTTGTAAGGCAGTGTCCTTTCAGGACAGCATTAATAGACTCTGAGGTGGCTTTGCTCTGACTACAGGGGTGTCTGTAGTCACCATGCCTGATAGTCCTATTTTAGAACATCTATCACATGCTCCTTCTGGCCCCTCTGGAGGTGGAAATCCTGCCGCAGCTTGTTGCAAGGAAGATCCATGCTGCTTATTGGCAAACTGAGCAGGACAAAAACCAAAACAAAACGTTTTTTTAAACACAAAATGCCATTGATCTATCCATGTTTTTAATCTGTGGCAGCACAGAAAACATCCATTCAGCAGTTCTACAAACCAAAGAGAACTTAGCCAGTATTTTTTTCCCCTTACATTGTAAAATATTTGTGTATTATACAAAACAGTAATTTCCAATCCTTTCCAATTGATGCTTAGCAGCAGTTAAGAAGGCAATGATGTATTTTGCCTGTTTTGTCTTGGGGAGGTGAGGTATAGCTATGTGGGGCTTGCCACTGGCAATGTGACGCACAGCCTTCCCCTTCAGCATGCTGTCTAAAACTTCTGCCCAGGACACTGGTTCTGGAGACTCCACCCCTGGCATGAAGGGCCTACATGCAGTTGCGGGAGTGTAGGGCAGGCTCCCTGTAGTGCCCTGGCAGAGCCTGGCATGCAAGCAGCCACCCATGTCCTGAGCTTCTCTCCATGAGGTGGCACTTGCAACCCATGCAAAGCACCTCAGAGTGAAGGAGGATTACTTCTGCTCCAAAAGCACAAGTCTTTTCAATTCATCCATTCCAGTGCATTTCAAATAAAGCCATTCCTCACCTGTTTCTTCCACACTCAGGAATAAGAGAACATTAGAGGTTTTTCAATATGCACATTCCCACTTGGCTTCTCTTCCCCTCTCAATTAAAAATAACTTGTGTTGTTCCTGTTTCCCTGGTCTGTGTGTGGAGCGGCAGGGGCGCCTCTGTCTGGGGCAGCACTGTGCACTTTCCTCTTGCTCTGTCATCCCAGCAGTGACCCATGTGTTTTCTTGGTTGACCCAGCAGTCCAGCCACACATCTCCAATACTTTTTTGCCTTGTTCTCTGAAAAGGCACTTCAGACACTTTGTTCACTGCTGGTTTTCATTTCTGGCATTGAGAAGACTCTCACTGTTACAAACCTGTGCTTGGCCAAGTCGTCTTTTTCCTTGAATCTGCAGTGCACTGCTTCTGAGGAAAGGCTGTTGACACAGGCCTGCTGTCCTGAAGACTCAGAATGTAGGGCTTCAAAGCTTCTATGAACTAATTTTAGCTAAGAAGGAAAAAGTTTCAAAAACCTTTGGTCTACATTTTGGAAAATGGCTAGCGGCCAAGATTTTCCTAAACTTCTAATATATTGCTGTGTTTTCCAAAAGGGAATAGATTGCTGTTGCAGAAGAATCAAAACCATTTTACAGAGTGTTATGTTTATTTCCCTGTCTTCTGATAACCCCAAAGCCAGGATTATTATGATGTGTTGATTGATTATAGCCGTTAAGTCTCTTACTAATCAGTTTCATCACTTATTCTCAATTCACACACTTGCACCTTTGATTTCTCTTCCATAACAGGGTGATGTGGGTTGTCAGTGACTAATGAAGAACAGAATTGGTTTCGGCATGAGACAAACGGAATGCCGACACCAATCCTAAAATGCATTAATCTTTAATAATCCAGATCTGCATGTTTATAAATGATATAACCAGGAATTGTTAATGTTGATATTCTCCCTTCCAAACAGAAAGTGACACAGGAGTTTGTACTTGTAAACTACATTAAATACATATAGCCGAATGCCAAGAGTGTGACCTTGCTGAGGATTCCAAGTATACTGCTTCAGTTGAATGGCTTTAGGAAAGAAACATGTTTTACTTTTGTTATTGATACATTAGGTGGTGGCCTGCTGAAGGACAAACAATGCCAACCAACCCAATTGCTTATTTTCCTTTCTTTCTTAATTTAACCTTCTCTTGTTTCATTCATTAATTCAGGAAAGTACTGAATACGTAGCAGGCTGCAAGCACATTTCTAGGAGCTGGGGAAAATGCACTGAACATTAATGCGAAGGGCTTTGTCCTCAGGATGCTTAAATTCTAATGGGAAAGATGGGGATTATGCAAAATTAGTATACACTTTATTGTATTGTCAGATATTGTTAGAAAAGTCATGTTGCTTTTCTAGATAGTGAATAGGGACCGTGTCTCTTGAAATTGGTAACTGAACGGAGAGCAGGAGCAAGTGAATGTCTGAGGAAGTGACGACAGGCAAAGAAGAGCCATCATAAAGGGTAGGCCCCAACGCTCTGGAGCCTGGTGTGGCGAGCACACAGGGTGGCAGTGGGACTGTGTGAAGTGGGAAGAGGAGAGGGGCAGAGCTGGTGGCCAGTTACACTACAGCATCACCAAGGGCCAGCTGATGCAGTGGCTCCCTGCCCACAGTTTTACTTTCTGAGGTTTTAGTTACCTGTGGTCTGAAAATGTTAGATGCAAAATTCCAGAAGCAAACAGTTCATAAGCTAAATTGAAGCAATCTGAGCAGCATGATGAACTCTCTCACTATCTGGCTCCAGCCTGCTTAGAACCTGAATCATTATTTTATTTAATAGGAGCCCTGAAATGTAAGAGTAGCAAGGCTGGCAATTTGGATATGCCAAAGAGGAGCTATAAACTACTTCCTTTAAGTGACAAGGCGAAAGATTTCAACTTACCACAGAAAGAAAAAATCATATGTAGAGTTTGCTAAAGATATGTGGTAGAAATGAATCCTCTATCATGAAATAGTGAAGAATAAAAGCACTGAGAGCCAGGAAGCACTGAGCTGGAGCAAAGATTTCAGCTAGGGATAGCCTGGAACCAGCAGCCCAAGGAAGGGATGGAGGCAGACCGAGGAATAGGTTTGAACTGAAAAATATCAACACCATTGGAGAAGCTGCATCTGCTGGTGAAGAAGCTACTGCTGCGTTTCTGGCAGACTTGAATTTGACTAAGGAGAAGGATACCATCCAAAGCAGGTCTCTGTTGTGGTGAAACTGGCCTTTTCTAGGAGATGATGCCCATTCATGGAAGATTCTTAAATCCAATTGCCTGTTCAATTCATGGAAGTGCCAGAAGCCACCCACATGTAAGACATTGAAGTGCAGATTGCCTCTGGTACCACGTGGCAGTGAGGCAGGACAGATGATAAAGCCAGGCATAGTGTTTAGAGAGAAGAACACTTGTCCTCTCAAAAACAAAACTTGTGTTTTGAGAGAGAGGGAGAAACCATGGTCATATAACTTTTTACTAGACTATATAGTTAAAATTGTTGTATTATCAGTTATTATTGTTAATCTCCTATTGTGCCCAATTTGTAAATAAAATTGTCACAGATATTGATGTGTTAAGGAAAACCATAGCATACATAGGGGTTTGGTATTCTCTTTAGTTGCAGGCACCCACTAGGGGTGGTGGAACGTATTCCCTGTGCTTGCGAGGAACTAGTGCACAGGAGTTTATAAGTGTATGGGAAACCCCGAAGGGTTAAGCAGGGAGGGAATGGCCTGATTGAATCTGTTTTAAGGGATCGTTCTGACTGCTACTTGGGGTTCACTGTAAGGGACAAAGGCAGAAGCAGGCAGCCTGGAGGCCAGTGCAGGATCCTTGGGGATGGTGGTTCCTGTATGTTGGACAACAGAGCAAGTGTTTGAAGGGGGAATCCAGAGTTCAGTTTTGACTGTTACATTTGAGATTCTTATTAACCGTCTTCAGGGAGATTTTGAACAGGCAATTGGATTTAAGAATCTGTTCCAGGTATTTGTAGGTGTCCAGTAGAAGAAAATTTTTGTTTGTGAAAATGATGATTTCAAAAGTATGCTTGCTGAATATTAGCTAAAATTTAAAATGAAAGAATCAGTGACGAACACCTGGGAAGTGTTTTAGAACATGCTCCTTTTGGCCAGACTGCCCTTAGAATGGCCCCCAGTATCAGAGGGTGCAAGTGGATGGCGCTGGCTCTGGCCATCATGTGCTCCTAAAAGGCATGTCCCTAAGAGCACAGCTGGGTACTAGCTAATGCCTTCGAGACCCCTGCTGTTGAAGAAAGGCTGCTGGTCAGTCCGGCTCCATCCTCATAAAAATGCACTTACAAGGAACACCTGAACTCATGCCATGCTGTGACTGTGAGGTTAGAGCAAGTTAAACAGATGCTTATTGGTGCCTTCTAATGTAAATAATGAAGTGTTAGCCCTATCCTTCAGATCCTGGACATGTGGTTTTTCTTTTATTAAAGTTTTCAAAAATACAGTGGTACTTTAGCTTTTTGTCTCTTTATACTTAAAAGAAGTTTTATATTAAGTGTTTAGAACTTTTAGATCTTATCACAAAAATAAGCTCTCATTATTCAACGTAGTTACAAATGCAGTGAATTTTTTAAAGCTTTTAGGAAGTAGTAAATTATTTTAATATCAATAAATTGATAATTCTTATCTAAACATACAGAAACTGTGTTGCCTAGTAATACCACTGTTTTTATTTCTTGGTCCCAGTTTTATATATCTTGTGCTGCTTTCCTCAAATTCTATTGTTTCCCAAACTGCAAATCCTTTCTTCCCTCCTCTCACATCCAGAAACATCTTCAAGATTCCTATTGACTCATCACATGTACCACCTTTTGATCTGGAAAATGTGGTCCCTCTTACCTGCAGGGCATGCCGTGAGTTATAGCATACATCCTCTGTGAAAGCAAAATGACTCCAAGGGCATGAGCATTGGCATGTGGCACTTTCATAGCTACCCATGTTTATAGGTAGAGTTGTCATGAAGTGTTGGAATCTAGAATAAGAAATTTGTGACAAGAAAGGATGGTGGTAAGTGAAACTTTTATTAAAAAAAGAAAGTGACTGGGCTTTCAAAAGGCCCGTCTCCATCCGGCAGTACAGAGCAGCGATCAAGTGGAAGAAAGGGAGCAGGCAGGCGCTCAGCTAATCTTTCTCCTGGGGGCCCAGGTGGACAAATTGGCAACCCTGTTCACAGCTTTTTTTCCTCTCCCCTTTGTATCATAAGAACTGCTAATCGGATCCATGCTGCTGCAACTGTGGTTAGTCATTAACAGAATAAAAGCAGATTTCTTCAAAAGAACGGGTGGGGGAAACGACTATACAAAATTGCAAGGTTGTTAGAATCTTAAATGCACAGCAGTCGATTTTTTCCCCTTATTCTGAATTATACGATGAATACAAGTCTTTCATCTGTCACTATACCGTTTCTTCAGAAGGCAGCCAAATATTAAGCTTCTCAAACAAAAAAAGAATCTTAGAAAGAGGAAAAATATTGAGGAGGAATAAGAATGGGTAAGAGAAGGGAAAAATCAGGTTTTGTTTTTATTAATTTGTCCTGGTGAGAGAAATATAAACTGCCTGCTCTGTTTGGTTGCCCCTCCCCTGCCTTTTACCTTACATCAAAGCAAGGATTAAAACCGATTTAGCAGGAAGCTGCGCTGCATTTTCTGTCTGGTATTTTGTGTGAGTCAGATTCTGAACCCACCATTTGTTACATAGATATAGAGTGCTATGGATCTAGACTTCCTGGATAAGCGATGTCATGTCAAAACACACAGGCTCCCCCTTCACCACAAGTGGATTTTTCCGAACCCAAAGACCTTTGATTGTGTGCCGGAGCTATAAAGCAATGGAAAAGGCTTTATTTTGATGATCATGCCAAATGTTTGCTAAGATAGTTCATGCAGATCAGGGCATTTTTGACATTCGCAGGAGATTCCTCCTGGATCCTCAAGATTCCCATAAATAGAAGTGGCTTCTGCTTTCAGCCAAATCTCATCTTTGCTCTTGTTGCTTATTTCCTGTTCCCGTCTTCACAACTAAAGTTAACTAAGGCAAGTTGATGAACTTTTCTCAAAGTTTTGTCTTTTATTTAATGGCAGGCTTTTCCAGAAAGAAACAGTTTTTATTACTTTTACTGGAATTACTGGGATGAAAGAACATGTAAACTGAATGGAGCTGGCATGCAGTGGCCAGCCACAACCAGCCACACTGCATATGTCTGCCAGCAGTGGCTAGGCAGCATTGGAAGTGGGCCTCAACCTCATTCGCAGGAGATTCGCAGAGGCCTTAGCACATGAGGCCCTGGGTTCAGTCACTGGTACTGCAGGGAAGAGGAAGAGGGGAGGGAGGGAAGGAGAGAAGAGAAGAGAAGAGAAGAAAATGAAAATTAGGCCACAAAAAACCAGAAGTCACATCCCAGAGCACTTAGCAGGAGTGAATAAAAATGTTACATTTTAATGCTGAGAATCTAGTGTATGTAAATTTCTTCAGACTCTGGTTTATGTTTTTAAAAAATCATTATCAGAGCTTTATAGTTATACATGGTAGCTGGGCTCATCCTGACAAACTCATACATGCATGGGATTCATTTCAAGTCAACATCCCCTCTTTTCCCTCCCCTCTCCTGTTTTCCTTCCTCTGCTAGACTTCCTTTTCTCATCTACTGATTTGTATTTGATTGGTTCTTTATGTTGTCTTATCCTCCCCTTTATTTTACTCTAGCTTCTGTATATGAGAGAAAACCTTTGAGTTTCTTAGTTTGGCTTATTTCATTTAGCATTTTATTACCCATTTCCATCCATTTACCATCAAATTCCATAATCTCATTCAATTTTTATGACTGAGTAGAACTCTTATTTATTTATATAAATGATATAGCACACACACATACACATACACACTGTGATTTCTTGATCCATTCATCTGTTGACAGGCATCTGGGCTGATTCTATAATTTAGCTATATCACAGTACTATGCCAATTTTAGATCTTTGGGGAAATTACCAAGGAGTGGGATAGCTGGGTCATATGGTGGTTCTATTCCTAATTTTTTGAGGAATCCCCATACTGATTTCCAGAGTGGTTATACTAGTCTACAGTCCTACCAGCAATGTACAAGTGAACCTTTTTCCCAAGACCCCGCCAGCATTTATTAGTGTTTATAATCTTGATCATTGCCATTCTGACTGGAGTGAAATGAAATCTTGGTGTACTTTTGATTTGCATTTCCTGATTGCTAAAGATGTTGAACATTTTTTCATGTATTTGTTGGCCATTTGTGTTTCTTCTTTTCAGAAATTTCTGTTTAGTTCTTTTGCCCATTTATTGAGTTATTTGCTATTTATGGTGTTAAGTGGTTTTTTTGTTTTGTTTTGTTTTGTTTTTGTTTAGGAGGTGTGTGTGCTGTGAACCCAGGGGCACTCAACCACTGAGCCACATTCCCAGCCCTATTTTGTGTTTTATGTAGAGACAGGGTCTCACTGAGTTGCTTAGCGCCTTACCGTTGCTGAGGCTGACTTTGAACTTGCGATTCTCCTGTCTCAGCCACCCTACTAAGTACTGGGATTACAGGCATGTGCCACCACGCCCAGCTCTTGCTCTTCACTCTTAATTATTTCCTTTGCTGTGCAGAAGTTTTTTGGTTTGATGCCAACCCACTCATTGATTCCTGGTGTTATTTTTTTATGCTTTGGGGTTCTTGTTAAGGAAGTCTGTGCCAGCACCTATATATGATGGAATGTTGACCCTATGTTTTCTTCAGCAGTTGTAAAGCTTCTGGTCTAATTCCTAAGTCTTTGGTCCATTTTTATTTGAGTTTTGTGTGGAGTGAGAGTTAGGGGTCTAGTTTCATCTTTCTATATATAGCTATCCAAGGTTCCCAGCACCATTTATTAAAAAGACTTTTTTCTCCAAGATATTTTTGGTATCTTTGTCAAATTTTTCAGATGGCTGTAGTATGTAGATTTGTCTCTGTCTTCCTGTTCCTTTGATTCATGTCTATTTGATGACAATACCATGCTGTTTTTGTTACGACATCTCTTAATATAAATTCAGATCTGGTCTTGTGTCTCCTTCACTTTTCTTGGTCAGCATTGCTTTGGCTGTTGTGGGTCTCCTATCCTACCAAATGGATTTAAGGACTATTTTTCTAATTCTGTGAAGAACATTACTAGTATTTTGATAGGGATTGCATTGAATCTGTATATTGCTTGGGGTAGTATGGCCGTTTTGGCAATATTGATTCTGCCTCTCTTAGAACATGCGATGTCTCTCCATCTTCTAAGGTCTTCCTCAGTTTCTTTCTTCAGTGTTATGTAATTTTCATTGTAGAGTCCTTTTACTTCCTTGGTTAAATAATTCCCAAGTATTTTGTTTTATTATTACTTTTTTTTCAATTGTAGATGGACACAGTACCTTTATTTTATTTATTTATTTTTATGTGGTGCTGAGGATTGAACCCAGTGCCTCACATGTGCCAGAGAAGCACTCTACCACTGAGCCACAACCTCAGCTCTTATTATTATTTTTTTGAGGTTATTTGTGAATGGAATGGTTTTCCTGTTTTGTTTTGTTTCTCCTCAACTATAAGAAAGCTATTGATTTATGAGAGTAGATCTTATATTTTGTTCATTTGCTAAACTTGGTTTTTGGTTGTTTTTTTTTTTATAAGCTCTAGAAGTCTTCTGATGGAGTTTTTTGGATCCTTTAGTTACAGAAATCATGTCATTGGCAAACAGAGATAGTTCAACTTTTTCTTTTCCTATTTGTATTTCTTTGATTTTTTTTTTCTTGCCTGATTGCTCAGGCTAATGTTTCAAGGACTATATTGAATAGGAATGGTAAGAGTGGTCAGCCTTGTCTTGTTCTTGATTTTAGAAGAAATGCTTGTAGTTTTTCTTCATTTAATATGATGTTTGCTTTGGGTATGTCATAAATGGCCTTTAAGATGTAAAGGTTAGTTTCTTCAATCCCTAGCTTTTCCAGTGTTGTTAACATGAATGGATATTGGATTTTATCACAGGCCTTTTCTGTATCTATTGAGATGCTTATGTGGTTTTTGTCCTTAACTCTGTTTAAGTGGTGAATTATATTTATTGATTTACGTATGTTGAACCAGTCCTGCATCCCTGGAATGAAACACACTTGATCATATTGTTTTACCTTTTTGATGTGTTTTTGAATGTGGTTTGCTAATATTTTATTAAGGATTTTTGCATCTGTGTTCATCAAGGATTTCACTCTTTAGTTTTCTTTCTTTGATGCATCTTTGTCTGGTTTGAGTATCAGGGTTATACTGGCTTCATAAAATATATTTGGGAATGTTCCCTCCCTTTCAGTTTCATGGAATAATTTGAAAAAGACTGGTATTCATTCTTTTTAAAGGTCTGTTAAAACTCAGCTGAGAATCCATCTGGTCCTGGGCTTTTCTTTTTTGGAAGGCTTCTCACTGCTGTTTCAATTTCATCACTTGATATTGGCCTGTTTAGGTTTTCTATACCTTCCTGATTCAATTTGGGCAGGTCATATGTGTCTAGAAATTTGTCCATGTCTTTTAGATCTTCCAGTTTACTGGAGAATAAATTTTCAAAATAAGTTCTGATGATCCTGTGGATTTCAGAAGGGTCTCTAGTGATATCTCCCTTTTCATCTCTGATCTTGTTGATCTGCACCTTTTCACTCTTTCTTTTGGTTAGTTTGGCTGAAGGTTTGCCAGTATTATTTATCTTTTCAAAAAACCAACTCTATGTGGCATTAATCCTATGTATTGTTTTCTTATTCTCAATTTCATTGATTTTAGCTCTAATCTTAATTATTTCCTGTCTTTTACTGGTTTTAGAGTTGGTTAGTTCTTTTCCTAAGGCCTCGAGGTGAAGCGTAAGCTTATTTATTTGAGATCTCTCTAATTTTCTAATGTAGGCAGGCACTCAGTGCTATAAATTTTTCTCTTGGAAACTGCTTTTATACTGTCCCAAGGATTTTGACTCATTGTATCTCTGTTCTCGATTTTTTTTCTAAGAATTTCTTGATTTCTGTTCTTATTTCTTTTATCCATTCTTCATTTAAGGTAGTATTGTTCAATCTCCATGTGTTTATATGGTTTGTATAATTTTCCTTGCTGTTGATTTCTAGGTTTCATTAAGATCTGATAGGATACATGGGATTGTACTGAATTTTTTTTTTTTCCTTGCATTTGCTAAGATTTGCTTTGTGGCCTAGAATATGGTCTCTTTTGGGAAAAAGTTCCATATGTAGTTGAGAAGCAGGTAAATTTAGCTTTTGGGGGGTGGAATATTCTGTAGATATCCATTAGGTCCATTTGATTTATAGTGTTGCCTAGGTTGGAGATATCTTTATTGTTCTTAAGTTTTGATGACCTGTTTATTGGTGATAGGGGGGTATTCAAATCACCCAGTGTTCTTGTGTTGGGGTCTATATTGGATTTAATGTCATGGAATATTTTTTCCATGTAATTAGGTGCATTGACATTTAGGGCATACATGTCTACTATCGTTATATCTTGTTGGATTGTTTCCTTTACTAAGAAGTGTAGTGGCCTTCTTTTTTCTCTTCTATTTAATTTTTGCTTGAGATCTGCTTTTTGAAATATGAGTGTAGCTATTCATGCTTGTTTTCTTGGTTCATATACATGGACTATTCTTTGCCATCCTTCTGCCTTCAGCCTGTGGATGTCTTTGCTTACGAGTCTCTTGTAAACAGCATATAGTTGAATTTTAATTTTTGATCCATTCTGCTAATCTATGTCTTTTTTACTTAAGGAGTTGAGACTCCCCATTAGTATGGAGGTATGTTCGTGGTTTCTTTCCATTTTGGTTTTTTGCTGTATTTACTCTTGTCTGGACTCTCATTTAGTGCATTATTTTTCTTTGAACTTCCCTTGTTTGGGAGCTTTTGGTGACCTGGACGGTGAAGTCCAGAAGTCCGTGTTGGCCTTGTGCACTCTCATTGCCCTGTCGTGCATTCGTGGGCCTTTTGAGTTTCTGCGCCTCAAGTTCTCTTTTGGAAGGTCTCTGAAGGGCTCTAATGCTTATCCATTCCTCAGATTGTTGACTGACTTCCATGTGATGACATTATGTAATTTTGGTATATTTAAGTTAATCAAAGAAAAGGATGTACTGAGGAAATTTCTGGTTTGAATCTGGTAAGCTAGATGAATAATGATGGATTATCAAAAGTTTGTCTTTTTAATTGGCAGGATAGACGCACAGTACATCTGTAGGACTGCTGGTGGGGCATAATTCTTAGATACATTAGATTCACTTTGATTTTTACTTGTTAAGTGATAGGCCTTTGTAACTGATCAATCTTGGACTCTCGTCAGTGAGTCTTACATAAAGACACTCAACCCTCAGGTTACAGTAGGGGGAAGAGTGAAAGCTTCATCAAGCAGGTGTGCGTGGGTTTCTAATAAAGGCATGTGAGGAACTCTCAAGGTCGGGGAATCGGAAGTTTCTTCATTTACTTATTGGCTCAGGTGTACACACGTCAGATCTGCCTCTGGAGTACTGAGTTATCTCTATTTTCAGAACCAAAATGGACTTTTGAGCCCTATGACATGGAGGGGATTGTCTTCCCAGAAACAGGCTTAACCTCTTAAAGCTGAGAATGCCATCTGGGAAGGTAGAGGCAGGGGCACGGTGTTGCTTTCTTATTTTGTACTGTTCTCATTGGAAGTAGGATTAGCTCACAATAAAGATTTGTGTTGACAGCCCATTCACAGCCACTCCCCACCCGCGCTCCAGTACAGTACCTTCTAGCAAGAGTGAAATTGTTTAAAACACATGGGGCACTCAGACACACACCCTACACTGAAATGTCTTGAGGATTAGAAGTACACACCCAAGCTCTGCAGGTGAGCAAGTAGCTCTAACCGCTAAGCTGAAGCTTGAGCAGACTTTCAATTTTCAGTGTTGCTTTGGAGCATGTCAAAACGGTATCAGTCAGCTGCTTCTTGATTCTGAGCATAGAGATTTAATTTTCATTTCTTAAAGCAAATAAAATAGAAGGCATGGGACAAAAGAATGCTGTATCAAAATAATTTGTTGACTTTCAAACTCGTGTAAGGAAATGGCAAAGCATAGGACATTTGATAAACTTAATGTATTATCAAAACTCATTTTTCTTCCACATCACTAGACATTACGCAGATACTTAAAGAGATGCCCATTGAAATCTCCACTGCTTATACTGCAGAGCTGCTCCATCCCATGACACTCCAGTCTGCTATTGAGGTGGATACGGCAGTCAGTGATCTCCACAGGGGTGCAGTGCTCCGTGCAGCCCACTGCCTAGCCAGATCAGAATTGTCCTGTATCAGAAATGCCCCTCACCAGTCCTTGTGTTTCAAAAATTAAAGGAGTAGCTTGAAATGCAGCTCATAGTAAGAGTGTATACTGCTCCTACCGGTGGGGTTGTCAGGATGTGAGAAATACATCCTCCAGAAGATCGCTGGTGAGGCTGTGGCAGGTAGGGGGAATGTATTTCTGGCACTAAAATGGAATCAAGTAGTGTCTGTCATATAGACTCCAGATTTGCTATATTGACTATGTCAGTATTCCATCTTGGATAACTAAATGTGTCATAGGTTAATGGACTTTTTATCTGTAACTATGTAAAAGGAAGAAATACATTTTCTCTGGCCACCATAACGTTTTTAAAAATTGAGTATTTCTAGGCCTACTGGAATTATATGGGGATAGCACAGATTTACTTAAAGGGGTAAGCTGTTTGTCTGAGGCTTTAGTAGTTCCAAGCAAGTGTTTTGCCATTTTTAATTTTACAGTTGTGTGCAAGAGTAATACACAGAGGAATTAACCCAGGGAAATTATAGCCTCAAAAAGAGTTAACGTGGGAATCTGTTCCTCTAGTGCTTATTCTCACCACCCTGATACCGCAGTGGTAGAGTGTGACTTATATGATTGTACCTGATTAGTAACTTTGACTTGCTTCTTTTGGTCTTATCTAAGGTTGGAAAAATAAAACTGTAAGTAATCACTTATCTAAAATTTCCCTGTTGACAGTGAAGTTCATACACAGAACCAAACATGAATGCCTTAGACCTGTGCTTGCATTGAGTACTAGGGAGCCCAGGGCAGCTGCACGAGATTTGGCTTGCAGAGGACATAAATCACATTCTTTTATTGACGTTTATTTATAGAAGCTTTCTTGTTAAATATGGGGGACTATAGCAGGTTTATATGCCATTGCTATTATTATTAAACACTGGTTGCAATTCATTGGCCTTTTGATCAAGTGTTCCTGAATGTTTCTGTACTGATATTTTTGTTTAGAACAGGGCCAGCTAAATATAGCCTGTGGGACAAATCCAGCTCTTCACATATTTTTGCAAATGAACTTTTATTTACACTGTTTCATTTATGTATTGTCTGTGACTGCTTTTAAACTATAGCAGCTGAGTTGAATAGTTACAACAGAGAACTTGCCACCAAAAAGGCTGATATTTTCTATCTGGCAGTTGACGGAAAAGGTGTGATCACTCCTGATTTAGAATAATAAGATGAAACTACGTGATTACCAATAACTTATAAAGGTCTGATTAACTATTGATCTAAACTTGCTTTCTAGAAAAACCAGCCACATATTCATTCAACAGCAAACACTTATTGAATGCTCACTATGTATCTGGTTCACAAGACACAGCATGACAGGAAACAAAACAGGATTCTCTGTCCTTGTGGAATTTATACTCTAGTGAGATGAGATAAATAAACACAGAAGTAAATTGAGAACTATGATGACTATTAGTACCCTGTCCAACAGTAAGAAGCCTACAGCTCTGTGCTGGTTAGTACTGACTGCCCAGTCATGTTGGTCTACAATATGCTGGGCTATGATATATTCATGTCCATACACTATAAGTTACACTTACTGAATGTTGGCTAATTTTCCAGAAACATGGCAGATAGCCAGTTTTCTCCCAGTTCTGTTACATAAATCCCAGTGTTGTTACCAAAAAGTTTAGTTTTGTGGTTATCTTGATCTAATTCTTAAAAGCTATTTTTTAATAAGAAAAATTACCCTCAAGCCTATCCTTGTGTAAAATTATAAAGAAAATACAGCAAACAGAATCCAACAGTGTAAGAAAATAAAGCACCATGGCCTGGTGGCATTTATCCCCAAAATTCAAAGTTGGTTCAATATTAACAACTCTTAATTTTATATATCATAAAATTATAAACCTAAGGGAAAGAAATGGTCATCTTTAACAAAATTCAACACCCAATCATGATGGAACAAAACAAACACTCAAGGAAGTAGTAATTTCAGGATGCTTACATGCTGGGAGACTGGAGAGACATTTCCACTAAGCACACAAACGAGACAGGGATGACCACTGTCCATTATCACAGAGCAGTGTACCAGAAGTAATAAGCAAGACAGTTAGACAAGAGAGCTCAACTGAAGGCATAAAAATGGGTGTAGAAGAAATAAAACTGCCTCTATTTATGTTATGTTGTATTTATTGTTATGTTACAATAACATGCCTGGAAAAACTGAAGAGACTCAATGATAAACTAACTCAGACTGTAAAAGAATTTGGTGCAAAGTACACAGAAGACGTAATGGTGGGAAAATCACATTTACAATAGCAACAAGGAAGATTGAATATTATTAATCTAATAGTGTGTGCAAGGCCTTTTATGTACCCCAAAGGGACTCAGGAAGACTTGAAAACTGAAAGGATTTCCTGAGTTCAAGAGTCATCAGTTCTTCCAGATTCATTTACAGATCCATTGCAAACCCAGTAAGAATATCAGCAAAGTATTTATATTGTTAGACAAGTTGACAGTGAAGTTCATACACAGAACCAAACATACAAGAAAATACTGAAAAAGGAAAAGCAGGGAGCACAGGACTGTCCTTAGTTAAAACGTAGTTTGAAACCATCATGATTAAAAATGCTGTGGTGCTGGCAGACAGACACACAGACACCAGAATAGAACAGGAAGTCGAGAATCAGACCAAATAGGTGCAAGAACTGAGTGAGTCACCAAGACGGCATTCCAGTCACTGTGTGAAATAGTGTCGGAATGATTAAGAATCCATTTGCAAAAAGATAAATTAGATCCATACCTCATAATGAACTGGGCATGTACTTGAAGAAAACTAGGATGAATTCCTCTTGAACCTCAGTGTAGAGAAGAACTTTCTGACTGTGACTCAAAATCCAAAGGCAATAAAAGTAAGATTGATAAAATCGACTACATTTTTAAAAATTTCATTACAAAAGATACCATAAGTAAATCTTGAAACTACTGACAACCTGGGAGAAAATATTCACAGCTGATACCATAAACAAAGGCTGATGTCTCTAATACATGAAGAACTTAAAAACTGTGGAGTTATGAACTTAAAATCCACATAAAACGTGGGAGAAAGCCATGAGCAAACAATTCACAAGATACAAGAATGGCCCTCGAACATGAAAAAGTAGTCAAACTCCCAATTAGAGAGGCATAAATTCAAAAATTGCTCATACTGTTTCTCACATGAGACTGGCAAAAAAAATTTTCTAAAAGAGTGGCACCTCCTATTAGGAACATCATGGAGATACAGAGTCCTGAAACGCTGCTGGGGTGTGTAAATTGGTAGTTTCTGAGGGAATTGGGAAAATGTATGACCTTTTTACCCAGAAGCCCCATTGGAGGAATTAACCTAAAAGTACAACTCAAAAATACCCAAATACATAACCACAGATTTGTAACAACCTAAATGCCCACACAGGAGAGTCTCGAATAAACTATGCAGCCTTCACATAAAGACTGCTATCAAGTGAGTTTTGATAATGAGGAAGATGATGATGTGAGATGAGAGGAGGAACTTTGCCGGGCATGCTGTTGAGTGAAAAAAGCAAAGCCCGAAAGATCCCTGGGTGTGCAAACTGTTGTGCAAAAAAAGGAATGTAGGAAAGACAAACCATAAACCGAACAGGTTGGCTGTTCACAAAGGGCAGTGGGGAAAAGGCTAGGAAGAAGGGGACATGGGCCTAGGGTACTACGAGAGATGAAGAGGGAGGGACACTTACGGATTTGTTTTAATGACTGACTTAACACTATAGAAGTGTTTTATATACTCCCAAACTTGCAAAACAATTACAGCCAACCAGGATGCAGCAGAAACCCAGAATGGAACACTAACACTGATAACCCTGTGTTGTTCATAGGGGTATAGTGGAGTAATCTAAAATTACTATGTGCATATAATAGAATCAAACAGGTAAATTGATGATGAAGGTTGGACTTCTCGCTGTTGGAAAATCATGAATAAGAAGGCCAAAATGTACTCTCTTGTTTTGAAATGGAATTCAAGGTATTCATGTAAACACATGGTTATACATGTACATGCACATATCAAAATGCAGGTATGAGGGCTTGAGCTGTGGCTCAGTGGTAGAATGCTTGTCTGGCATGTGTGAGGCCCTGGGTTCAATCCTCAGCACCACATAAAAATAAATAAATTTTAAAAGATCCATTGACAACCCAAAAAAAAAATTTTTTAAAAAACAAACAGGTGTGTATGTATACATCGGTTAGTGTACATGCATGCATTTCCCACCCTGGCTCAGTGAATTGGCCTGGAAGAAATGGCACAGGAGTAAATGTGAGCCAACCTAGTACCCAGAGCCTGGTCTCAGAATGGCACTTTCCAACAAAGGGAACCAGGGCTTTTGAAAGGGGTCGATGTGGGCTGGGGCAGGACAAATGTAAAATGAACCTGGAGCATCTAGTGGTTTTGAGAAGGAAATGCTCAATGAAGCGAGGGAGGCTTGTTAACAGAACTCAGGAGTCAGCTGGAAGGAGCTTCTAATGGCCAAAGCCAAAACAGAGCAACAAACTAATGATAGTCCTGTTTGTTTTTTACCCATAGTATTAAAAAAAAATTGAGTTTATTAGTTTTCTGCTGCTGTGTAATATTGCTACAAAGTTAGCAGCTTAAACAGCACACAGTTCCTATGGTCAGGAGTCCAGGCACAGCTTAATGACTACATCTTCTGCTCAGGATCTCACAGGGCTGTACTCAAAGCCTCCTCATGGTCTGCGTTCTCATCTGGACCCTCAACTAGGGAAGCATCTGCTTCAGTTTCTCCCAGATTGTAGCAGTATTCACTTCCTTGTGGTTGTAGGAGTGTATCAACTTTCTGTTACTGTAACAAATACCCAAGATAAATCACCTGAGTAAGAGAAGAGGTTTATTTTGCTAGTCCATGATCAGTTGTCCTGTTGCTTTGGGCCTGTAGTGAGGCAAGCCGGCATGGTGGGAGCATACTGCTCACCTCATGGCACCTGGGAAACAAACAAAAGAAAGAGCAAGGAACTGATGCCTCACAATCCCCTTCATAGGCATTTCCCAGATGACCCCAGACCTCCCACTGTGCCCTGCCTCTTTCAGGTACCCCACCTCCCAACACTGCAAAGCTGGGAACCAGGTCTTCATCCCATGGGCCTTTGGAGGACATGTCACATCCAAACTGTAGCAAGGAACTACTACTTCCCCTATTATGTGGGACTCCTGTCCTCGCCTGGTGACTCAGCTCACATCTTAGAAGCTCACAGTCTCGAAGGCCTAGCCCCTCTGTTAAAGTCAGGCCCAGCCTGTCAGCTGATCAGGAACTCCAGTCACCTCTGCAGAAGCCCTTCACTTCTTCACGAAGGTGTTCATAAGGCATCACAATCACAGGAGTGGCAGGCCATCACTTTTGCCCTATTTTTTTGGTTAGAAGCCAAGTCATAGGTTCTACCCTCATTGAAAAGAAGAGAATAAGCAAATGTGGCTCCTTGGAAGTCCTCCTGGGATGTATCTGCTTCCATGAGTTCACATGGATATGAATTAATAGATTCTGTTCCTCAGAATAGAATTCCAACTAATGAATGTGGAAAGAAAAAGAGAAACAATTACCAGTAGCACACACCTATGCAGAAAATACCTAAATGAGTTTTTTAATAGATGCAAAAATTGGCATCTGAAAGTCTGAGAAGACACAGGATTTGCATAGTCTCAAATATCTCCTCTAACATATTTATCAGCTGCAAAGAGGAAAAGAGGAACTTAAAGTGGATGCCAGTTTGCAGGCAAATGGATGGAACTAGAGAATATCATGCTAAGTGAAATAAGCCAATCCCCAAAACCAAAAGCTGAATGGTTTCTCTGATAAGCAGATGCTGGTCCATAGTGGGGTGGGGGGATAGGGAACAATGAAGGACCATTGGTTTGTGTAGAGGGGAGTGCGGGGAGGGGTGGGGCTGTGGGGATGGGAAGGACAGTAGAATGAGACAGACATTATTACCTTATATACATGTATGCTTACACTACTGGAGGGACTCCGCACCAGGTACAGCCATAGGAATGAGAAGTTATACTCCATTTGTGTACAATGTATCAAAATGCATTCTACTATAAAAATAGATTGATTGATTGATTTCAAAAAATAAAAAAAGTGGATGCCAGCCTGACCAAGTAGTCGAGGTCCAATCACCAGAAATGGGAGAGCTGGCATCCAAGTCCTCCATAGAACCAGCTGAGGAGTGTGACGTTTTTGTTGAACACGGCCCAAAACGTATTTCAGTGATGAAAACAGATCAGCCTAAGCCAGTTTGGGGAACGTTCTACAAAATAACTCGAGTAATAATACTCTTCAAAAGTGGCCAGGTCATAGAACATAAGAAAAGACAGAAGGACTTTTATAGGCTAGAGGACACAGGAGAAATAACTAAATGCAGTGCAAGATAATCCCAGGAAAAAAGGACATTTTCTGGAAAAGTCAGCAAAATCCACATAAGTTCTGTAGATAAACTTCTCATCTTGATAATTGTATTGTGGTTGTATATTTCCATCAGGGGGTGGTGGGCTATGAGATATAAGATAATCTTGTACTGTCTTTGCAGTTTTTCTCTAATTCTAAAATTAATTAAAAATGAAAAGGATTTTGTTCATTTATTTTTTAAGTCAGCGTAGATTTAGGCTGAGCATTTTAACTCAGCAAAAGTAGAAATTCAGGGTAGCTTATTGATGTTTCCTTTACTTTGTCGCATCAAGATTTTGCACAGTAGTATGCCTGTGGTCATTGGAAAGTAAAGACAGGCGTGAAATGCTGGGATTTTCTAGTTCAGTCTAGTTCTTCGGGCAGTATTTTACTTTATCATGATGTCATCATCGTAGACACACAAGGGAAGTTCAGGGTATGTGTTAGAAATAACTCAGTTTGGATGTCAAAGAACCTCATAAAGTTGGTTTGTTCACTTTGCTTGGCCATATTCTCTCTTAAAATAAATACCAAACTTGTTTGAAAGGTTTGACCTGTCACTGACCTGTCATACAGAAATCCATAGTTCAGAAGGTGTGTACTTGATTCAGTTGATTTGAAGGGCTCTGAATATTGTGCCTTGTATGGACCATGGACATGAGTGAGTCTCCAGATCACCTTTCACAGCCCCATTTTCTGAGTCAGCACTTGGGGTAACACTCTTGGATGATGAAGGTATCTCTTAGTAACTGTCATTACCTCGTAGTTAAGAAACTACGGGCAAAAGGGGATCAAAGAAAATGAGGAATTTAAAATGGTCTGGGCATATCTATCTTTAATACCCAAAGGTTCCTGTTTGTTCTTCAACAGGGTGGATTTAATACATGGATTTTCTCCGTGCTCTGAAGGGAATCACTCCCAGAATTGTGCCAGACAACCACAAGTGGTGCCTGGCTGAGGCAGTGTTTCATGAGTCGTGAGATGGACGTCCTACAGCCTTTTGTATTTTTCACTTGATATATTGTATGGAAGGAGCAGTGCCTCAGGCAGGCACAGTGTATGCCTGGTGCCCTGTGTTAACGCAGAATTACTGTTTGTTTTTACTGTCCTGAGTCTATGAATCCAGCCTGTCATGCAGAAGTGATCCTTATAATGTAAGCACTTACTGTCCTGCTGCAGCTGATTCCCCAGTAACACTTAAGAAGTCAGTGTTTGGTTGCAGAGTGCTTTAAATTTCTAAATGGACTGTAGATTGCGACTGTGGGGAATTTCATAGGAAGCGTTTGAACCTACTGTGGACATAGCAACTTTTGTAGATCTGTAGCCAATAACTTGCTCTTGAGATTTGTTTTGGTCCAGAATATTGGTTTTTACTTTACATTTAGTTAGTTGGTATTAATAGTAATTTACTATGCTTGTGTAAGAAAACCAATGGTTAAGTAGATTCTGTGCTGATTGTCAGGACTTCCATCTGCTAGTGGTGGCACTCATGGAAGAGCTTGTGGTCTCGTGGCACCTTTTTCTCAGTGTCTATAAACTCACGTGCTTGGTTTTGGCTTTATCTGAGAATGGGGGCAGCAATGGAACACCCAGGAACACTCAGAAATGCAGTCAGAAGACATGTCCTTCTCTAAAAGTGAGATGTCTAGGCCCAACATAAAATTTGAGAATTGTTTTACAGTGATACTTTAACAGCTATTTATACCTATTATCTAAACTGAAAGTCATCTTCCTGCTTCTCTGGCTGTCAGATACAACCATTATTAGAGTGAGACATGAGTGGCAGTCCCCAGAGACTCCAGGCCTGAGCCACCATGCTGCAGAAACGGAAGACTCTGGTTCATCACCCGTCCCCACACCTGCGTCACGGCCTCTGCTGGGGAGAATCGGAGGCAGTCTTCAGGACATGGCCTCCTCTGCACGGTTGTGATTCTTTTCACAGTGTGTGTAACTATGGAAGAGTAGGACATAGGGGAGCAAAGCAGTGGGCATGGGCTGGCACTGTCACATGCCTGTACCAAAGAGTGTGTGTGTCTCTCACTCCTACCTATGGTAGCAAGCTGCCAGGGTAGAACACAGAATAATACCATGGTCCTCATGCCCCGAGACTTGGTGCCTTGAGGGTGTGCTGAATTCAACATTCTTTTTAATTGTAGTATTTTAGTCTTAGGGAACTGAGGTCACCGCCTGCCTCATGGTGCCCGTGTTTCTGCATCCTGGCTCCTGCCTTGTTGTGATGCTTTGTCCCTCCTTTATCAATATTTATATTATATTTTCCTTTATCAATAAAGTAAGTGTGTTTTTCTCTAATTCACATTCAGAGATTCATTCTACTAAGGGAGGGACTAAAGGAGTGAAAGACGCGATTCCTGTCCCTGGGAGCCCACATTGATACAGGAAAGTCAAACACAGTAAAAATTAAATAGATGCGGTCACTGTTTAAGTAATAAAGATCAAAAGAAATAATATTCCTTTCTTTAATAATAACATGTATTCCATTGTGTAGTAACATTTGTTATGTTTCTTAACAGAAGCCTTCTGAGTTTGACTCTCATGTCGACTAATTGCAAAACTTTTTAGGAATCTGTTACTCTTACTGCATTGGTTGGATATTAATTACCAATGAGTAATCGTTGGCCATTCAGCACACCTGCTCACCTGAAGACAAGTTTAGACTCAGGGACTGTTTGGCTTCACCGTCTTGAATTTTGTCAAATGTATTGGGAGTGTGTGTCAGGCAGCTTCAATCTTCAATCAGGTTGATTCATCCATGGGTTTGAGGGCTTATTCAGCAACAAACTGAACTTTCAACAGGTCTTTTGGTAAGAACTTTATCGTGTTTCCTCTTTATTTTTCAGGAAACAAACGAAATCCTACATTCTTTTTAGCTGTATCTTTTTCTATGTGGGTCCGTGCCTTTTGTGACTATAAGAAATAAATGTGTCTGCCTTGATTTTTTGCACAATTGCAGTATTAACACAAACAGTTCCCCCATCCCCACTTTTCTTCCTGTGTTTTGCAGGCAGTCAGATGCCTCCTCAGCCACCTGGGAGCCAGTCAGAATCCAGTTCCCATCCTGCCTTGAGCCAGTCACCAATGCCACAGGAAAGAGGTGAGTCTTCAGTTCACATCCTATGCACTGATCATGCTTTGAGTATAGAAAGCTCATATGAGTTTTCTCACCCATTTGTCTTCCTACAGATGATTTTTTTAAAGGATGCTTATTAGATAAACAGAATTCTACATGTAACAACAAATTTGGGGAGAGGGGATTCTTTCTTGCAGATTGGGTGTCGTATTACCAAAGTGTAATTCAAGGCCCAAAGAATGTATGTGTCCATGAAACACCAGGAAGTGTGGTCTATATTTGATTGTTGTCCGCTTGGTCCAGCTGGGTGCATGTAACTACGAATGGCTCAATGTGGATGTCAGTCCTAGTAAAGCAAAGCATGTGAGCACACCTGCACCCAGGTGCACGTGCTAATCTGACTAGTCACTTGTTCTGTACTTAATAATAGCATTTTAAACTTATATTTTAATTTGTCATATAAAATTATAAGATCTTCTAACTGGAATAGACCTGAAAGGTCACATAATCCAGTCACCTCAGTTTACAAATAAAGAAACTGAGGACTGCAGGTGCCGGTGGTTTCCTCACCCCTAGTAGCAGCTGCTTAGAGACTGAGCCAGGAAAAGGAACTTGAGCTTTTCCGGAGCCCTGAACTGATGCCCCACCTCTGCCACATCTGTGCTTCATTCAGTTCTGTGTGTCAGCCCGTGGGGCCGCTGCCTCCCCGTGCACGTGGTCCTCCTCCTCCCATCAGTGGTGTGGCTGCTCCTATGCTGCTACTACTGGTGGTTTTAGTTCAGACTGGTGGAGACTAGGGCTTGCTGCACCACATGGTGCTCTGCCAGTTCACTTGCTATAGCCTGTGGGTCAAGCTTGTCCAGTGTCCACCCAGTTCCACAGGAGATGCCACTTTGTTCCATATGGGCCTGGAGGCCAGAAGTTGCCAGCTAGGTAGCTGATATTTAAAATGCTCCTTGAGCCCTGACATTTATAATTATTTCTGTAAGAATTGAAGAAATGATGATTTGCTGCTAATTAGTTAGGAGGTTTAAGTTATTTTACATATTAAAAACTCGGTGGCACATAATTTAGAAAGCAATGCCATTAAAAAGATGGATTAGGCTTATCTATGTATCATTTGTGTTAAATGTTTAGTGGGAATAAAATGAATTTTTCATTTCCTAATACCTTTACTTATTAGCGTTTTTATTATAGTTTAAGGTGTACTTAATACTTTAATTCCCTTATCAAGATAATACAGGATGTTTTAATCATGGACTACTGAATGATTCTCAGACTTAAGGGTGCGTAAGAATTGTGTGCAGGAGCCGGGCGCGGTGGCTCAAGCCTGTAATCCCAGCACTTAGGGAGGCTGAGACAGGAGAATCGCGAGTTCAAAGCCAGCCTCAGCAATGGCAAGGCGCTAAGCGAGCAACTCAGTGAGACCCTGTCTCTACATAAAACACAAAAATAGGGCTGGGGATGTGGCTCAGTGGTCGAGTGCCCCTGAGTTCAATCCCCAGTACCACAAAAAAAAAAAAAAAAAAAAAAGAATTGTGTGCAGGACCTTAAACCCATCGCTGTCCCACCACAAATTTCTGACCAGGACACTTAGAATCTGCATTTCTGACAAGCTCCAGGTATTGTGATGCAGAGGGCTAGGGGCACACCTGGAGAAGTGCCGCCTCTCTCCACGTTCTCCAGCAGGCCTCACAGTGGTGCCAGTGTGAACATTTGTTCTCTGCTCCCCCCACTGTGACCTGCTATGCATCACTCTAGCCACATCCTCTGAGTCTCTTGTCTGTGTTAGCTCCTCCTGGGGCCCCACCATCCTGAAGACCCTGGAGAGAGTATGCACCAGTGCCGTGCTCGTGGGGCGCTCGCCGTGTGTCTGGGGTGCTGCACCTTCTGTGCTCTGCGGTGGGGGCAGGAGGAGGTAGAGGAAGCCTCGCCCGGAGCGCCGGTGGGTCTGGCCCAGAACCAAGCTGGAGATGGCCGTTACCTCACTAATGCTTAACAAGGGCCCATGCCAGCACTTACTGGCGCAAGTCTGTTGATGTCACATGTCACAGGGTAAGTGCCCCTTATTTGGGATGCCCGCACTGTTCACCTTCATGTAGAACTTAGGAGACCAAAGAGAAATCCTGTCAGATCTTGGAAAGGCGTCTCCTCAACCCGGGCAACTGATAGGTGTTAAGATTAGAAAATGCAGGGAAGCAAGTACTGAAGGTCAGAATGACAGTGAGAAAACCTGGTTAAATTAACGTTCAGTGTGAGCCTGTGCACTGTGACGGCAAACTCTAGGCACTTCCATTAATGTCACTGCATGAAAAATTACCACATTTGTTGACGTTTTCCTTTGGTTGCCTAAGATGCTAAATCTGATTGATTTTTTTTTTTTTGGCACATATTCCCTAAATCTCCTCTGAAAGACTATGCTAGAAACACTATTTGCATTCTCTTTTGTGCTTTTATTGGTTAGATAACCTCCTAAAAAGCAAAATTTTATTTCTTAAAATGACTATTATGTTAAATGATGCGTTGTCATACATGAGTTAAATTTCCTCTAAAATTGGACAGTAGGGATCAAAAGACAATGACTTTATTGTTTGTTAAAATTTAGGGCGACACACCAGCTCCCAATAATATTTGATACAATGGTAAAAACTCAGTTTTACTTTTCCATCGCTTGTGCACCAATAGTGGACAGTGTGAAAGAAGGCCGTGGGTGCCCTTTTGGAACAGTCCCTATCATTGACTCTTTACTGAAAAGCAGTTTAATTTCATTTATTACCTTATACTTGATATGTGTCCCCCTCACTTAGGGAAGTGATAAGAAATAAAAAGCAGGAAAAACACGATGATTTAGAATCTATTTTCAAAAGTATATTTCTCAGAAACCATGGACTTTGATAGGTCAGGTAAGAACATAGCTTCTCTGCTGATGAGGGCTAAAATAACAGTGTTGAACAGTTCCTTTTAAATTTATTTCATTTTAACAAGTAAGATGAAGAAAAGACCACAAGATTGAACACATACCCGTTTTCTTTAATGCATGGTCAGGAGGGACATTTTCTTTCATGGCGGGCACACAGGGAGAGATGGCACACCTACTCCATTGTGGAGTCGCAGCCTTCTGGGTCCTACTCAGAGTCCTCTCAGGTGCTGCAGTGCCATCACCACCACTCTCAAGCCGAGAAGGCCAACTCCTGCTCTGCCATCTTAACTTCCCGCATGCTGCTACGTCCAAGTGCAGGAAGAGAGTTTTATAAACCTGAGGCTACCGCAGGGGTGGGACTCACCCTAGCAGGTAAAGGCAGGGCAGGGCAGTGCCCACCTTAACCCGTCTCTGGTTCATTACCCTTTTTAGCCTGATGGTTCTAGTATGTAATTTTGTCAAAGGACAATCACAAATCCATCTTTCCTCATTACACATAGACGAAAATTGCCTTGGGTTTCTATAGCTTTGTGTTTTCCATCTGTACAGGTATTTGTGAATAAATAGGAACGTGGCATGGTAGGTTACAGAAGGGAAGAAAGGTGAAGTCTCTTGGCCTCTTTGTTCTCTATCACAGTGTCGTTTCCTCTCTTTTCGTTTTCCAATATAAAACTTGATTTGATGCTTCACTGCTGGACCTTTTTTACTAATTGAATAAAGAAAATCAGTTCAGATTATTTGGTGTTTACTTTATGGCTGATATAAATTTGAAAGAATGAAAGGCCCAAACTTCAGTTTGGTGTTCTGTAGTGATGTATTTGCCACTGGTTTTTATTTTAAACCAAATCTTCTCTCTCTAGACCTCAAATAACAGTGTTCAGAATTGCTATTAAATCCCTCACCAAAAAATGGAGTAGTATAAATAAGAGCACCTAAGGTTAGAGGAACAGCTAGGGAAGCCCTAAAATATTAAGATACTGTTTTTTTTTTTGTTTTTTTGTTTTTTTTAATATCTTTATTTATTTATTTTTTATATGTGGTGCTGAGGATCGAACCCAGTGCCCCACACATGCGAGGCAAGCGCTCAACCGCTGAGCCACAGCCTCAGCCCCTTAAGATACTGTTTTACAGGAAAATTGTACCTAGCAAGTTTGGATTAGTTTTATCCTTGTTTCTTAATCTTTTAACATGCGTGTCTTAAAAATTCAAAAAGAGCACTATGAAGCATCTTATTAATGTATTACTCTGTTTTTCATGAGGGCATGGAAGGAATATGGAGTAGTCATCTGAGCAGATAAATAAGTATAATAATTATTAACATTAAAATGATCACATTTTTAACCCCTATAGTGTGTTAAGCTTAATGAAACTAGCAAATGTCCTTATGGTTTATTGGATTAGCAATTAGGTGAAAATGTTGAAAGAAGACTTATTTATTTGGACAGATGTAGAGAGGTCAGAATTAATTTTTTGAAAACCTTTTAATTGAATTCCCTTTTAATTTTCACAGTAGTGTCTTGTTAAATATTCATGTTAATGCTGGTGGCTTTCTGAAGGTCTGAACTAGATCTGTATTCTCAAAATCAGCAGAGATTGTTTAACCCTTTTCATCTAGTGTGCCAGCAGGGCCTTCCTGAGCGTAATCCCATAGTACTTGAATAATTAGAAGGTAGTAATGAGGATTTAATTAGTCCTTGAGATATGCTGGAACAGAACCCCTAGGAACTTTCCCTTTCGGACACGGATAGTGCACACAATTGATGCTTGCTGCAGGACCATGACGGGCTAGAAAATGTGTTCCATGGCAGAGGCGGTTCTTTGGCACCATTCTTTGACTGCAGATCCATACGAAGGTATCCTGGGTGGAGTCTTCCAGAATTATTGCATACATCTCCCAGCCTTCACTTTTGTCCCCCTTACTGACCAGATGTGGACCTCGCCTTCCTCCGCCACGTTGAGGAAGAGCCACTGTCCTTGCGGCATGACGGCTGGCTGTGCCTGCAGGAGAACTGGCTCTCGGCCTCTGGGTGGTGCCGTGGTTGGTAAAGCTAGACAAGTGGTGCTTCCATTGTGGCTGTGGGACCAGAGAGCAGAGATACTTCAATTGTGTGTATAATGTCCTGGTATTTTGCCCAGCCAAACATAGGGTCTTTGACAGCTGTTTGTCAACAGAATCACAAAAACTTCATCTTTGGAACCTGATCTTCTCAAAGTGATGTTTATTGGTAGTTGCATTTTTATAAATATAACAGTGCTGCTAGCTGGCAAAAGCACATTGCAAGTGGGGTGTAGTCCTGCGTTTTGGTGTCCTCTGTGTGCTACCAAAAACAGCAAATTAGAATTTCTGTGCTTTAGTAGTCTGAGGTTTCCAATTTACGTATTTTACTTAAACTGATTGAATAATATATGTCTTCATTATTCTTTTTCTTCTATTATCAACCCCAGATGTTCACCACCTTGGTATAATTTTATTCCCACCAATTAGTGGTGTGTTTCAATTTCTTTTTAGTCTGAATAGAATTTCTCATCAGATTTCTAGTCACATTCTATGTGCTAAGGGCAAATCTTTTACTCTTGAAACCATGGGGGAAAAGAGGTCTCTTAGAATAAGCTCAGTGTCCTGTGGATGAGACTAGGCCATCTGAGGACATGACTGAACATTGTTTTTGCTCTGCCTCGCATTCCTGCATCCATAGAAGGGCTTGGTTCCTGATAGATATTCTCACACCCAGAGCTGGACAGCTGCAAAAGCCCATCTTCACATCATTCAGGGATGGCAAGCCTTTTCAAAAGACAGAACAACCAAATATCAGAACATTTCTGGTTCTCAAATTTAAAAAACTTACCATTTTGCCAGAATAGATCATTTGCTCTGACATAGTATTTCTCCCTGTTAGGTCACTGCTGCTAAGAGTCTTGTATCTCCCTCTTCTCTGCTCCTTTCTTCCCAGAGATGTTTCTCCAGCTGGGCAGCTATAGTGTCCTTCTGAGCTGGAGTTCTCATGTCTGAAGCCTTGCACTAAGTGAAATGTCCAGGAGTTACCTCCCCTCACCATCCCCATGCTCTTTATAACCCAGGGGTATTTCATTACATACTTAAAAATTTCAAAGTTTTTTACTGGCTTGTTTCAAGTGATATTTATACCATAAGTTAGTTTTGAAGTTTTAAAAATTACTTCTGAATACCTTAATTGACCTAACTCCTTAATCATCAAGAACAGATTAATAGGTTGACCCTGAAATGAAGGAAATCGCCAAGGTAACTATTAAGGAATTGGAAGTGGGATTTAGTATTTGTTAAAAATTGTTCTGGTTTCACAAACAGAAATTATTTTGTTCCTCTTTCTATTGAATTCTCAGTTTTAAATAGGACAGTGAATCTGTAGATGCTGAGATATTTCTCAGATTATGCTAGTTATCAGAAAATGTTTCTTAATCCATCTTGTTAACTCTTTCTCGTTCTGAAGCAAAGGTATTTCACTTTCCTGCTGTGTGCTCTAGGAAGAGCATTATCGGTGTTCTGCCCTCACCCCTGAGGCAGTTAACTTAGCCTCTGCTCTTGAGGATCCCTTTTGTATGGTCTGTGAATGATGGAAATAAACTCAAATGGGAGGTTTTATACTAGAGAGGGTATCTAAACTTCACTCTGAAAAGGTGATTCTAATGTCTTGAGCCTCAGAACTCTGACTTTAGGCTAGACTGCAAGCCAAGCCAAAGGGGTGCAGCTCTAGTATAAGCATTGTGTTAGGTTATCATCGAGTTCCTTCTCAGACTACTGTCCAGATGTATGTCCATCAAAAAACTGAGAAAACATGTCACATACAGTAAAAACCAGTTGATGTTCATTGAGAAACCATCATCAGTCTTTTAAAATATTTTTTAAAAGTATAATTTTGTTACTTTTGTTGTATGTCATGATTTCATGAATTGTCAATAAAAGCATGCTTTTCATGGTTAACACTCACTTTTAACCTGCTCATTATTCTTCAGTGGAAGTATTTGAGAACATCTGGATCTTAGGTAAATTTAGCAGTATAGATTGCATGCACTGATCTATAGCAACAGGTTTTCCGCTGCTCCTTTTGCATTCCTTGCCTCAGTGAAAGTTTACCTTTTTCCCAACCAGAAAGCTAGAGGCCATGCTTGATGCTTTTTTCTCCTGCGTCACCCCCAAGCTAGCTAACTCCCCCATTAGACGGCCACGGTTTCCACCACTGCAGGTTCCAAATGCACTGTCACTTCCCTAGCCCAGCCTAGCTAGGCACCTTCAGTAGCCTCCAGCTCGTTCTCCTGTCCACTTTGCATGCTGCATCCCAAACAGTCTTGCCAGAAGAACAGAACTGCCCCTTAGCGCCTGTGCCTTGGAGAAAGGCACACACTGATTTGCTAGGGGGGTGCTCTTCCCTCCCAGCTCCTGCTCCTCATCTCTCATTACAGTGTTTCTCATCTTCCTGCCACACTGACCCTCTTTTAGGACCTTGATGTACTCTCTTCTCTAACTGGAATGCTCCCCCACCCCCATACACTACTTAAGCTCCACCCGCTGGGGTTTGCCTGCCTGCCTAGCATTGATTCTTCAGGTTCTGGTACCCTCCTGGGAGGGCAGGAGGCAGAGTGTGCTGGGTGGGCAGATGCATGAAGCTTGCCTGGCACAGTGCTGCCCCTATATAGGTCAGGTGCCTCAGGAGGAGGCAGCTCGTTCAGGGCCCATTCACAGCTGGGGAACAGCTGCCCGCCCAGAGCACCTTGAGCTCCATGAGGGCCAGCCCCAAGGCCATGTCATTGTCACAGTCCAGTGACTTATTTCATGTGCTATTTCTCACTTTAACCTGCCAGGAGTTTGGATTCAGAAGATCTGAGTTCAGGTGGAAATTTTACCACTATCAAGTTTTGTGATCTGGGACAATTAATTAAATCTCTGTTCCCTTAAATATGGATTAGAGTATCCCATGAACTTATTGCAAAGGTCAGTAAGTTCATCTGAAGTTGGTAAATTGCATGGCATTGTGAAAATATAAATAATAAGCATAAACATCAGGTACATCTAGGTCAAGTGTGGCCTGGATTAAAAGTGCATAGAAAGTAGTTCATTTGCTTCTTCCGGCACAGGTGTGTACGCTGTCCTTGCTATCAGCACTAAAACCAACCTTTGCAGATAAAACTTTGAAGCTGTGCACATGGAAAGGCTGGATGTTTTGTCCCCATCTGCCATCTGGTAGTCAGTCTGATTCCTCCCTGATTCCAATTTACTCAGTGATGGGTGGTGTAAGTTTCGAGGCTGCTCAGCAGCTAAGCGGGCCATTGTGGAGGAGGAGGCTCGATGCTGTGGTGTATGCTCCCATGCTTCGGGCACTGTAGTCGCAGGGAAAGGAGCAGGAGTGATTCTGCCAGTTAACCTAATAGCACAGCTGGTAGGACGCAGGGGGCCTGGGTTAAAGCCTTGAACGGGTCATTAGTTTCTGTCTTCCTCAAAGCAGTTCATGTTGCAAAGAGAAGCAGGCAGGAAAATAAATACTGAAGATATTAAAATGTACCAACAATACTTTTTAAAATCTGTTTTTCTCTCCAAATGGGACCCTTACACCTATTGGTGAAGAGAAATGGCCTGTCTTTCTGGTTGGAGACTTGGCTGAGGTAGTGTGGCGTGTGACCATTATTTCACACATGTGGTGAGACATCTTTTATTGAACTGACTTTCAAAAGCAAAGTAGTAATTTTGTGAATTTTTAACAGGATGCCAACATGAAAACAAATTGTCCATGTGCCACAGGGAAATCAGGCTTTTTCTTTTTGGTTGCTTATGGAACCTTGGGTATCTTATTGGTGTCCTGACGGTGTGAAGCTCTCTACTGGTTGAAGAGGCACCTATGAAGAAATTAAATTTTGGTGTTTCGGTTCTGGCTGTCCTGCATAAGCCAGGGCACCCTCTCCTTGCTATTCCCTTTTTCATGTAGTGACAAACCAGGACTTGGACTTTATGCTTGATTTGCTTTTTTTCCAACAGGATTTAAAGTCTCTAAAACTTAAGGTTGCAGAATATGTTATATTATATGAAGATGAAAAGAATACACAGTTGGCAGCCGAGACCCATGTTCACATTCCTTTCGGTTTAATTTTGGGAGATTGATTCAGTGTTCATTTAGCTGCTTCTACATCTGTCTTCTAATGTCCTTCAACCCAGAGTACATTTTTGGAGTTTTGATAACCTATCATTGCATATCAGGGTTCATGGAGTTTTCTGGTAGTTTCCTATATCAGTCCAACACAAATATGATTTAAGGCCTAAGTTTGCTTTTTAAAATTACACATAATTTTATTCTTTTTTTTAAAATTTTTTTTCAAATATTTATTTTTTAGTTGTAGGTGGACAGAATATCTTTATTTTATTTTTATGTGGTGCTGAGGATCGAACCCAGTGCCTCACGCGTGCTAGGTGAACATGCTACCACTGAGCCACGACCCCAGCCCCTCTTTTTTTTTTGTACCAGGAATTGAACCCCCAAGTATGCTTAACCACTGAGCCACATCCCCATCCCTTTTTAATATTTTATTAGAGACAGGGTCTCACTGAGTTGTTTAGGGCCTTGCTAAGTTGCTGAGGCTGGCTTTGAACTCATGATCCTCCTGCCTCAGCCTCCCCAGTCTTTGGGATTACAGGTGTGTGCCACTGCAGGCAGCTTTATTCCATTTTTGATAACTTTAGTGTTCTAAAGATCATCTGTATCTCTATCTTGTCCAGAAAAGAATTTTTCCATATCTCTACTGCACAGAAATACTCTGCATTCAATTTCATCTCTTATTTGGAAAATTTTTATGATGACTTACTTCATAAATCAGTTGCTTTAAACATTTTTGTGTTACTACAGTTTGATCTTCCTTTATTTATAAGGATTTTCTTTTTTACAAATAAGTGAGTCATATGTAGCATTTTTTTTTAATTGGGGGAAATATCCATTAAACAAATCACAAATAAGACAGTGCTAAAGAAAAGCATTGGAAAGGTCTTGAAAATTCACCTAATAAAAAGATAGATAGGCTGGGCACAGTGACACACACCTGTAATCCCAGTGTCTTGGGAGGCTGAGATAGGAGAATTGTAAGTTCAAAGCCAGCCTCAGCAACTTAACAAAGCCCTAAGCAACTCAGTGAGACCCTGTCTCTAAATAAAATACAATAAAAGATGTGGCTCAGTGGTTAAGCACCCCTGGTACAAAAAAAAAGATAGATAAATGTTTTAGAAATGTTGATTCACATAGGCCAGTTTTTCCAGAGTGATGAAGGGATTTTTATTCACTTGATGAAAGAAAAATGTCTCTTGACTTAATCTTTAAAACTTAATCTTTAAAACTCGGTCTCCATAATACAGAGTGAAATATCATTTTTCCTAGACCTGCAGTAAACATGACTTTATACTGCCATGTAACAAGAATGGATTATTGGTTTGAGGTCCACTGATAGTAAGGTTGCCACCGTAGGAGAATGGCCCTGAGTAAACTGTGCTTTACAAAAGGCAAATAAAGGCTGGGGTTGTGGCTCTGTGGTAGAGCACTTGCCCAGCATGTGTGAAGTACTAGGTTCAATTCTGATCACCACATATAAACAAAGTCCATTGACAACTAAAAAAAGTTAAAAAAAAAAAAAAAAGGCAGATAAATGCTTCTTGGTCAGATCCTGGCAACCCATACCCCCTGTGCTATCTTTAGCTATTGGATATTTGGAATATGGAATTCAAAAAATTACCAAGTTGTCATTAAATATGTAAATTAACACTGTGTACCTTTGGAATACAGATTGTTAGCCTCTTGTCAAATGGTGGAAAGAAGTTGCCCAAGATTTCTCCCAAAACTGCAAGATCAGTAGGAAGCTGCCAGGACCCTGCCCTTGTCCTGGCCAGGGTCTTATAGCTGTGAAGAGAAAGGTCTCCCCTATGTCAGACCTGGGTCTTCCTGTAAACCCCACGTAAAACCCTCAAGGATTGATTAATCCATTGCACAGATGTCTATAAAAATCGCCATTGTCATGGTGACTGAAATCCTGTGGGCCAGGATCTTTGCTCTTTACCTTGAATGTTTGTTCAGACCCTTGACAGAAATCTCAGTGTCTCTTTCCCTCCTTCTCCCCCTGTCCATCTTCCCCTCTCCCAGTCTCCTCCCTCTCTGCCAGGAAGGATGTACACTGAATTTGAGGCCACCAGAGGTAATCAGTACCTACCAGAGCTTAGTAGAGGGGCTAAGCTTAGCTTTTCTGAGCCAGTGGCATGGCTGGCCAATTATTTCTGGAAGCACCTATTTGTAGGGGTTCCGTGCTGTCTGGATAGTGAACCACATGAGGCAAGCTACCCCTCAGCTCTGACTGGGATATGAAACAGACAGGTTCCAGAGACATAGGCTTCCTAGGCAAGGACCTTAGGCTGCTGGTCAAGGTCTCAAGACGGGTAGCAATTACACTGCAGGGAAGTGACCACTGTCCAGACCCTTGAGGCACTTTCTGTCTTCACTGATGAATGGCTTGTAGGGAAACCTGGCAAGCAAGGCTAGTTTGGAAACTTGGAGTTGTTCCAATGGGAAGGGAAGTACGTAGTGGGTTATATTAAAGATCATGTGACTAAAAGTAGCTATTGCTCACTGGGCCTCTTGCAGGTGCACAGGGCTGAGTCTTGCGCTTTCACATTGCATCACTTCATCTTATGAGGCAGGCTCTTGACAGAAAAGGAAACTGAGGCCTGACTAAACTTGCCGGAAGCTCTCTGACTGTAAGCAGGGCAGCCACACTCTGGGCTCTGCCTGCTGGCCTACCCTCCTCAGGCCCACAGCAGGGCCAGGAAGAGTGGAGGAATGTGACATAGGGAGATGAAGGACATGTTTCTGGACCGATAGGTGTCTTTTTCCCCTTCCTTTCCTTTCTGTCATCCCTCAGTTGCCACTGCTCTCGACAGTCCTGCTCTTCAGGGACGATGTTCTGCATACGGGTGGAACAAGGACGCGACAGCCTGACTTACTAAGCTGCTTTTGTACAGTAAAAGTAAATGGATCCAGAATGAAGCTGCCTTGTTATTCACTAAAGGCATATGTATCTGTCCAACTCCGCGCCAGACACCTTGCTTGGACAAATGAGAAGAGAGCTTTTAAATACTCCGGTGCACGCCATCTGGGAGAGATCCAGACCCACAAACAGATGACAGTGTAGTAACAGCTCCACCATGCCCGACGTAGGCCCTGTCCATGCATGTGGAGGAGGCCACTTGCCTGGGGAAGGCAGAGGGCAGGAGTTCATCACTGCAGTAGAAGCGAAGGCCTGAGAGGCCTGGGGTGCCCAACGGGAGGCCCTGCAGAGCTTCCCTGTGCTTCCCATTGGTCGATTTCGTTTCCTATTGACATGTAAAATATCAGAGCACATTACACATTACAGTAGGGAGGAATCTTGTTTTGTGAAGCACAGTATGTGTTGAGTGACATGTGACTATATGAACACATGCACACTAGATCATGATCTAAAATGTTTCCTAGCTGGATGCAGTGGGGCACGCTTGTAGCCCCAGCAACTCAGGAGGCAGAGGCAGGAGCATCACGAGCCCAGGAGTTCGAGACCAGCCTGAGCAACATCTGAAACTTGCAAAAACAAAAATAAGAAAATGTTTCCCAGGGCTAGGGATACAACTTGGTGGCAGAGCTTAGTATGTGTGAGGCCCTAGGTTCAGTCCCAGGTACAGCGACGACAGTGGCATTTCCTAACTGTGAACTGTGGTTTCAAAATGATTGTTTATACGTAACCTCAGCACATTACCCTTTGTGAGCCACAATGTCTTTAGTTTGTTTTGAAACTTAAATGAACTAATAATGACAAACTTTAGCACAAAATATATGTTCATTAAACGTCATCTGTTTACCTAGACCAGGGAATAGCACCCTACCTGGAGATATTTGCTAAGTGGCAGGATTTGCATACACTTGCAGGGCTAAAGCAACCTCGTACCTGTAGGGATCTCAGAGCCCCTGAGGGACAGAAGCACCAGGGAATGAGACGAGGAAAGGAGAGGCCAAACGCAGAAGACGCGTGTGCTGGGCCAAGAAGCGTGGCCTCCATTCTGTGAGCAGGTCTCAAACAAACCCTGTTGCCAGGTCCCTGGAGAGAGAGAATGCCGTGCAGAATCAGACCTCATTCTGAGAGGAGGAGAACAGGACGTGGGGCACGTAGGGAGCCCAGGAGCCAAGGCAGGAGTTGGAGGAAGCCTTGCTGCTTGGTTGCAGGCATTCCCTTATTACCCTCAGGAGCTGAGCCATGGGAGGGTTTGGAGAAAGGGGTCATGTGCTAAATGAAGCATGGAAAAGAGCTAACCAAATGAAAGGGCACGCAGGCTCCTCTGGGAGTGCAGGAGCTTTGGTTCCTCCACATTCTTCCATGTGGTTCAGGACTCAGATTAAACCTGACTTCAAGCAAACCCCTTGTCTTCCCCAGTTTGAAGTGGACCCTCCCCAGAATCTCCGACACCACCTGTACTTTGCTTTTATTGTCCTCAGACCTATTTATTTTGAATTGTTGGATGTCTGTCTCCCGCTAGAGTGGAAGCTCCCTGAGGGCAGACACTGTCTGTTTTGCTCCTTGCTTAATATCCTAGCACCTGGCACTTAAATGATAAAGAGAGGCAAGGGAAGTGATCACCCATTGACTAAGAGGTTACTGGGTTTTCCTCATATAAAATTATAAGTTGCTTTGTAATTTTATCATTTTTCTTTGTGGTTAAGATTTGTTTTCTGTTCAACAAAGTTTTAAGTTGAGTGCAAGGATCACATGTTTTGCTTTAAAAATTTTTTTTTCTTATTTTTGTCATAGTTCCGTGAATACTAGAGTAAAATTGAGGCATGCTGCCAGAAGATCTGTGTAACATTGTGGATTCTGTTACCAGTTTGATAGCTTAAATTGGAACTCACACAATGAATAAAGCACTCATAGAATCACTAGAAAGGCGATAGTGATGCCTTTGAATAGCATTTTCATGGTGTTTTCCAGTGTAGAAAAGCGCTTTTGCATATACTTTTCTTATTGGATTCTCAGAATGATCTTGTAAGCCAAGGCAAGAAGTGTTTTCACTGTGTCATACAAGAGCCCACGGGTCCCACAAGGGGCTCAGTTGAGGCAGCCTCTAACCCACATCTGGTTCCAAACAGATCGGAGTGTGTGTTTCTCCTATTCTGACACATTACCCTCTCTCCAAGAAAACAGATTGTGCTTGAAATTCTTTATGTAAAGGGCAGTATTTTCTATGTCAAAAATGTACCTCTCTTCATTTACAATATGGTGATACTAGTATTTTGTGATACTTACACATGTAATGCAGGACTTAAAATAGTAAATTTAATTATAAAAACCCTTGTATACACTTACATGACAGGTGAAATATATTTTTAGACAGGATAATTGTCTAATTTAGTACTTTGTCCAAAGTTTAAATGTTCCCATGTTAATATTTACTTGGAACATATAATTCTTTAGTACATTTAATAAATCAATATATTTTCATAATGTACAGGAAATTCATTTTATACTTTCTAGATTTCCCTTACTAGAAAGTTGGTTTTCTAAACTCAGATGGCTTAGAACTGGGAAATCTCACACCTCTTTAAAGCTGCAGCTGCATTCCCCCAGCTGTCAAACTGTGGCACAAGCTGCCATTTCATAATAACTTTCTAAAACTAAAGTACAACCAAATATGTCTCCAAAAATAGAGAATTTGGGGTTGAATTTTGATTTTTTTCTCCGTATTTGGGGAAACATTCAAACCTTTATTTCATTCAAAATAAAGATTTAAAACAACAAATAAAAGGATTACCCCCCAAAATAAATGGAAATTACAGACCCAATTTAGATTTTTCCTGGGAGAGAAAAATGTTCAAGCCAGAGTCATAGAGAACTAGAGCTAGAAGTGGCCCCACTACCATCAAGGGGCCATAGGACTCAGATGCCTGAAGTCTCTGCAGCTGACTGGGATCTGCACAGCAGAGTGGAAGGCCAGGACTGGCATCCTATGACCCTGGGCTGCCTCTCCTGCTTCCCACTTTGGAATACATGGTCGTCGTAGATACTGACAGCCTGGCTATAATGTGTTTCTGAGCTCACATCAACCTTGTGAGGTGGGTGTTGACTCCCCACTTGGGAGATGAGGAAACAATTGACTTGCATGATTTCTACGTTTAGGATGGAAGGTACAAGTGCCTCTTTCCAGCCAACTTCTGTCAGTCCTTGTTTTTCATTCCCTTGCTTAAAAGATGATGGCAATATTCTACAACCTTTAAAAATCGGAAGACTTCTTCAGGGGGACGATGTATCACTTTAACTCTCACTTGGCTTCTAACTTTGAATCTTCCCTTCAGCCCTTTCTCAATGCTACCAATCGGAGTAGAACTAGCTTCAAAAATGCACGTCAAATCCTGTCGCTTTGCAGCTCTGATGGTACTCAGCTGAAGCCAGTGTGACTCCAGCCCAAGGACCAACTTCCCATGGGCCAGCAGGGAGGGCACTTCACTGGTGGGTGATGGCAGCTCTGCCTGCTGCATGGGAGGGAATGCTTAGGGCCAGCAGGGACTGGCAGATGACATGGACAGCTCTAGAACGAGAACCAAAAGATCCACTGAACACTGCCCATGTGGTCCGCTGGTGAGGGAGATGCACGGCACAGCCACGAGTCATAAAATACCTCGGCAAGGCTGTGCGGAAACGCCACAGCCCTGGACAGGCTTCTGGAAGGAGGAGGGGCAGAAGGTTGCCCCAGGAGAGCCCTTTTAACCCTCTGGTTACACAGGTGCTGAGCCATGTGGATCTCCATGTACTTAAGTAAAAAACGGATATAGAAATAAAAACCGACTTGTTCATTCTGACTGGAAACTACGTGTGAACACGTGGGGTGCTAGAGTTGAGAGGTTTTCTTGGCAGTTTATGGAGCAGAACATTCGCACTGTTGTGTCTGCCTTGAGTATGCAGAACACGTTCACGGGTTATATCAGTTGATCCTTATAGGAACTTCATCTCCATTTCAAGATGAGGAAACTAAGGCTTGAGGAAATTAGGATTTGCCCAAGGTCACACAGCCAGTTGGGTTCAACCTGCACTGCAGGGTGTCTGTTTACACATCTGCCGCCTCTGAGATTCTGAGCTGGAGGCACAGAACTGTACTCCAGGTCTTCTGCTGGCAGTCCAGTGTGTCAGGTGGTGATAGCTGAGACAGAAGTCAGGGAAATTGTTGCCTTCCCCTTCTGTGGTCTTGGAGGTCACGGGGGAAGGGGTGACTCTTTTGGAAAACAGAGAAGATTTTAAGAAGCTCCTGTAAGTGGAGCTGTTGAAAATACACAGAAAATTAGCTTTCCAGTTTTAATTTCTATTTGAAGAGGTGACACTTTTCTATCTGACACCTCATAGAACTTGTCTCTAAGTTACAGAATTCGATGCTGTGACACATTCCATTTGTGGTATTTCATCTGTGTTGCAGTCCTGGGCATCCACCTGGGCCTCTCACCTGCTGGGCAAGTGCTCCACCACAAAGCTACACCCAGAGTGCTGCATTCAAATTAGCTTTAAGATTCCACTTCCTTTTGAAGTCTTTTCACAAACTTGATTTTTCTGCAAAATGCCTTTGATCGTTGGGATAGTTCACATGGAATTGTCAAGTGACATGTGTTTTTAAGTACTGAACAATAGTCTAAAATAAAGAAGTAGCTTGCCCAGGTGAGAATTCTTAGAACTCACTTGAACAAACCGTAAGCCTGCAGGAAAGGTTCCAGAAGCAACAGCCACTGACTGTTGCTATAGGCATCATCAGAGCTTCTGAGGCCTTTCACGTGAACACCTTTATGGTCAAGGGGAAAGGGAATGCTGAAGGGACCTGTGTTGCTGTCCTTAGCTAATGAAGAGGAAGGCAGTCAGGAAGAGAAAACTCAGGCACGATCTGTATGGAATTGGATTTTTTTTTTTTTAATTCAACAAGGCTGTATCTAAAACTCTGGAGAATTTTATAGTAAAGCTTAGATAAATATTTCATGTAACATCTTAAGAAGCAATCACTTATAGTAATTTTAGTCCTCTGATTTCTGTTTGTTTTCAGATTTGAAAAAGCAAACATTTTCTATGATGATTTATATCTGGGAGCTGCCAATTGAGCCCAATTTCAGAAGGCTTATCTTTATAAATAAATTAAATAGGATAATAAAGACTAGCTCTACCTACTTTTATATCTCTTTAGGCAGAAGCAATGTTAAAAGATATCTCCCTCTCTCTTTTTTCTGCCGAAATGCAAACCACAGCGTTTGTAAACACAAAGTACCATTTAGCCTCCCAAGTTTAAACTGCCCTTAGATGGAGGTCCAGTCTCACCTATCACCGCTGCAGTTGGTTTTCTTTGGAAACTGCAGCCCTGGTTCTCCTCTAGAGCAGGCAGCATCCTGCCTTGTCCTAGCTAGAGCCTTCCCTTGGCAACACGGGCACAATGACCAGCACAAACCCTTGAGTTCTGAGAGCTGTTTCTCATACTGCGCTTTGTTGGTTTGCTACTTTGATGATGCAAGCTTTTCTTAGAAACATGCCTTGGCTCCAGCACTCTCTGTCCAAACAGCCCGCGCTGCTTACTAGCGTTTGCCCCAGCTACTAGCACTTGGACGCACCTGACGTTGTAGTTCTGCATCATATAAAGATTCATCTTCTGGGCTGGGGATGTAGCTCAGTTGGTAGGGTACTTGCCTCACATGCACAAGGCTCTGTGTTCGATCCGTAGCACCACAAAGAAAAAAAAAGATTTGTCTTCTTTTTCCATTTAAAGTACTGCACCAACCCCTACCATATTGTGCTGAGCACTGTCTTATATGCCTGAAGAATTAAACCTTTATTTATTTAAAAAAAAAAAAAAAAAAAACACTAATTTTTGGATGCTTTGTGCCACACGCCCTGTAAGCCACAGGATGCAGCAGTAAGCCCAGATGTGGTTCTTGCCATCGTGGAGCTTATGTTTTAGTGGGGAAGAGGGACAATAAGTGAGTCCAGAAATAATAGCAGTAGTACTTAGAAGTTGCGAAAGGTGCTATGAATATAGGTAGGTGTAAAACAGCAAGGGCTGCGAGACTGCAGAGTGGTGAGCAGGTAAAGCTGGCCTAAAGAATGAGGAGGATCCAGTAACATCAAAACCGGAGAGAGTACAGCTGTGTTGAGTGGAAGAGTTTCGTGTTATCTTCTAGGAACTTCCAGAAGACCAGTGGGCATGCAGGGTAGCAGAGGAAGAGAAAGCTATAGGAAAGGGAGGTGAAGTAAGGCAACTGCCAGGCCGTGCAGGATCAATGGCTGGGTGAGGTGTTTGAATGTGAGGCCCACACACAGTGGGGAGCCTTGAAGGGGTTCATGCAGTTCACCTGCAGAAGGAGAGAGTGGTTTAGCCCCTGAAGGGCCTCTAGTGGGTCCGGAGTCCAGTTGGACGGGACTTGTCCTGGGAGCTCTGTGCAGGGGAAGCTGGGGGTGGGGACGTGAGACCTGTGCTCTAAGCACAGGTGCTAAGGAGCTGGCACAGCATGTGCAACTGGCAAGTGCAGGCTTCCCAGCTGTGCCTGGTGCATTCCATAGGGGCTTGCCTGTAAGAGCTGTTATAGTGACTTGCCTTCCTCCCTCTTCTCCTTTCTCCAGGTCAACTTCACCATCTTCTGGGGTCCTAGGAACTCTCTAATGAGAATTCAGGGTTAGGACCAGGATGTCCCCATGGTACCCTCCCAGATCCCCCACCTGGATTTGAGATGTCTGTAGTTATTTCTTAGGGGAATCTCAGCATCAGCCCTTTCCCCATGGACCCTACACACAATCCTGTGTCCATTTTTGTGCATGCAGAGATTATGAAGCACCTGCATTTACGTGTTCCATCTGTTTTCCACATAGGTTTTATGGCAGGCACACAAAGAAACCCTCAGATGTCTCAGTACGGACCTCAGCAGACAGGACCGTCCATGTCGCCTCATCCTTCTCCTGGAGGCCAGGTGCACCCTGGAATCAGTACCTTTCAGCAGAGCAACTCAAGTGGGACTTATGGCCCACAGATGAGCCAGTATGGACCACAAGGTAAAGGCAGCGCAGTGCGTGGTACAAGTCTTCAGATACGCCAGTCTTTCAGGGTTTTAGGGTTGTAAGTGTGCCTTAAGATTCCCCTGGTGGGGCTGGGGTTGTGGCTCAGTGGTAGAGTGCTTGCCTACCATGTGTGAGGCACTGGGTTCAATCCTTAGCACCACATAAAAATAAATTAAAAAATACAAAGGTATTGTATCCATCTACAACTAAGAATAAAAATAAAAAAGATTCTCTTGGTGCCTGACAGGCTGTGCGGTTAATGCAGACCCACAGTCCTTCAGTTGGCCGTCTCGACAGAAAGAAGCGCAGCCGCTGCTCCTGAAACATTTGCACCTCAGGTGCTGCAGTAAGTGCACCTGTGTTAACGGTCACTAATAAGGGAGCACACTCATCTCTACGGTGTCATTCCAAGTGCTTCTGGAGAAAAAGACATAAGCCTTAGCCTTAGAAAGTTTCTGATTTGTTAGGGTCCTCTCAATCCCCTCCAGAACCACAGACTCCTGGCTCAGAAGGGTGTCCCCCCGCATAGCCCATTGGCCTGTCTCTGGGGTGCCGAGCAGGTGGGGGCATCTCTCAGTTCCTCAGCCATCACCATCCGACTCCTAGAAGACAGCACAGAGCCTGACGCAGGTGCCCATCCTCAGGCAGGAAGAGAAGGGAGCATGGAGAGATGAGTGGAGCGTGCCCCAGATGCATCACGCACAGGCCACCTTCCTGGGAGCTCTTGTAGGTTTTGTCAGATATGCATAGAGTCCTTTTATCAAGATTTAACCTCATCTGGAGGTATATATGTCTTTTTGAAGTCACTTTGGGCAGAAGGACATTCGAATTTAGCACATTATTTACATTTTATTTATTCAAACATTAAAGGATAATGTAGAGAATGAGGCAATCTAGCACAATTCCTGGAGCTTCCTCACTTCTGAAAATCCCAGGAACATTCCAAGTGAGGATGAGAGCATTGGGCTGCTCACCCCACCACAGCCCCTCCAGGCCTGTGGGCCCAGCCTCTTAAAGCCCCTGTCTTTAGTAAGCCGTGCCATATTAAGGAGGGGCCCCAGAGGCCCAGGCGCCTCGCAGAAAGCCTTGTTGTCCTGTTTATGCTAGTTACAGTTTGGGAAGGGAGTGGTCCCTGTCCCGAGGACCTTCCTCTGCAGGATTCCAGAGCTGCCAGTGTGGCACTGTCTTCTTGCCTTGCACTGCTGTGTTCTGTTCCCTTTCTAGCTGTTTCTGTGTTAGGAAACTGCTAGAAAACCCAAAGCATGAGCCTTCCTGCCTTGGCTTGTGTGTACCTGGGCAGAGCGCCCGGACGCCGTGTTGTGCGTCCCTTCATGCCCCATCATAAGGTTTTCCAGGTTGCTAAGCCAGCAAGCCTTGGGATGTTCTTCCCGGCTGACAGTAATGGTCTGCCTGCCCCTGTCAGTTCAGGTCATCATGACCTGAAAGGCTTTGAGGCAGGATCGTGAGTGACTTCCCTGAGAGCTGCCCTGCTACCACCCTCACTGTTTTCTATAGCTGTCACGGAAAGAAGAAAACTGTAGACAGCTGGAAGCAGTTTACAAATTGTGGCGGGCTGGGGAAATGTGGACGTTCTCTCAGAATGTAGTTGGAGACAAGTTTGCAGCTGTGTTCTCAGAACTGGCTGCCAGGCCCCACGACCCTGAGGGCCCAGGGTGATCTTTGACTTAGGCCTCTGTACTCCTCAGCAAGTCAGTCTTGGAGCCCCTTCCTTTGCTCAGTGACAGAAGACAGCCTCACACCATCCAACAAGTCCTTTGTGAATAAACCTTGAGCTTATGCAATGGGAGTTGATAGCAGGGAAAATGATTTCCATGGAATGGATTTCTTTTTTGAAAGAATGCTTCAGTTTTCTGGAATCACTGATTATGAAGACTCTTCACATAAGAGCACTGGGCCTGCAAAAGTTCTCACCCAACTTGCTGTGTGTTGGAATGTTGCTTACGCTCTCCGTGAGTGAGTTTTCTTCGGGAAAATGAGAAAATTGTATTCTATTACCTTGGAAATAACTTCCAATTCCAGTGTTCCACAAGCCTAAATTTTGCTTCAGTTCCAGGCTGTTTTATATCAGTGTAGCCACTGGATCCCCGTGGGACAATGTTGTCAGGTTGGCGAGGCAGGGGACACTCTACCACTGAGCTCCACCCCAGCCCTTTGCGTTGTATCTTGATGGCGTCTGGCCAAGTTGCTGGCCTCAAGCCCACCATCCTCCTGTAAGAGTGCATCTTGTGGATTTTTTGAGGTGTGCTTTCTGACATAGGTTGACAGCAGGAATGACTTGAAGCTAGAGTGATGTTCACGAACTGGAGCTGTCCCTCCCTCCGCCATCTCCTGCCTTTGTGTGTCCTCTGCCCTCTTCTCTCCATGCGGCTGTCCACTCTGAGGTGCGCCCCTTCAGGGGTCCTGCACAGATGCTGATGCCAGGGACTGAAACCAGTGTTCCAGGTTTCTCATGTTCAAATACAAACCAGGGCCTGGTCTCAGCAAGCACCTGAGAGGCAGGGGCCACGAGGACTATGCCACTCAGGAAGCACTCTTACCTTTGTATTTTTCTTTGATGATTTTTTGAAGCAGGGACGCAAATGGTATTTTCTTTTCTTTCTCCCTTTAGTTAACTACTCGGGTTACCAGTAAAACATTCAGCTTGCATCTTCTCGTTTTAGGTTTTCACATCTTTGGAAAGACACACTCATGTGAATGGCGGGCATCCTTAGCTTCGTCCTCTGTCTGTTCTTAACTCAACGACTTTTTCTTAGATTGTGTATTTATTTTAAGAGATCTCAGGGGAAGATACTTTTTATCTCTGTTTGCACTTTAGTCAGGAGCAGCTTCTCCAAATTGCACTCGTTAAGCCTGTCACCGCTCTGGGCCCTACTCTGTGTTCTTCATGTAGATCCCCTTTTGTCCTCACAGCCCCCGTGAGGCAAGTCATGTTATCATACTGCTTCACAGAGAAGGAAACCGAGGCACAGAGCAGTTAAGGCTTTCTCCAGGGTGAGCAGTGACTAATGTGGCCTGCCAGGCGCCGACCATTGGCCAGCCCATTCCCATGACTCAAGGAAGGCCCTGTGAGCACGTCCCACTTGCAGGCCAGAAAACCAAAGCCTTGAGGAGGTTTGTCACTTACCCACAACCTCACAGGTAGTAACTGGCAGAGCCAGGCTCACACAAGAGACAATGGCCTCAGAGGCCATTCACACAGTTACTGGCTGACCACGTCCCGGGCCTCAGTGTGCTCCCTTCATTCATGGGCCACGTGGAAAGCAAAAGCAAAACGCCCGCCAGGCGCCTTCAGCAGCCAAGAACGTGCAGGAGTACAGCCATGGAAATACATCAGAAGTACCGAGGAGGACAAGAGAAAAATTCCTATGAAGTGGACAAGGGGGAGATGTTAGAAATACTATAGAATCTGAATTATTAAATATACAAATGAGATGAAACCAATTTAAATGTGTAAAAATATTTAATTACAGTCTATTTTACAAAGTAATACCTTTCTACCTTCAAGGAAACACACATAGTAACTAACCTTGCAAAGTATTTGCAAGGAAAGAGGGCCATAGGGACTCACTTTAATAAACAGAAAGGACTTACGTAAATAACTATTAATTATTAATAAGTGGATTTTTATGGGAAAAGAGAACTGAAATCAATTCTATCTTCATAGCCCTTTTATTTCTTAAGGACAAAGATTCTATCTTATTTGTTTTTTGTGTTCTCTAGAAAAACATCTGTCACACTGAGCGTCCACAGATACTCTGCATATTTGACACTAATTGCAAAGAGTAGTAAGGACCTGGTGGGAGTTTTGCTACAGATAAACAGTGTTGTCTCAGGCACGTCACAGCCATTCTGAGACTAGATCCTCGACAGTTACTCCTCACTTGTACAGTAGCGTCCAGGCGTTTGCAGGGCCAGCCCGGGGAGCGGTGCGGGTTATACGCGGGCACAGCCCTGGTGTTGGGCCCATGTTACAGGGTCTGTCTCAGGAAGCAGAGCGCCTCCAAGGAGGTCAGTCTGATGAACCGTTTACTTCTCAATTTGGTAAAAGATGTTTTTCCAGAAGGGTTTAAACATTGTTTCTTTAAAATAAATTAAAAGCCATCTGAAATCTTCCTTTTCGCTTCCTTTCTAGTAAATTCAGCAAAAGCAAAATCATATTCAGTTGAAATGAGTGCAGTTCCACAGCAGTGAATCATACAGTGATAATACTGAAGCTCTTTTGGTCTAGAGGAACAAGGCACAAATACTGGGAGTTGTCCCTTTTGAGAGTCCTTTGTGGGCTCCTGGGTGTGTAACCCAGGGGTCTGGCTCACTCTTGTAAATCTGGATCCTTGTTTTTCCTCCTGAGGCAGGGTTGCCTGCTTCCTGGTTGTGACCTGGGGTCAGAAGGTCATCTTGGTGCCGGAGGTGGGCATCATTGATCTTGGACTCACCAACAGCTGTTTCTGTGCTGGTCGCTCCCCTTCATATCAACTCATTTCATTTTTTTTCTTGAAACAGGTTGTAACACACTTTGGGGTTATAGCTTCTTGTTCTCTTAGCCTTGTTTTATATTTAAATTGATAGTTGGAAGCAAAGGATTAATCCATTTTATATACAGTTTTGTTTTATTGAAGGAATATTGTAAACGTCTGTGTTAGTAATATTAAAAAACATGGAATTAGATCCTTTTATTGCACAATGTAGGTTGATGTAAGCAAGGCTTCTTTTGATGTCCCAATTTAGCTTAATCAGTGACAAGATTCAAGTGTGAATTTTTCTTAGACTGATAATCATCATGATTTGATCAAAACCTGTGAATTAGTTTTTTAAAAAGTCAAAAAAATTATAATGCAAATCAACTTAAAATAGAAAAAAAAGAGGAGGAGGAACAAAAAAAGCTGGGCACTGCTGCACATGCCTGTAATCTCAGCTGCTTAGGAGGCTGATGCACGAGGATCGTGAATCCAAGACCAGCCTGTGCAACTTACGGAGACCCCGTCTTAAGGAAAGGAAGAAAAAGAGAAAGAAAAAGGCATTAGTTTGACTCAGGTAAAGCTAATTATTGTACCTTGATAATTAAAGACAGCAGCACCCACGAGACAGTGTCCTTTCTGCTAATCGACTAGATGAGCATCTTGTTGTACTGGTGGCTTTCACTGCTGTTGGTCTTGATGGGGACGGCCACAGGCAGCAATCCAGATGACCACACGTGGACACACGGCTCTGCTACATGTCTTAGCATAGTGCCTTTTCCTGTAGCTTGTAGCTCTGCTGTTTATTAAAGTGTTTGCTTAAAAAGAGACTGTCTGTTGGATCACACATCTGCAGGAGCATGCCCGTGTAGTCACGTGAGGCAGATGGGAATGTCCCTTGCCAGCCTCTTGCCCCTGCACCCCCCACTGCAGCTCTGAGCCCAGTCCCGCAGCATGTGGCAGGGGAGTTTCCAACTCAGACTCTTTCTAGATTCAGTTTCTAACAGTGGAGACGTTACTATTTTATACTGAAGTTGATTGTTGTATTAAGACAATACCTGTCTGCATAACTGTTAATATCAGTGCTTATTCTTTATATATACTTATCTCTGTTTCAGGAATAACCTAATTATGTGTGCGTCATGAAAGTAAAGTTTGACCCTAACACAATACAGAATAATGTAAACACAATAATGTAACACAATGTAAAGAAAATTCCTGTTAATTAGTAAAAATTTATTAATATATCAGAACAGTTTTTGTCTATTCGTTGTCAGATGTCCAAAAATAGTTATTGTCATTAAAAGTTTTGTCTCCACAGCAACCATAGGAGATAGGTGATCATTTGTATACCCTCTTCATAGATGAGGAGACTGAGCTTCAATGATAATTAGCTTTCCAAAGGCCTCACATGCAAGAACCAGTTCTGCTCTGATGTCACATACTGGTTGTACCTGTGTGTCCCTGGCATGTGTGTCAATGTTAGCCTTAGTCATTGTGTCATTGAAGAGCCCAAGCTTCTCCTGGGAGAGGCAGTAACGTGCACACGGTTCCCTTGCCCAGCATGCCTCCACTTCTCCCCACGCAGTACGGTTGTCACTGCTGAGCTTTCTTTGTAGTTCTCATCATCACGTAGTCTGGTCTTTATGTCCTAATTTCCTGTCTCTGCCACCGGAATATAAGTTCTCCGACCTTCATCACTGCCGAATCTCCAGCAGTGTTGTTCCTTATACAACATTCTGGTGTATAAGGAGTCCTCAAAAACAATTTCTTAAATGAATGAATTTTACTAAGAGAAGAATCCAGAGACACTGACATACCTTCCTGACCCTCCTTGGGTGCGTGGCAGGTGTTAAGCGTGCCAGTTGGTGCCAAGAGTAATTTATAATGTGTGGTGTCTGATCTTTGGGAGGTGAAACTAAGGCTCATTTTTGTCTGTATAATGTGCTTGTGTTTTCTACATTGAATTTGCATTACTTCTTAAATTTTAGAAGAGTTCATTGTTGTCATATATATGGGAAAATCCTACCCACAGTGAAATACTGAAGATAGTAAGGTAAGATAGTAGCTCTGACCCCCTCTTTACAAACTTTGTGTAATATGGTTATGTTGGTTTTGTGGTTATTGTTTTTAAAGAATCATGTAAATATATGTTGATCTAGGAAAAATGAAAGTTCAAAAAACAAATTATCTGTTCCCACAAATAGTAGGATTTAAGGCAAGTCAACTGTCATTTTGACCTGTATTTGCGATCTTAACTACTCTGACCTATTGCATTGTCTAAAGAGTGGCATTAGATGATAAGTCTGAGGAGAAAAAAGGTGGACAGTTTTTAAAATACAATTTTTTTTAAACAAAGAAAGGATCTTACTTAAATATAGTAACCAGCAAGTAAACACATAAAAAATACTCAAAATTATTTGTCATTGGGGAAATGAAAATCAAAGCCACAGTGATTTCTGTTTCACACCTATTAGAATGGCTAATATTTTGTAACAGATGACAGTTTCAGGTACTGGCAATTAAAACTCTTACACAGTGTTTTGAGAGAATGTACACAAATTAGCGCAGCCATAATTAGCCATTTCTATGAACTTAAACCCTCGCTTACCATACAGCCCAGCAATCTCACTTGTTTTATTGAGAAATACATACCCCCAGAGACCTGTCACAAGTGTTTCAGCAGTCATTTCTGATGGCCAGAAACTAGGAATAGCATCCAGAGTGGGATCAGTAAAAGCAGAACCTCTGGTTTGTGCAGCAGCAAGGATGATCTCAGAAGAGTGATACCAAAGTGAAGGTAGCCAGGTGCCAATGGCTGTCCCACTCTATTTATGCGACGTTGTAGAGAGGCAAAACTAGAGGGACAAAAGTCACGTGACTGTCTAGCCAGAGCTGGGCTTGGACTTAGGACTGACGACAAAGAACAGCAGGGAACTTCTTGCTTTGGCAGAAATATTCTGTATCACACTTGTGCTGGTGGTTATGGGATTGCATATGTTTGTTTACTGTGTATAAGTTATATCTCAATAAATGTGACCATATCATGTAGTAAATTGCTGTAAAAATGGTGGACATGATTGAAATAAGATAAATGCATGCTTAGCCCTAATTCACAAATGTTCGTCATAATATGACTAGTGGTGCATTTCCTCTTGTCTGGCTTACTTAGTGTGCCTCTTTTTATCCTCCTCTGCAGAGGAGGTTCTACTATGTGCAGAACCTTGCACATAGTAGTCATTCATACATAATTGCTGAATGATTGACACTGAGAAAGATTTCATATGTGAGTGGGAACACTTTGCAGCTTAATAAAAAACAGTAAGCTTGAAACATTGGTTATGACTACCAACTTCAAATGTTCTATAGTCAGCTACAAAATGATCTGCAGTCCTCCTAAAAATAATGGTGACGACTTCAACAGAGTCTAGCTGCTGCTTCCCCTCTATCTGTGCTTGAGTATAACTCCTGGTGGGTTGAAATCTGAATTCATTTGGTGACCAATTTTCCAAAGCTGTGTGCCAAGATGAACCCACTTGAAAACTGTGTGCTCTCGGACTTGGCTGCAGGACCAGTCCAGCTGAGGTGGGCTGGCCCGGCATCTGCTGCCTTCATTGTGCTTAATGCTGCATCCATCTGCTTTCTGTCAAAGCTGGTGCCAACAAATCACTAATCTATTAGAGAAACATGGAGATAAGATTGCACTCCTCATTCCTGGCTTTTCCTCTCATATTTTGCTTGGCTTCCATAGTTGGTTTCTGTTTATCTTGGGAAGAAAGATATGCTATCTAGTAGGGGGGTCATTTTTTGCCCCATCCACACATCCTCTGAGGCTGGTTCCAACGAGACCTGCTGGCTGATGATGGCAGTGGCAGTTATCACTCATTAGGCAGCCCTGCCTGCACTGAACTAGTCTCCCTACCTGTTTCCTTAGCATCACCTGTCTCCAGGTGACAGTACTGCTGTGCAGAAAGGTTAAATAACTCGTGAAGGTCACACTGTCAGCACCAGTGCTTACACCTTGCTCCTACAGCCTGTGTTTCATTCATTGATGCCGCAGAAGCCACTGGAGCGTTTCAGAAATGGTTTTACCAGACATGTGAGTGTAAGGAGGAAAGTCTTTAAACTTCCAAGAAAAGAAAAGGGGGCTTTGTACTTCTTTTCTCAAATGAGACCTCTATAATTAGAACATTTCCATGGACATGCACTTTTGAGTCAACCCAACTAAGTAGAGAAAAATAACCTGGCAGCCCAGCCTAAGATGGGCCCTTGGAAGTACATGCAGGGCCTGCACGGGCCTGCCTGGGGGCCGCCATGGCTGCGCTCCAGGAGCTGCCCCGCCTGGACAGAGTGCTTCTGGCTGGAAGGTGGAACCTGCGTGCAGCCCCACGTGGGAAGCACAGACGGGGGAAGAGCGCGGCATGGGGTGCAGAGTGCCCAGCCTCTCTGTCCTTCTTTCCTCCTGTGTCGTGAAGACACAGGCCTGATTGCCAGCTGGACCTGAGGTGTGAGAACTGGGAGTAACTGTGTTTCTCTGTTCTGTGAGAAGAGCCAGCCAAGATCAGGAACCTCCTTTGTCTAATGAAACCACTGCAGGAGTGTAGCCCGCCATAGCCGTGTCTAAATGCTTGTTTTCCACCAGATAAAAGTGTTTTTTCGTTTGCTTCAAAAGCAGTGGGCACATATGGTTTCACTGAAAAAGTCACATTCACCAATAAGTCACATGTCTAATGTTGAGGGAGAGAGGAGAGTAGCCCCAAGTCATCCATGAATGTGTAAATTCGTTGTGGGCACAGTCCAGCCATGAGTGAGTGGTTATTTTTAATAAGAGCAAGAGCCACAGAGGAGCACTGTAGTCCACTGGCCTTAGCAGATAACCTGAGGCTGTGAGGTCAGGGAAGGAGGAAGGGCCCTGCAGCCCAGCCCACCAGAGTGCAGAAGGTGTGCATCCCACCAAGGTGGCCCCGGCCAAGGGTTTACGTGTGTCCCAGGGATGGGAGACTCCAAAACAACTTCAGCACTTTCTGTAAGGAACTTTGAAACTGGGAAAGTTTGTTCTTTCTAATCTTCTACCTGGAAACAGTGTGAGTTTGATTGTTTCTGCACAGCCTAACTAAAGTACAGTAGATCTTGGTGAAGAGGCGGTTTCAGTGTCAGGAGCTGGCTATCCCAGCCTGATGGTGCATCTGGGACACTGGGATCCTCCTGCCTACCTTTCCCTGCCCCAGTGTCTCCCTTGGGTCTGCCATTGTGCTCCTGGCCTTCTCCTCAGCCTCCCAGATGTGCAGGCCAGAGAAGCTGCTGACGTGAACAGGGCTCACGCTCTTGCTAGTGTGGCAGGCAGTTCATTACCATGCCCCAAGGTCAATCTATGGTGTGGCCTGCTTTTGAAGTAAACTTTATGGTTGGTCCCCTCCCGTCTGTGTGTGCGTAACTGGCACATAACTGCTTTGGGACTATAGTGGTGACAGTGTTGAGGAGTGGTAGGTAGACTGTCTGGCCCACAAAGCCTAAAGTACTTATTATCTGGGCTTGGCAGAAAAAGTGTGCTGGCTCGTGGTCTTCACGACAGTGACCGCCACATCATCTGTGAATAACAACACATACTTCACGGGCAGCCCAAGCAGGAGGCTTGCAGATACACCTGCCAAAGAGTGAGCACCCAATAAGTGGAACTTTTGAATTCCTTGCCAATTCATAGGGGAAGCTGCTTTATGTGTGTGAGTTCAAGAAAACCTGGTTTTAACAATCGTGGTAATATTGCTGATTAAACATGTTCTTTCTTCAGCCTGGGAGAGGCCAGGGTCAGATGTGATGTGCTGGGACTTGGTGCCCCACTCAGCCTTCTTCAATCATTCCTGGTTATTTTATATGGATCCAGTTGTTAGCCATACGGCTGTGGGACAAGTTACTTTACACCTGTGCCTTAGGTCCTTGTGTCCAAAATGAAGATGACAATAACGTCTACTCTTGGGCTTCATGGAAATCAAGGGGGTAACACAAAGAACCTGGAACTGGGTGTGGTGCCTGGTAAATATTAAGAGATTACTTTTATCATTGTTAATACATTTCTCTTTGCACTGGGAATCCTTGAAAAGCTCCTCATCTTTGGGGTAAACCCCATACGTAGAAGCCCACAGGGCCCTGCAGATCCAGCCTCTTCCCCTCCCCTGCTCCCGACTCAGCTCCCTGCAGCTCTTGGTGACTGTCTTGAGCATTCTCTTGCCCCGTGCAGCATTCGTGACCACTGGTCCATGAGGGCTCTTCCTCTCCTCTGCCCTGAGCCCATCCAGCCACAAAACCCCTCCACCTCCTCCTCAGGTTCAGATTTACTTCACGCACTGTGTCCAGTCCTGACAGCTATTCAGGTGGAGGATATCAGGATTGTCATTGTTTACAGGGAAGAGAAAAGAAGGAAGGAAATGAGAGTGGGTTACCTAGGGTGCAGTCAGGAAGGTAGAACTGCATGTTCAGAGAAGTCTCTACCACCCCACCACGGAGGGCGCCCACGCCCTACCCAGACTCATTCCTGCCTCCGTCTCTGGTTTGACTTTGGTGTCTTTTCTAGTCTTTGCCCATCCTGCTCCAGCACATGTACATATAGATCATGAGCTTCCCAAGTGTGGGAATCCAAGGTCATTCAACTTTATGTCACATACAATGTGTGTAGTGTTAGATGGATGGAGAGAATCTTCCAGAAAGTGGTAAGGACTGATGGAGAAACACTGATTCATATTCTGCGAATACTTCTTTTTACATTTTTTATTTCAACTATCCTTTACTGGGTGGCGGAACACATGGTTTCCAGAGTCTGTTTGCCTGACCTTCAGTCCAGGCTACTAGCTCTTGATTTCCTTCACTTGTAAATGGTGATATCTGCATTTCATATGATTATTGGGAGAAATGAATGAATTCACTGGGGCAAAGCCTACCTGTGGTTCAACAGTTAACATCTGCCGTTGTTATTATTGAAGTGGTATCACGTATGTCTTCAATTTACTTGAATTAATTTGTGTACATGTAAACAGAATAGAAGGTGTGGAAGAAGAAGGAAATAAAACTACAAGTAGTTGGACCCCTTGCAGCTGCGCACTCCTCCCTGAGCACCCCAGCATGGGCAGGCTTGGGAGGTAGGGTTGTGGCTCCTGATTCCAACGTCAGCCCTGCCTACTTCCCCTCATGCCACCATTTTGCTGTGCCCAGTGTCACACTTGTGTTTGAAATCATAAGATGTGGGACCTAAGCACAGACCAGGCACTTCATTGGGTACCCAAGCAAAATTTCAAACGGTTGTTCCCAAGTTTGGAGAGAAGCCATGTTGGACTAAGGTCAGGTGACCCACGTGGCACCCCCCCCCCATCCCATAGGATCTTGGAGGCTGACTGGGCCCTGAGTGCACTTGCCCTACCGTAACTATTGGCCTAGGACTGATGTGGTAGGGCAGTCCCAGAGTGGCCTTCGTCTGAATACTATGGAGTTGAAACAGTGATTTTGGTTATAGTATAGGAATATTGAAGCAAAGCTCATTGCTGGTATTCCATTTTAAGATTACCTTGCCTTTCTCCCCAACATTGCAGGGGCCTGGGGGCCAGAGGACTCTTTGTCTTTGGGCTCACTCCTAGGGCCTTGGAAATGTGCAGAGAAAGCATGTTTTGAGACTAGAAGCCTCATCTGCACCAACAGGAAGGGCTAATAGAGATCATGATTAATACTTTGTGGTGAGCACATTGTTGGACAGAAAGTATTTCCAGAGAGTGTTTTCACAAGTATAAGGACTAAATTAAAACCTTTAATCTGTGTTTGCTTTTTGTTTAGGTAACTACTCCAGACCCCCAACGTATAGTGGGGTGCCCAGTGCAAGCTACAGTGGCCCTGGGCCTGGTATGGGTATCAGTGCCAACAACCAGATGCATGGACAAGGGCCAAGCCAGCCATGTGGTGCTATGCCCCTGGGACGGATGCCGGCAGCTGGGATGCAGAACAGACCGTTTCCTGGAAACATGAGCAGCGTGACCCCTGGCTCTCCTGGCATGTCTCAGCAGGGTGGGCCGGGCATGGGGCCCCCGATGCCCACTGTGAACCGGAAGGCACAGGAGGCCGCTGCAGCCGTGATGCAGGCTGCTGCAAACTCAGCACAAAGCAGGTGAGCCGCTGGGGCCATGGAGCCAGGTTCTGTGCCAACGTGTGACCAGGCAGTGGCACAGGAATAGCAGAACACACATGCACTTGGCTATTTTCTTTGTGTCGAATATATACTGCACCATAAGGGTCAAAGAAGTGAGTGACAGACCATGTTTTGTGATCCACTGAGGAAGGATTCTGAGCAGTAGGTACATCAGTTGTAGGAAGTGTCTTAAAAATGTCTGTGATAGTCATCGCAATCAGCAAACGACATCCCGGTACATAGCGAAGTGTCTGAAGTTCTGTTTAAAACAAGTTTTGACCAGGAAGCACTGAAGGCAGAACCTTTACAATCCAAATCATTGAAGAAGACACACGTCCCCCACTTTTTTTTGAACGTACAATAGGAATCTGTAAAAAGAAACTTTGCGTGTGTGAGTGTGAGCACTGCGTGCTGCCTCGTGGTACTCGTGCAGGGTTTATACACTTCATATCCTTACGCTGCATTTTTTTTTCTGGGCATAATTACATCCAAACTAAAGTGTGGTTAACAAAGCAAAGACAGAATTTCAGGAAGTTTCAGTTGATAGAGGAAGGCTTTAGCTTCTATTACTTACTTGTTTTTAGCCCTAATTCTTAATATTAATTCTTAAAGTAATACTTGACCTGTATAAATAACACAATCAGAAATTTATGAGACAAAGATGACTATATTGTAAAAGAAGCACATTAAAAGGTACTTATCTCATTGTCTTCAGAAGAGAGGAAAGAAGATTCTAACTTTTGTGAAAAGGAAATAAAACTAAGAGAGTATGTGTGAGTGTGTGTGTGTGTAAATATGTCCCTTTGCTCTTTTTTCTCCAAAGCTTCTATTTTGGGAAGATAGGGAACCCTACAGTCCCATTGTTTGCTCCAAACAATGATACATTTCCCTTGAGGAATGAAAATGAAAATCACCTACACATCTCCCCCCACCCCCATTACAATCACTTAAGTTCTTCTGAACACCGGCACCTGCCTTGCAGCCAACATATTTTTGTGTAAATACATTCTGTGGGGTGTTTAGATAAACCTGTCTGAAGACTGGTTCAGCTGAAGTTCTGATTTAGGTTTAAATGAATGATCTATTGTTGGAACCCAAAGCACAAGTTATGTTCCTTCTGTTAAGGAGGAAGTATATGATTGCGTTTGGTGGGAGGCTGTGAAGGCATCTGAGGGGGGATGACAGATCAAGGCAGAATCCTGCTAGAGGAGAGGGTCTTACTGTGTCCCCTTCTGGGCCAGTGTGTGTCATCTTTAGAAGTGAATGTGTCTTTATTTTCTGTTTCTAATCAGTAGACCTTTCCAAAGCCTTTCCACATACTGCCCATTTTAGCTCTCTGGGAGTTTAAAAGGAGGCTACTTGTTTTAGTTTTTCATTTTACCAAAGTCAGAGCTATATTTTAAATCTGTAAACAGATCAGATCTAAGAATCTTACTTTTCTTCGTCCTGTGCCCTGCCCACCCCAATTTTTTTTTTGAGAAATTTTACCCAGGCCCACCCAAGGCAGCTACATGATCCAAGGTGTCCTGCCTCTTGACCCCTCTGTAAGCCCCACACCTACACGTGGAGTAGCATGTGGACAGGGATTCAAACTTGTGCTGCAGAACGAATCCAAAGAAGCTGTTCTTCTGTTCCACTTTAGGCCACCATACATTAGGTCGCCTGCTTATCCCAGCCAGTCTGGGGCTGGCGGACGCCCCATGTTTTCTTCCCAGCACCCCAACTATGGCAACTCCCAGGCTCCCATGATGCACCAGGCTGACCAGTACGGGTAGGTGGCAACACACCCCGGGCTTCTGCGGGACCTGGGTGTTTTCTCCTAAACCGTCAGCGAACATGCCATCTGGCTGCAGAAGGAACGCCCAGACCAAGAAAGTAAATGCCCTCGTAGGAAAGCCACCCAGGGTGGCTAGTCTGTCTGTCTACTTTGTTGTGTCCTTTTGCTTTTCGTTATCCATTTGCAGCAGTTTGGGGGAAGCCTGCATGCCGCCCTCCAGGTCCCGTCTGTGCATGGCTTTGGCATGCCTGCTTTCCTTCATGCCTGAGAGGGAACGTAGTGACCTTTATTTCCGTGAGGCAGCACAGCAGCCTGCTTGGGCATCCTTTCCCCTTCACTGTCACTGTTTTGTATGGTTACCTGTGTTGTGCAGCACTGTCCTCCTGACTGATGACCACACCTGCCACCACAGTGAGCTGCCATCACTCAGTGGCTTGGCATGAGACCTGAGACCCCTGCTGGCCTGGGACATTCAGAGGGTGTAGGAGAGGTTTTCTCACGGCATCACTGAGCCAGTGACTGTGCCAGAGAGTTCTGTTATTTCCTTCTAATGAGTATTAGAATGTTGAAGCCACCAGGAAAATACAACCAGATGGTACAACACAGAATTTTCTACCTGAACAGTGTGGCCATATCTTTATCAGTTTTAATACAGGAATTACATACAGCAACAAAAGTACTTCTCTTCTTTCCTCCTATAAAACTACATACTAGCCAGGCATTGTGGCACATGCCTGTAGCACCAGTGACTTGCAACTTAGTGAGACTCTGTCTCAAAATAGAAAATAAGAAGGGCTGGGGATGTGGCTTAGTGGTTAAGCACCCCTTGGTTCAATACCTAGTACCAATAAAAAAGGTATACACTGTCAGACCCTGTCACCATTTTTAGGTTAATAAATGCCCTTAAAGCATATTACTGCTGAGTGAGCTGTTGACACTGTTTTGTGTATATTTATGATAAGATTGTTGTATGCAGATTTCATTGTGCTTGATAGTTCTGGAAAAGTCACCCCTGTCTTTGGTTAATATACAACAGAACTGTCAACTAGCTTTGTTTCAACAGTAAACTTAGCAAACTATGCTTTCATTACCTTTTCTGGGTGCATGACAAAGCTTTTTAATAGCCTTATATTCAGTCTACATTTATTGAGACAGCAGAGGAATGGCCATTTCATAACTGAGAGTTGTGAATTCTGTGAACATGGTCCCAAATGTGGACCAACAAATACAGAGTTCTCAGTATAATCCTCAGTAAAATAACAACTACAGAATGAGGTCAGCATTCTTATTCTTAGGAAATTGTCTTTTCCCCTATTGTGCTTTTCCCTCAGACCTTCAAGGTCAGTTCACGAGATAGTAGGAAGATCACGGTGAGGGAGAAAGATGTTTAGCCTCAGCCTTGGATCCTCGGGCTCGGCCTTCTCTACACAGGAGCACTGTCTACACCCACAAACCTAATCTGGCTGTGCTTTGCCAAGCCACATGAAGCAGCTGCATAAGTGAATTTAAATGGTGTGCATCACAGTAAAATCCCTTCCACTGGGGCAGAAAATCAATGTTAGCTAACCAGCATGAGAAGATCCAATCTGTGTTTCAGCCAGTGGCATGCAGATAGCTTCCTCACAATACAACACCTCCTCCTTCATTAAAAATTAGAAAAAAATGTTGGATTATTCTGTGTAAATCTTACCAAGTACATTTGGCAAAGGCTTGTCTTTGTAGCCTTGCACCTATTGGCTATGAATTTTGCTTTTCATGTTTACAGTATTCTTTGTCAAAAAGAAAAGAGAAGAAAGTTTGGTTTCTGTTCTGAATCTTCCTTCTGTTCCACTTTGCCTGTTGTGCCTTTCTTAAAGCAAAAATTTAGTTTGAAAAAAATACATGTGTTCCATATTTTAGAGCTACAGGTTGAGAGATTTGGTTTTCCTTATTTAATAACATTGTAGCAAAACTTGGGTTTTTGATCTTCCTTTGCTCTCTCCCCCCATTGATGGCTCTGTCAGGTGAACGCTAGGTTTGTCGTTTGGAAGACATTTTGTGAAAAGCCTTCTTCCTTGTGGAGAGGAACCCGCGGAGCAGGCCTTCCAAGGGCCCGTTTCACAGGGTTTGTGTCAAGGCCTCTTCCTCGAATCAGAGTCCCAGAGCACTGGAGCCTGTGAAGAGTCCGGAAGGACAAGTTAATGATGGAGGTGGGGAGCGAGGGAGCATGCACGGCTGCAGTTAGGGAGCTTGGTGGCGAGATGAAGGGTTGTGCCAGGGGTGCTTTTTGGCCAGTCAGGTGTAAGGTGGTATAGAGGAAGCACACGGCCAGCTGGTTGGAAGCCGTGGTACCAGCTCCTCTAACAGTGGCACCGTGCCTGTAAAATCCACCTGCTGCGTTGATAAAGTGTATATAGATATTCTTTTTCACCCATTGGATAAAGGAATTCTTCCTGTCACTTTTGAGAGGATGCACTATAGAAGGTGGCGGGTCTCATTGTTCAAGTGGTATCTTGATGCCTAGTCAGTGTTAATGATTTATAAGTAATATCTGTACAGAACTGATAGGCTTTTACTCAAAAGAATGCATTGGTGTGTTTAATTAACAATTAAGGCTTTAATTGTTAGTGCAATGTTATTTTAGAGATTTGAGAAACAGTTGGAAATACTGTTTAATTTTACCAAAAACCCATCCCTATAGCTGTCCACAGCAGCAAACCAGGAAGATTCTGAGCCACCGTCTGAGCACGGGAGAGCCACAGCCTGCCAGAAGCCTGGGAGGAACCATGGCTACTGCCTCCTTGAGATGCATTCCCATTGAATCCCAGCTGTTAACACAGATGTTAAGATTTTTTGACTGGATCCATGTTCTACAACCTTGATAGTTGAAGCATACACAGACATGTGTACAACTAACATTCCCTAGGTGGTTTCTTGTGTTTTGTACCCCATTCCATATTTCTAGGAGGCACATGGTAGTGTCCAACAATTGGTACCTCTACCACGAACAACTGATTAGTAGAGCTGGATATTTCAGAATTACCCAGATTTTTTTCTTCAAAATGAGCTCCAAGGAGGAAGCATGACTTCACTGAACTTATAGAAGTTCTAACAAGCCCTACATCTTTAAACCAGGGTAGGTAAATAAACAGATTTTAATTCCTGTCACCCCAGCACCTCACATATATAAACTCAAGTCAAGTCTTAGGTTACATGGGATTGGAAGAAAGGTCTGGCACCGGTCTTTTAAGATCTTTATTCTGTTTTCATAAGAACAGAGTCCAAGAAGATGCAGAGATTCAGTTACAGAATGACAGCATCCTGGAGCTGGAAGGCATCTGGACACTGTTCCAGGCTCTACTCCTTGACTTTCTGGTGGAGGCACCAGACCTGTGGGTCAGTGACCCACTTAGGATCACTGAGTTTGGAGACAAGGCACAGCAGAGAAGGGCCCATGGTTCTCTTCACCTTCTGTAATGCTGTTCCTAAACTAGATTTTCCTTTTATTTTTTGAATATTTTTTAGTTGTAGACAGACACAACACCTTTATTTTATTTATTTATTTATTTATTTATTTATTTTAACATGGTGCTGAGGATCAAGCCCAGGGCTTCATGCATGCGAGACAAGTGCTCCACTACTGAGCCCCAGCCCCAGCCCCTAGATTTTCCTTTTAAAAATTAAAAAAACAAACAAACAAAAAATACTCTTTGAGTTCTCCTTTGTGCCTAAAGGCAGCCTGCAATTAGAAAGCAAAGAATGAGCGTCTGAGTGGAGAGCCTGCCTCATGCTCAGGGCAGGGCCAGCCACTCTTCTGCACTGAAACAGCTGCTGCACACACCCTGGCGGCCCTGGAGCAGCTTCTCAGGCCGGACACCTGCACTGGAAGTCACAGTTGCTTGCCAGCACACTGATGGGTTTGAGCGTCAGTGGTTTTCACCATCTGATTGCCCACACCGCCACCGCTACAGCATTCAACACTGTCGAGACTGGCACGCAGCTGTTGGAGTAGGAATGGAGAGTCATGTAAGAGAGCATTTCCTGCCGGGTGGGGGGCAAGAGGACACCTGCATGCACAGGCACAGGCATTGTCGTCCTTTTGCTATCCCCAGTGGACTAACCAAACATCAGAAGAAGGAAAACTCTCAGACTGCCTAATTGTTAAAAATAAGCAAGTAAGGGACAAAGTCACCCATATGAAGTCTCACTACTCTTGTCTAGAAAACCATTCTAACAAATACCATTAAGATGGATATGTATATCTGCATTTTAATGCTTACGTCACAACAAAAACTAGGGTCACCAAAATTAGTTTTAAAATATTTTTGATTTCAGTCAAATGAGAAATTGAAATTTTTAATTCCTATTATCTTTTTTCATCTTAGCCACTCATGAACAGAGTAAATGAACTCCACTAGGTCCTAGCTATAAGATCCCTAGATCCGTAGCAATCCAACTGTGTAAAGTGTAGAAGCAAGCCGGGCATGGTGGCACACCTGTAATCCCAGCAGCTTGGGAGGCTGAGGCAGGAGAATCTCAAGTTCAAAGCCAGCCTCAGCAAAAGCAAGATGCTAAGCAACTCAGCGAGACCCTGTCCCTAAATAAAATACAAAATAAGGCTGGGGATGTGGCTCAGTGGTCAGTCAAGTGCCTCTGAGTTCAGTCCCCGGTACCAAAAAAAAAAAGTGTAGAAGCAGCTGCACATTCTGTAAGAGGGTGTGGCCAGCAGTCTCCCCTGCTCAGACAGCTGGACCAGTTCACAAAGGCGAGTCGTCAGTTTGGCTCTCAGGTGCACCAAATTGCTTCTGTCTGTGCTACGTGTGCCTCTCATATCCACATGGCTCCGGGCCACTGTCCGTTACTGAGATGCGGTCGTCATTCATGTGCTGTGCTGCTGTATGCCAACAAGGCACCTTGTCTGTGTTTTCTTCTTCTGAAACCAGTATGACATAGTTGTGCTGATGGACAAGGAGCCATTGACGTGGAGATACTTTAATGGAGAGAATGCATTAAAATGTTAAAGAGAAGGGCCAAAACATTTGTGAATGTGTCAAGCCCCAGTTACGGTGGTGTCCTGTGCCGAGGAGCAGAGGATGATGCATTCACTAAGATCCAGCCCTTCAGATTTTGGACAATTAGATTTTAACATAATAGCTATGATTTGAAAAGCCATGTTATTGAAAGACAAAGAGGAAAGATCTCAAAGGCTGAAATAGAGATTTTATTTCTGTGGTTAAATGTAAGGGTTGGCATTATTGTCTAAATACTATGCAATCTTTTTTGGTTGGTCCTTTCTTTGAAAATTTAGAATTTAAACATTATTACACTGGTATTTTAAGATTATGATTTCATAATTAAACTTTGTAGAGTTATAAGACTATTATGAAAGCCCTAAAGTACATTTATAAATCTTCAAAATATAGTAAAATACTAATTCTTAAAAAATAGTTTTTTATTTAATTTGAATGAGATCCAAAGTATCAACATATGAAATATTCAGCAAACCTCCAGTGGGCTAGAGTCCATGAGCTGCCCTAACAGGCAGATGAGTACCACTTAGAGATTTCAAACACACACCCTCACCCAACCACAGGAGGGACATGGCCCATGTTCCTGCTTGTTTAACAAACTCCGTAGGTGATTCTGGAGCAGAAAGCCAGCTCACACCTAAGGATTGGTGTTTGTGCTCCAAGAGAGCACTGACGGACGGCAAGCCCAGGAAAGCTGAGTGAGAAAGGCCAGCTGGAGCCCCACCTGCTGCTTGCATCTCTGCCCATGCGCTCACACATACTCTAGAGAGGCTGGGATCTAGAACTAACTATATGGTCCATACAGCAACACAGCCCAGCAAGTCCCAGTTACTCAGGAAAGGGCAGGGGTCCTGAAGTCACACTTGTGTATCAGATAGCAGTGCAGACCTGCATTGCCAACCTGTAGGGCTTGCAGGAGGCAGCAAAGTTCTCCCAGCCTTGGAATCAATAACCTCAACAGTGTTTTGGGCTAAAGGCAGCAGGAGCCATGAAGTTGATATGCTCTGAGTCTTCATATAGTCCAGTTCTGAGACTATCCTGGGTGACCTTGTAAAGATCTGTAGTGAGGGGCTGGATTCTTTTTTGAATGCTCACAGGCACTTTAGTTTAGTGGCATTAAGGACTGTGGGGCACACCCCTTGAAGATTTTTCATAGTTTGAGGCTTCACCTTATTTTGAGCTGCACTTCACTATCACATAGATTTGAATAACAAACCAAACAAAAACTCCCAGCCACAAGCCCACAGGCTCAGCGCCTTGCCTGGGTTCCCTTTGCTGCTTAGATACCTGAAGGTGGGGACTCTCCTGAATCCTGTCCTCTGCTGCTTCTCAGGGGCAGGGTCCAGTGGGGCTAGTGAGGGATTGCAGTTTTGCTCAGGTTTCAGGCCTTTCCTGAAGCATTTTCAACCTTAATTTTGAACAGTTTGTTGTTTTACTAAGTTAAGTAACTTTGTAGCCCAAGGCCATCTTTAGCTCAGGAAATTTATAATAATTCTAGGAGTATTTTTTAAAAATCAAAAATGCCTGTGTGTGTGTGCGCACATGTGCTCACACCTCCTGCCAAGAATTTTACAAAATACGCTACAATACAGTGTATGAAACGGAGAACTCAGGACCCAGAGTAATTTTTGAAGCCAACTGACAGGTCCATTAAGGTACAAGAGATACATATGGATGCATGGAAGATGTGTGCATTCTTTTTTTTTCTTTTAACGTTTTTTAGTTGGTTTATTTTTTAATGTGGTGCTGAGGATCGAACCCAGTGCCTCGCACATGGTAGGCAAGCTCTCTACCGCTGAGCCACCACCCCAGCCCAGATGTGTGTATTCTTAATCATTGCTAAAGCATCCCTTGGATTGGTTCACCAGTGCTTGTTAATTATCTCCTCAGTGTTTTATCAAGGTTGGGGCCATCACCTCTGGGGCAGGGTGTTTCCAGACCTCTAGGCCCCGCCACTCGCTGCACTCTCACAGCTCCCAGGCCACTGGGACACTTGCAGATGGTCAGCTCACTCTGTCCTCTCTCACTGTCCACGTGACAGGTTGAGGATGTCCTTAATGGAGATGTGGAGCCACCTAGCAATGAAAAGGAGCAATTCTCCTGGTAAAGGAATCGAGACTCCCCTAATGGTATTATGGCATCAAGATTAAGTTTTGAAGTAAAGATCTTCACATTCAGTGCAGTTGGGAAGGGGCTTTCCATGGGGCACATCAGTGCCAGCTGCTTTTCTCTTTGTTGCAGTATGGGTCTCATTTTCCCTAAACCAGGGGGATGCTGCATGATGCCAGCACCCCCAGAGGTCTGGGGGTCGCCTCCTGCAGGAAGAGGACAGGCCCTGAGCCCCAATGGGGCTCACAGTGGTGCTGCGCACTCAAGGCCACCAGGACACTAGGTATCAGCGAAGAAGTGCTGGAATCACTCTGCGTTAAATATCAACGTTTCAGTTGACTTCCGTGTGATTGCCAGTAAACAGTTCACAAAGCAGGAGAGGGGACCAATCTAAGTCAACTTTGAGGATGCAGAGACAACCTGGGCCCTCAGTTACCAAAATCCAAGCAGCCGGACACTGTTCTTACATTTCCTCATGCTGGGACAAGGAGGCCCATTGCCTCACACTCACCACGCTCAATTTGTTCTGGTTCCTTTGAGAACCAGTGAGGACCAATAAGCTGCATTAGGAACAAAACTGGCCCCTGTGTTGAAAGGAAAGACGGGCCTAGCACCCAGGAGCAGCTGGCAGAAGCAGTGACGCAAGGGAAGGCTATTTCCAATGTTGTGGGCTTCCAGGAGCCCAGAGTGGAGCACTGTGCTGCCAAGGGCTCAGCCAAGGGGGCTTTGCCAGGTTGCACGGTAAAAGATAGTGCTTGGACAAATGCGGAGAGCCAGGAGAAGGCTTGGGACGCAGGACAGACAGGTGCACTGCCTGACAAGTGAGCTCACTCTTGAGAAGGCACTGCGCTCTGGAAAGGGCCTCCACAGAGCTGTTGCAATGTGACGCTGCTCTCTACCCATTGTTAAAGGAAAACATACGACTTAAACACGTTACCAAAGGACTCAAGGAGTCAGTGATGTGTGGCTGGAAAATGGCAGTTGATTGTAGCCGGCTCGTCTGCGGGTGTTGACCATGCTGAAGGTTTCCCTGAGTGAGCAGGCTGCCTTGAGAGATCACACTGGCCAGCGAGGAAGAAGCTTGGAAAAAAGACTGCAGAAGTCTTGTAAGGGGCATCCCTCATGGGGAAGAAAGATGGCCTACAACACGCGGACGCCCAGCTTTCCAGGCCCATGGATCCTCCCTCCTGTGCGACCTCACCTCAGCACTGAGGCCTGACGGACTCCAGGGTTCAAGCCAAGCTCCTGGTCTCTCCCGTCTCTGGCTGCCCTGCGGCCTCTGGTGCTTGGGCAACACCTGCCAGCCACGCCGGCACTGCTTTTCTTGCCCCAGTGCTTAATCCACCACCGAATCCTTGTTTTACCTCCACGGTGCTGCCCAGCGCCTCATCCTGCTGCCTCCACCCGTGGCCTCCTGCCTCAGGGCCACACACCTGTCCTTCCTGCCTCCCACAGGAAGAAGGTGATGTCTTTAAAATGGCATCTTCGAGTGCCATTGTTCCTGCTTGAAACCCCTGATCTCTTCCTGTTGCTCCTGGAGTTCAGAACCTCACAGAACACATGGTGCCCCTTCTTCCCATTCCACCCCTGCCCTCCAGATGCCCTAGGGCCCTTGCACCTGCAGTTCCTGCCTCATCTGGTGGATTCCTATCCAACTCTCAGATCCAGGGGGCCACCACCCCTCCCCCAGGACACTTCTGTCCCCCCACCATAAGCTTGCAAATCCAAGTACCTCACCTCTGTGCCACAGCAAGGCCACAGCTCTTGCTGGCTGCTCCAGTTGTTTGATTGTGTGTATTGACCATTGTTGTGTTGCTTTGCGCCCACGCTATCCCGGACACAAGTGTGACTCCTGAACAGAAGGTATTTCTGACTAATATTTGTTTTTCTAATATGTTTCCCTGAGCAAAAATGGAATAGCTGGCTTTGTGTTTGTTTTTTGTTTTTAGACAACACGTGGTTACGTACTTTTATAGGAATCCAGTCTCTAAGTCAGTGCTCTTGGGTTTGTTGTTTGTCTTTGTTGAATGACACAAATGCCACTTTACCTTCCCAGGGTTGCTCTCCAGTCAGAGCCACTGGCCTGTTGAAATGGCAACATGGCTTTGCCACCAGCCTAGCTGACGCAGCTGCTGCAGGTACATTCGCAGATCAGCCTCATCACCAAGCCACTGGAGCTCCATGCTTTGATTGTGCTCTTTGGGGTACACATAATGGTTTTCTCTTTGAATGTTAGATGTAAAATAAGCTGAACTGAATTTCTCCTCAGTGCTACTTTAGAGAAGTCACCATGTAATTCCACCAGAAATCTTTCTCTGGCGATGCTGGATGAACATGTGACAAAGTCTGTGGTTATAAAACATTTCCAACAGGGCGTCCTGTTCATACAGCCGTAGCTCTCAGGGAAACAGAGTCACATGTAGAAAAAGATCCTGCTGGAATTAGGGCTTCTCAGGGTTTCGAGTTCTGGTTCCGATGGTTGGACCTGAGTGATGAGTGCCCTCAGACTGCACTGCTGGTCTGGTCTACTTTGTGAGCAGTCTTTGCTGGCTTTGTGACACAGTTCACACCTGCACTGGTGGTCCCGGAGAAAGGCACGTGTACTTGGCAGTCACACTCAGCTTGCCAACTGAGTGTGCATTGCTAGTCACTCTAAGCGTGACTCAAGTGATGTCCACAGTGGGTGTGCTGGGCACTCCATAGGGGGCTCCTCTGCGCAGTCTGTCCAGGGCGCCTCTTCTGTCTGCCCTGCCCTCCTCCAAAGAGCTGTGTCAGAAGCTCATTCATTTTCAAGATGTACTGTCACACTTTCATCTGTACTGTTAAGAAAAAAACATTGTTAATTGCTAAAATGATAAGGTCTTATTTTCTTTTTTGGGGGGCAGAGGGTACTGGGGATTGAACTCAAGGACACTCGACCACTGAGCCACATCCCCAGCCCAGTTTTGTATTTTCTTTAGAGACAGGGTCTCACTGAGTTGCTTAGCGCCTCACTGTTGCTGAGGCTGACTTTGAACTTGAGATCCTTCTGCCTCAGCTTCCCGAGCCACTGGGATTACAGGCGTGCGCCACCACCCCCGGCAAGTCTTATTTTCTTTAAAGTTCCAAAATCACATATAGACTTGATTTGATTTTAACTGTATCATATGTGAGGTGAGAGTCAGAGCGTTAGAAGTATGTGGTACTCTCAGGATTGCACACGCGTGCTTCCTGCAGAATTCAGACCAGTGGGACCTGTGCTCCCCTTTCTGCCTCTACCCTCATCCACCAGAAATGCCACTTTAAAACTGGTGTTGGCTTCCATCTTCCCCCCAAAACCAGCCCCTTGTTGGCAGGTGAATGTGAATTGTTTGAGAAATCTCCAAAGTCAACAGAAGGAAGATCTACAAAGCAGTGCTTGTGGGCATGTGGAGAGTGAGAAGCAGGAGTGCAAGCGCTGCCGGGAGGGCGCGCAGCTTGAGCCGGGTTTGCTGTGGAATGACTGATCTCAACCCCAGGACCCTGTTCTGGTCAGCATGTTTGTGGAACAAATCTCATTTGCCATCAAAAACATGAGGGAGTCAGGCGCCGGGCTGAGCAGGCCAGGCAGGATGGGGCAGCGTGGTCAGCAGCCCCTGACTCCAGCTGTCCTCTTCATGGTGTGCAGTCTGGTCGCGTAACGGCTGCACCAGGCCCATTCAGAACGCTCATCGAGCTAGAAGTGACCTCTGAGGTGTGTTTGGCATTCATGGCCTTGGCCATGGGTTCAGATCTGCAGACTGTTGACAACAGCAATCGGGCAGAACAGCCCAAACCTGTGGACTTACCAGACATGACAGCCCAGCAACTGGCAGCCCCAGAGTCCTAGTTGGGGCACTTTGCTCTCTCAGGTTCATCTGACATCTTGGCAAGTTTTACACTGGACATGTCCTCTCATTTCAATTTGAATTTTTGCCTGTTCTTGATTTATTGCTCTTAATTTCCTTTTGAAGAAAGAAAGTGATGATTTAGCTGGGTGCGGTGCACACTTGTAATCCCAGCACTCTGGGAGGCTGAGACAGGAGGATGGCAAGTTCAAAGCCAGCCTCAGCAATGGCAAGGCGCTAAGCAACTCAGTGAGACCCTGTCTCTACATAAAACACAAAATAGGGCTGGGGATGTGGCTCAGTGGTCGAGTACCCCTGAGTTCAATCTCTGGTCCCCCTCAAAAAAGAAAGTGGTAGTTTACCTTGTGACTTGCCTAACTTCACAGAGAGCTTCCAGAGGTTGCTGTGGTCAGAAGGGATACAGTGGTCAAGGTGTGCTGTCTTGGACAGGAACCTGCACTTGTGAGGTGATGCAGCCCTTAGCTCACATTTGAGGATCTGAGGTCGTAGTAATTATCACAGCCCACCCAAATAAGACCCCTGGCTTTTTAACCAGACTTTTAAAACAACAACTGTAGTTTAATTGAGGACCACTGTTAATAAGCAACTGACATCCAACACATGGACCTTTACATCTTTGATTTGTTGTTGTTGTTGTTGTTGTTGTTGTTGTTACTGTAAAGCTATTATGTGCCCCCATCAGCTTATGGTGATTGAAGATGGGCTGCGCAGGTATGGAGGAGAAGCCACAGATCAGGTCTGGTGGCTGCTCATTTAGTCATCTTCCTGCTGGGTTGCATGTTCTGGTTCTCATTTCCGCCTTAGCATAAACAAGCGTCTCAAGGAAGCATTAGTGTCATCCATGTTAGCTATCTACACATGAAACTAAATTGGTGGAAGCTTGAACAGGTGACTGTGGACTGTACTTCAGAATACCTTTTTACACTGATGAGTGTGTCCTTTCCCAATTCATTTCACTTACTAGGACTTCTGTAATAGTGTCACATGCCGGGGTTAAGTAGGCCCAGTCCTCCTCTCGGTGCACCGCTAGAAGAACCCAGATGAGCAGAGGTGACTTGAACACAGCCAAGACCAGCTCGGAGCTGTGCATAGGTGCAGCTCACATCCAGCCTGCAGGGCTCCCTTCCAAGAGGAGCAAGGGTTGCCTTCATGGGAAATGCCCACTAGAACACGTCCTAGAGGCAGGCAGGCCAGCAGTGACTTGAAGCAGTTACTGACTTTGAAATAGTCTTCCAGAAAATAGCCTGTTCAGAAGTTTAGGGTGCTCCTCACAGGTGGCATCTAAGAAACAGAGCAGCCCCAACGGGAGCCACTTCTGAAACTGGCACTGGAACATCTTGTGGGGTAAAGACCACCCAGAAGGAAACCTGGGATGCGTAAGTCTACACCAGCCATCTGCAGAAGGAAGCTGAGGCCTAAACCACACAGGAACATGTTTATAGCTGCAGTGCCGTAGTCCAGAAGAGCCTCATGGCCCAGAGGCTAACTGGAAGCCACCGGATGGCCTCACATCCTCTCGGGTACATGCTGCCGTGCCCCTCAGCAGTCCACAGTGATTCAGGTTGAACCCTCAGTGAGCTGAGGACTGACAGTCAAAGTAACACCTGAGCCATACCCACACTATTTGTCTAGGAAGGTTCTTGCCAAGCTGTCATTGAGTATTGGTACAGAATTTCCCTGGATGGTTTGTCTCTTATTGAAAAAGAAGAAGAAGAAAGAAAAAGAAACTTAAATCTTTGTTAGTTTGATTTTTCAAATAGTCCATGTTTAAATTTTTCCTACAACCCAGAAAGTTAAGTCCATTGGAAACATACACAAAAAGATCAGTATATTTGTTTTAAAAAATGATTTATGGGGCTGGGGTTGTGGCTCAGTGGTAGAGCGCTCACCTAGCATGTGTGAGGCACTGGGTTCGATCCTCAGCACCACATTTAAATAAATGAATAAAATAAAGACCCATCAATGTCCAAACAAATATTTTAAAAAATGATTTATGTTAATCTCTTAAAGAGTCTCATAAAAATGTTGGCTTTTCTATATTTAGAGCCACCAAGTGATAGTTTAATGGTGGTGAAGAGGGTTGTGTAATCATAACTAATTTGGAAAAATAGGCAAAGCATCTGTGGACTTTTATCCCTCTTCTGAGCTTTAGTACTAAGAGTAATATCACTCTCCAAAACTTCAAAAGTTTTTCTCAAGGTGTTACATAAGAAAAGCTTGACTACAGGAATGGGATGGAACTTCCAAGGCTTTTGCCACATTGCTGCCATCTTTCTTGTTGCTTTGTAATTTTCCCTGGGAGAACTAGACCACTGTGTCATGTAAATCTCTCCTCTCGTTACCAGCAGTCAGAGGAATGACACTGTGGGACAGTTTTCTCTTTTGGATAGAAGACCCTTCTCTTGCAAGGGTGAAGAGAAATTGTCTCTTACCAAGCATTGGACACATCTAGCAAAAAGAAGTCAGCAAGAGATGGTGTCAGCAGCATTGGGGGGGAGGGCTGTGCAAATTTGGGTAACAAGCTAATCTAAGTGCCCATCCTCTCCTGTAACAGAAAAGCCCTGCCAAAACGCAGTGGAGGTGTGTGTCTGCTACATAATTTTAATATCTGGAAATCAGTGTGTTTTTAATAGAACCTAACTTCAAAAAGTTAAGTAATAGATTTGAGGAGAGTATTAGCAGAGCTTTCTCTCATCTTCATTAAATCAGAAAATTTAGGACAAAGTATTATCTTTTCAATATTCCCATCCTGCCCGTTTGTTTTTTACTTCTTAACTTCTGGTTTTGATGTGAGGATACTAAGTAGTGCTAATAGTCAGATCTTATTAAACTTTAGACATTAATTTTGCTTGCTTTTGTAATTCCTGTTCTTATTTCAAGTTCCCTAGTCTTGATAATATTCCTCTACATGAATAACTCTGAATAGCTGACATAATTATGAATGTGTAACTTGTTTGTATAACTGACGGTATTTGGAATTTTTGAACAGTGTACTGGACAGTTACCTAGTAGTAGAGTTCAGTCTCTTTCTCCAGGAAACAGTCTGCTTTTAGCAAACCTGAAAACTCAGCCCTGCCCCTCACCTGAGTGCACCATTAGAGTGGACACCAGGACCGCCTGCTGTGCCGTGCGCAGTCAGTCTATGTGGACCTGTGCTTTCTTTTCATACAGGCAAGGCAGCTTCCCTGGAATGACCCAGAGTGGACTTGTGGCTTCCAGCTCTCCCTACAGCCAGCCCATGAACCACAGCTCTGGCCTGATGAGCACACAGGCACCGCCCTACAGCATGCCGCCCGCCGCGGTGAACAGCGCCACAGGTAACCTGGCCACTCTGGCCCAGGGGCCACCCTGTCCTGCCTCTCCTCCCAGGCTTCCCAGGTGAATGTGCCCGGCCAGCTCGAGAAGGTGGATCCATTGGTAAAAAGGAAAACAGTACTGCTCTTCAACCTCAGGGGAACTGGCTCAGTGTGTTTGAGGCTTAAGGGTTATATTATATTCTGTGTAAATTATTCTGTATTCATTCTGTGCTCATATAATTTGTGGACCTATTCCGATATCATTGGCAATTGCTAAGTACAGACACTAAGTTCTGTCTTTGAGAATTATTAAAGAGTATTGGTAGATCCCAAAGCAACATCTCTGCATTTGACAGTGGTAGAGATAAATACTGAGAATTCATATTTAGAGGAAATGGCTTCAGGCAGAGCAGGGAGAGTTGGAAGCACCTTTTCATTTAGGGAAACCCCTCTAAATGTGTACTTGGAAGCAGCTGCTTCGTAAGTGCTATTTGCAGGTCGTCTCCATTGAGAAATTGCCATAAATGTTTCATTACATTTAGCTCTTTCAGCCCACTTTGTAGTCTCAACAGTTGTATTCTTACAAAATCATGTCTGATTAGTGCATTGAGTATTCTGTCAGTTTGTGGGAAACATCAAGAATGTCTCAAACCGTGTATCTCCCATTTCCCAGAATCTGAGCCCCTCGGGCCAATTCCTCAAGTTCCTGGACTTCCCAGGCAACAAGTGCTACTTTCCAAAAGATGAATTGCCCTGAATTGAGTTGACTGGTAGAGACCCTTGCAGCAGGATTTGCCCCCTCAGTTAAGGCAGAACTTGACTTGGCAGCTGTATGTCCTCCACCGCTTTGTGACATGTCAGGAAAACATGGTAGCCAGAGCCCTGGCTCCCTTGTTTGTCTTTTCCCAATTATGCTGCCTTCTGCCACAGTGCTGGCCTGTCCATCTCAAGGGCCACACTCACTTCCTGTCTGAGCTTCTAAGTCACTGATTTCTAGTCTCATTTAACAGTGGTACTCCTTGATTACTTCCCTTTCAAGGCCTGAGAGAGGAAAACAGGAACTATTGGTAAAAGTGGAGGTTTAAAATAAATAAAATAGCCTTCCTGATGTCACGCAGGTCATATTTCATCCCAGGAAAGTGATGTTTTGCACTGGACACCAAAGGCCGATAGCAGGGAGCTTCCCCTTCCCCCACCAGCACTGTCCCTGGTAACAAAGGACCTGTGTTGTAACAGTCTTGTGTTTTGTCTAACTTCCTGAAATAAAATTCCTGGAAAACATTGAAACTACACAACAAATTTTCACCTACTATTAGCAATATTCGTTTTTCCCTTTTTTCTTTAGGCCCCAGAGCCACAAAATTACCCAACTACAACAGATCTGCAGTGTCCTGCCTAAGAAGTGTATATTTCTGAGGCACAACCAGTTTAATGGGAATTCACAGAGAGTGTTTTTCTATTATTAGTATTCAGATAATTTGCTATTTATTATTTCATAGAGAGAAAATCTGTTCAGTGAATGGCCATTTATCCTCAGTCTTTCGTATGGGTACCAGTGTATTTTTATTGAATTGTGCCTTTTGACATGTTGAATTTTTAATGATTTAGACATTTATCAAATTTTGCTCTGCACATTTATATGCTTTTGTTTCAACTTTTGTTGAATAAGTCAAATGCTATGATGATAAAGTAATCATGCAGCACATCCTAGGGGCTTTGACCATTCAACATGTGCCACATGTTAGTTAGCAGGTCCAGGTAAACCTGCAGAACTGAGTCGGCCCCTGGGAAGCCAGCAGTGCAGCGTAGCAGCAGCGTAGCTCCTGCTAGAGCTTGGGGCTAATGGTGTACAGATTGGGGCTTGAGTACAGATGGGTCAGAGCTGCCCTTTGGGATACCTATCTTGTTGGTTTAGGTACACTGAGAGGAGTTCTGAGTTAACAAGAAAGCCACTCTCCAACAGAGTGCACTTTGGGAGAGGGTGAAGATAGTCCAGATGCCGACCAGGGCTGGCGGTAGATTTTCTGACCTCAGGTTGCAGCCAGAGCAACTGGCATTCCAACATTCTCTTCACTGAGTTCAAATTGTCGTGCTGTAGCAGTGTGCAGGGCCCCAAAATCCTCCCATGTAATGACAAACTGTTACAGGCTTCAGCGAACAAGTAATTATTTAAATGGAGGCAATGTGAAAACTATTCCTTCATTTGGAATGCCCAGGAAGCTGGGTAGAGAGTCGGGACTTCCTTCTCATGGATCTTTTCTGCTTTTGTTCTGTTCTAACTATTTGGACTTAGAGGTTAGAACTATGTATTGTGGGCCCAGTTATACTAGACCCTGTAGACAGTCAACGAGCAGCCAAGTGGTGCTGTCCAAACCTTCCCTCTCGCAGAGCCCTGCTCAGATTCCAGTGGTGAGTCCTTGTGCCAGCTCACGCTTGGTTCATCCCAGATGCAGAGCGTCATCACTGTCCTGCTAGTGTAAGGCATCCTAGATCTGACAGCCCTTTACAGAGAATAATGCAAATCGCACTACCCCAAATTTATGAATAACCCACTTAAAGATCCTTTAGAATGCTGTTAAAACCAGATTCCTGGGCTCCCCCTCAGAATTTCTGAGGGCGAGTCCAGGAATCTGCATTCTTAACAAACTCCTCAGATAACTTTCATGTGTGCATGCTAAAAGTTAGAGAATTGCATATTTGGAGGTATTTTGCCCGGCAATCACCTGTAGAAAAGCGGCCAGCTTTGTATGCCCTTAGCTCTTGTCCATTTATAAAGCTGCCTAGAGTGGAATCTCCCAGCTGGATAGCTGTCTTCTTGGGACCTGACAGTCTTCCACAGATGAAGCTTTGGGTCCTTAGCACCCTTGCTGGTGGTTGATTATCTAAGTAGTTTAAAGGGATTTTGTTTGCTTGCTTGCTTGCTTGCTTGCTTTAAGTTGATGATTTTAGACAAATTGCTGCTTCCCCAGGAAAAGGGCGTGAGACGTTATCAAAATCAGATCTCTTAAACTGGGGGGAAATGTATGCTGGTGTGCCAGGCTGCAGAGGGCAGAGCTTTCTTGAATCATCGGTTGGGCTGTGAGGAGAGCCTTGCTGCTCTCCTGGAGCAGCTGTGCACGCCAAGCTTGCTGGGGCTGTTGCATGGGGGAGGAGGCACTCGTGCAAATTATGGGGTTGCGCCCAGCCTGCACGCTCTCATTGGCAACCCCCCAGAAAGGCCTCACATTGGGATGTTTGAGGGATTCTCTCTGGGCCTTGCCAATCCAGTTCCAGTGAGAAGGAAAGGCTTCTCCCGAGCTTTGTTCATACCTCTTCTAAGTTATGGTAGCAGTGTGCTTTATAGTTTGCCACATATAAAAATAGTCACGAACAGATGTATACACATAGATAGGCCCTTTGTGCCATCAAAAACAAGAAATAAAATATTTTGTGGAGTATGGTATATTACCATGAAAAGAAAAGAGCTGTGTTTGTTTCTAATCCTGACTTACTATCTTCTGGGGGTGACTCAGAGCCTGCAGGGAGAGAAGGTAAAGGACGACTGGAGGAGGCAGGAGCAAGTGTTTAGTTCAGTTTTACTTGTGTCACATGTTCTTTATGTCCTTTTGAATGTATAAAATCCAGGGCAGAATAGCTGCCTAAGGACCTTGACTGTGCTTTCTTTAAGAAATCATTCTAGCTGTTAAATTTCAATGGTAGAGCCAGAGGCTAGGGCTTGAATGTACTTACAGCACTCAGGCAGCGCCTTCTGCAGCAGCAGGTCCCTCACTGCCCCTCATTGCGTTTGAATGTCAGTGGAGAGAGAACAGTACCCTGATTTAACACCTCCTTAGAACAGTGGTGGTCTTGCTTTTCTGGGAAAGGAAAAAAATAGTGCCCCTGGAGTACCATTGCCCCGGGAGGCATATGGCTCAATGCTGTGATTCATTGAGAATTCTGGTAAAAAGTCAAAATAAGCATTTCAACAAAAAGAAGAGTAAAAGCCGTAAGGAAAGGCCTTGTGATCCATTTAGTAAAATACAATTTACATTGTGAAGCAGAAGTACTAAGTGAAATTAGGACTCTAAATTCTGTCCTTATGCATCTTTCAAAATTATAGGACAATGCAATTTTTGACACATTTTATACTTGCACATCCAAAATGCCCATTTTAAAACATGTAATAGAGAGAATGAAGAATCCGAAGAGTTTCAAACCAGCGTATGCTTATATTCATGTAAGTCAGTGTAGATTATCACTAATTATCATAATACATATTAGCCCAGTTCTTTATGCTTCGAAATTGCTTATGTGTACATTAACACATTTAATGCATAAAGTATGATATTACTCTTCCTATTTCAAAATAATATTCAAGTATGACTTGGAAATACAACTGTAAGTAAGCTGTCACAATTGGAGAAGCAGGCCTTAGCAGAAGCCGTGCCATGACCTTCTCACGTTCTCTGGAACCGGGCTGGCTGTTGCTCCCGTGAGCCCTCGTGAGAGACAAAGCAGGGCCGTGCAGCTGTCATGCGCAGGCCCCTCTCTGCACACTGCTGCTGCTTTTTGACCCTTCTGTTCTTCTGGAAAGAGTGTTCTTGAATGCTCAGGTTCACTAATTCCTACTTTGTTAGACCCCAGAGATAAAACTGCACGAAATCAATCCAGCACTTTGAACAAGGCTGTCTTCCTGGTATAACATCTCTCAGCTGCTTTTTTGAGGTTTCACACATTCACAAAAATAACAGCATTTTTAGCTGATCCCAATAGATTTTTCTCTGCAGCTGCATCACTTGAAAAAGCTTTTTGTTCCAGTTCTTAAAGTCTAAGTATTGAAAGTAATTTTAAAAAAAGAAAAACATCCCAATTACGATTTGTGTGTGTTGTGATGACTTTAAGGGCTGACTGGGCTGCAAATGGGCTTTGAAAAACCAGCCAATGTGTCCATGGTGGAAAATACAGGATTTCAGAGTGCATTATTGAGTGTGCTGATGTAAACTCGTGGGCACGTGGCATGGTAGGCTTTTTTTGGCAGGACCTATGGTCTCAACCTGCAGCGATGCTAACGATATTAGCAAATTAGCACCATGGAGCTTGCCAGCTAATTCACCAGAGCCTGCTCACTCTCTCACTGCTGTAATTAAAACTAATTATTTTCTAAAACATAGTAATACATGAATATGTGCAATAATCATTTTGTAGTGGGCAATCTGTAGAGTCTTTTTTAAAGCTGCCCCCCCCACACACACACGCACACACATTGTGCTCCATGTGCTTGGCCTGGTTGAGCCAGCACTTGCCTTTGCAGAATGTGAAATGGGTCCTGCTCAGACCTCGGGGTCATGTTTTTCTGACAGGAAGCGTTTTTTGGTTTCCACTCCTATAAAAGGCTCACGCACTCTCCCACCCCCGTCGCCTCCCCACCCCACTGTGCTCTCCACACATCTGTTGGATGTCTTGCTCGCGGCCCCTCCAGCCAGGGTGTGCAGATGGTTTTCACAGTGGGGTTCTCTGGAAATTCAGCTGTGATTCCCTGGATAGTTACACCAATTCCCTACTGAAGCCTTGTTCTTCCTTTCAAAAGAAATCGAACCCCATGTTTTTAACCTGAAAATGTCCATTACTATCTGTAATAAATGTGTATCAATTAGTTCTCAGGTGAACCTAGAAGGAGCCAATTGCATTTGAGTCTAGAGATAGTAAACGTGGGTTGGCTTTCCACCCGCAGTGTTGATCTGAGCTGGCTTGTCAAGGGGCTGATGACTACAGGTAGTGTGCCAGGCTGCAAGGAGGGCCCAGCCCCCTGCAAAGTAATTACACAGCCTTCCCTGCAAAAAGTTACTTCCAATTATTGCTTTTGAAGTCATTTGGGTAATCGTCTTCCCTTATCATAAACTAGACCATGTGTAATAAATAAAAAATTTGAATGCAGCAATAAGAAGTTTCAAATATTTTTGCAAACCATAGATTATTTGAATTTGAGGAAATCAGTAGTCACTAAGCCCTGTAGTACCCAAGTAATAGATATGTACACCGAGTGTTTGCTTCTGACCCCTGATGAGCATGTAAACAGTTGGCTTATTTCCATTTGTTGCCTACTCTGTTGAAACTAAATATTGATAAGTTGGCCTTCGATGGTTTGGGTCTTAAACATATAGAATGATTGTCATTTTTCTTTTCTTTTCTTTTCTTTTTTTTTACAAAAAGGATTGCCAAAATGTGGTACTATTCACATTTCAGAAATAAGAATGTTCCAGGTTATCGTTTCTGTCTTTTCTTTCTTCAAGGGAAACTCAGGTGTCCCATGCCTTACTCAGTAACAGTGCTGGCGAAGCACAGACTGACAAATCACATGTATAATCCTGACTCTTTCTCCTGTTTTCGATTAGCATCTATGGGTCTTGCAGATATGATGTCTCCTGGTGAATCCAAACTGCCCATGCCTCTCAAAGCAGATGGCAAAGAAGAAGGCACTCCGCAGCCCGAGAGCAAGTCGAAGGTACTCCCTCCCCTGCACGCGATGTGGGCGCTGCCTGGCCAAAGCTGCCATGCTGCTTCCTCTGCCCTGGTGTTGGCCACACTTTTTGTTCTCTTGGTTTCTTCTCTTCTGCATGCCTTCATTGTGTGCAACATGTTCTAGTCTTTTCTTTCCCCACCCCCTCCATGGTGTGGATCTGAAAGTTACTAGTTCTTACGGCATTAACTCATGTTGGGGGAGGGGGTGGGGACAAGACCCACCTGAGAAATGCTTTGGGGGTGGGGAGAAGTGAGGGATCTTGCCTGGTTTTGATCCTTGCAGCCATTTTCTCTGCCTTCAGTTTGTAGCTTCCTGTTTTGGCCGCCCAGCAACAACAACATACTTAATATTTTGCTTTCCTGCCTTATTTGATAAATAAGGTGAACAGCTTTTTTTTTTTTTTTTTTTTTTCCTTTCTTTCATAAGGGGTAACCCATGCTTAGCATTCCATGTAAGCTTGAAGTAAGCATGGTGGCTTCGTGGCCTTATCTGGCATCCAGCAAACTTACCAAATCATACTAATTAAGAATGTTGTTTTAATACCTTATACATGTGTTTGTGTATGTGTTTGTACATGTCTTTATATATATATATTATATATATAAAAATTTATCTGTTAAACTGGATGTGCTTTTTGTTATTTTAAATAAAGTTTGCCCTACCTTTGTCATTTTTTTTTTTTTTTTATTCCTCTACCACAGGATAGCTACAGCTCTCAGGGTATTTCTCAGCCCCCAACCCCAGGCAACCTGCCAGTCCCTTCCCCAATGTCCCCCAGCTCTGCTAGCATCTCCTCCTTTCATGGAGATGAGAGCGATAGCATTAGCAGCCCAGGCTGGCCAAAGACTCCATCAAGCCCTGTAAGTGGCTCTGGTTGTTTGTTTTTTTTTGTTGTTGGGGTTTTTGGATAATTAATTAATTCTACGTTAATGCTTGCTTGTTGGTTTGTTTTATAAGACTTTTTCTTCATTATTGATCCATGAAAAGGTTTTCTTTATAAATAATTGCATTAGTAATAAAATGAGTAGTGTTTATGTACATTGTAAAAGTTGGTTCCTGATAACAGCTCTTGGGTGAAGAAGTGCCTCTGCACAGAGCATGCTGGGCCTGAACTCGCAGGGCGTCTCCAGACGAGCTGCTTCTCCATGTACATGGCAACTTATGGTAGCTCTGGACTAAGACGCGTTAGGCCCAGCTGAGTCTGTCCTGGGCTGTTCATCTAAGACATTTCAAAACTGCCTACCTGAATAAATGAGTAAATATTACAACCTGGGTATGGTATGGCATAACACCAGCCCTGCTTCATTTTCAAATCATATGTCTGAATTAACAACAAACTTATAGAAATGTTAGTGCATGTGAACTTTTAGATTAATAATATGTACCTATATTGCAATCAGTTGAGGTTGAAAATGGTGTTCTGCACAAGACTGCTGATAATCTTGAAATATGCGTGATTTCCATATGATAAATAAATGACAAACGGGAATGTACATAGCAGGGAATTCGTTTAGCCTCAATGTTCTTCTGACCGTATAGTTGGGCCTACTGAAGAAATTAATTCTGTGCCATTAAAAAGAAGAGAGTAATGTGCTGTAGTAACCTTTATTTTTACATTCATATAAGGAATCAAAAGATCTTTTATAAAAATCCTTAACATGCAATTAGTTGCCAAGAAGGCTTAACTAACAGGCTAATTTTGTAAGGCAATGTATTGAAGAGCACAGCTCAGGAAAAGCGAGTCAGAGGGAAGAAGACTCTGGCTATGTGGGATCTGGCAATCTAGTCAAAACCCAAAAGGAGTCTGCTATTAATTATCCATTCACTGGGTTAAACAGATAGAGCTTGACAGGTTGAAGAGTTGGTCTTTGTAGTAAATGTTTGTGAAATTCACATGGAGCTCTGGTACAACCAGCATTTTCTTTTCAGAGTAAGGAAGGGCACTCTGCTCTCGCCTTCCTTGGAGATGTTTCCATTGCAACCTGAGATGAGACGTGCAATGCTTCCAGGATGGGTGAAGCAGGGCTGAAGAGCAGGGAGAGCTGACTCCTTAATTTTGGTGTCTCTGTGTTACTTGCTTTGAGTCTCAGAAGGCAGCAACGTTGTGTGGTTGTTTTTTTTCCCCATAATCCACCCTGGTTATCCTTCCTCTCTCCCTCCCTTCCTCCCTCCCTTCCTTCTTCTCTTTCTTTCTCTTTACAATAGGAAAAGGCATTTTGGATCAGTAATGCTCTTAAATGAACAGGTAGAATTCAAGTAACTTTCCAAAAACACTTGTACATTGGCTCAGAGGAAAAATTTCCGAGGTGGAAAATAATCTTTAAAACTTAAGACATAAAATTAAGAATAATAATTTATTAAAACCAGAGGCTACAAATAGACCATGTTTAAATGCTCATCCTGCTAATCTCGGAATTACAAATGACTGAGGTGGGTACTGGTGTCTAACTGGCTGGTCAGATTATCTCCATCCAGCGAGTCTGTAAGAAAAGTTTATCAGAATGCCCCTTTCTGCTTAAATGTAAGAAAATTAATCACTGACCCCATTTTCTGTTTATAATACAATTACCTTTGAAATTGTGTATAAACTTTTTACCAAATTTTTCCACATTCATTAGTCTTCTGAATTGTTTTATATTTAAAATTTTGCAAGCAAACTTTTGGCTCTGGTACTAGATAAGAACAAGAAAAGCTGTTTGCTAAAGTGGAAGTTGTTAGATTCTTGCTCTATATTGAGCAATAACCACTTTTTTGAATGAATTGGTAATTCAGGAAGGAGGAGCAAAGGAGAACATCATGAAAGACCACATGTCATTTTCACTATCAAAATATTTCACTGCAAATATATGCAATTCAAGAGTATTTAACTAACTGCTCTTTCTGAGATACCACTTCAGTTTGTACTTGAAATTGTTCTTAATAATGTCCCTAATAAAGCCCATCTAACAGCAGGCCTGAAAGAGGCAAAATAATAAACCTGCTGTTGCCTTGACAGTGTACTGTGGACCAACATTGTTTTGTTACAAAACATTCTAAAATAAAAATAAACATTTGTCCATACACATGCACATATACATATCACCAAGCATATGGTAAAGACTGTGAAAATGTAAATCTGCCTAAAAGGCTTGAGGAAAATGTACTTTTAGGCATAATTAAAGTATATGCAATGAAAACATTTGTGGCACCATAAGAATATCTTGCTGTAATTTTTCAGCAGTTTCCATTCCTTTCCTTGCCTTCACAACAGTCTCAGAACAGTACGATGTAATTTTTACAATACTCAAGCAGCGCTAAATGGTTGTTGGTGACCTGGAAAAGTTGCCTGGTCTTTCTGAAGGGCCGTGTGCTCGTCTGTTGCTGGGATGGTGAGGGGTGCCTATGGTAAAGCCCTTCACCTAGAGGTCTCCTTGTAACTAATATCTAGAATTTTTTTACTGGGGAATGAACCCAGGGCCTCATGCATGGTAGGCAAGTTCTCTACCATGAGCTGCATCCTCAGCCCATGGCTAATGCCTGCGGTCAAGAAGAGGTGTGTTGCGCCTGGTCAGTGGTGAGAGTGAGGACACATGTGCTCTTTATCTGCTGAGCCATGTTTCTCCTCCTATCCTTTTTCTCTGTTTAGACACCCAGATCCTGGCTGTGGTAATGATTGGGCTAGTTAGCAGGCCTTGGGGTGGAGCTGTGAGATGCCAGCAGTGCGCATGGCCCTCTCCGCCTGCAGTCTTGCTGCTTACATCCACATTCACCTCACACCTTGCTCACTGAAATCCCATGGGTAGTCTGTTCAAATTGGTTCTTGGTTCTTATTTGAATGCTGCCAGACCTTTCACACTTTTTCCTTCCATTTGAGCCTTCATACAACAAATGTCTACCAAGGACCATCATTGTGGAGGCCGCTGTGCAATGTGCTGTTGATTCTGAATAAAGGCAGTCTAGTCAAAAGAGCAGTCAGAGCAGCAACCACATGCAAAGCAGCCTTATGTAATGAAGGGCTGCAAAGGAAGAATGAAGTGTGTGCTGGCAGATTCAACAGGCCTGGTATAGTCTAGAAAGCAGTCCCCTATAGGATTGGTGTCACACAGACGGAGGCCTGACTGCACAGGTGCACTCTCCTGCATTATGGTGCCATAAAAGTACTTTGGGGAAGATCTTATTAAAAATAAACCTATTAGGGCTGGGATTGTAGCTCAGCGGTAGAGTGCTTGCCTTGCATGCGTAAGGCACTGGGTTCGATCCTCAGCACCACATAAAAAACAAATAAATAAAATATATTGTGTCCATCTACAACTAAAAAAATATTTTTAAAAAAAACCTATTAGAAACTATTATTTTTATTACATTTTTCTAATTTTAGGAGAACAAATTGAGATAGCACAAGTTAACAAAGGTGACAAAAGTTAAAATACAAATGCAAACTAAGCAGCTAATCCTGACCACAGGCCTGCTCCAGGTTGTGGTCATCACTGCCTTCAAAAAGCGGGAGCAAGCATGTCTGCACCCGTTCATGATTAGCCATTCCCCAATCTCAGTTTAGAGAGGACCAGCTCATAAATGGCAGGTGGATCTTACATTCAGGATGAGGATAGAACTAGTTAGAGTCATTTTAAATTGAAATGATTGCTTTTATTTCTCATATCTTTAAATTTAATCTCAAACTTCTCTCAATTTTTCACAAGTGGCATGAAAGAAGGAAGATACTTTTTATTTAACTGATTATAGGAGATAATATTTTTCCTCCTGTTCTTATTATCTCAAAACTTCACTTTTGGAAAACACAGGACCCATTTTTTCTAGTACATCTCCCTAAAACAAGCATCTCAGTGCCAGCATATACCTGGCAGAAGCATCCCACTGGTGACAGTGGTGTCCTGCAGGACAGTCGGTCTGGGAGTCCAGTGCAAGCTGTGCAGACAGGTTCTCTTCCTCCTCCAGTAATCCTTGGGTACAACCTCATAGAAAGGAAAGTTGAGAAGCTTATAGTTTGGACATACATTTACACAACCTGGGTGTCTGTGGGTATATAGACATATATATGGATATGTATATATGTTTTAAGTTCTCATCTAAAATAATTTCTTGCCAAGAGTGGTGGCACATGCCTATAATTCCAGGAATCTGGGAGACTAAGGCAGGAGGATTGCAAATTCAAGGCCAGCTTCAGCAACTTAGCAAGACACTACCTATCTCAAAATTTTTTAAAAAATGACTGCAAAGTGGCTCAGTGGTAGAGGGCCAACAGGTTAAATCCCTAGTACCACAAAGTAACAATGATAATGATAATTTCTAAGTGACTTGAAGTTTAACGTCAACACCAAAGTCAGTTCCCAAAGTTTATACTATTTATTATCCTACCATTCTACATTTTTAATTCACATTGACTACATCACCCAAAATTATATATTTTATGTAAATATTTTATGCCTCAGTAATTCTAAAGGTGAAGTCTTAATACTACAGCCAGAATAGCTTTGGAGAAAGACGTGGCAGAGGGGGAGCTGCCACTCTACAGGCTCTGAGGGTTGCGTCCCCACATGTCCTTTCTCAGGGCCTGACTTACTAAGGGTCATGTTAAGAAATAAGGTGTAACAGCCAACCTCAGTGTCAATCATGTTATTCTCACACACACACGCATGCATGCACACGCACAGGTTTCAGCTATAAATTACAAAGAAAAGGAAAAAAAGGCTCTGTCTCAAATAGTGACTATATTGCTGCTGACAGCCTAATAAGTACATAAGAAAGAACGAAATAAATTCTTTGTTCCAAGGAAATCTTTATTGAGAACTAGCAGGGGTTTTGCACTATAACCCTAGCATTACAAATATTACAAAGACACAAATATTGTTACAAGGATAGAGACATAAAAGACAGGAAGGAAGTACAGTGAGGCTGTCTAGGGCTGAAAGTGTCACCTGTTCAGATCCACGATCCAGAAGGATGGTGAACCTTTGTTTGTCTGTAGATGTGCTGAGGGTGTGGCCTGGGCGTGGCCAGAGCAGGAGTGGAAACCTATTCAAAGAAGAATCTGAGGGCCCTTTACCCTGACAGGAAGTGATCAGTGGGGAGAGCTGGCCGTCGAATGCCAAGGCCTCCCCGAGCACTTGCACAAGCTCAGGGCCAGGCCTTGTACTTTTCAGCAAGTGCCACGTGTCTGCTTCTCTAGATGATTTAAGATTTTCATAAAGACACGGTAGCCATTCTTTATTATTATTATTATTTATTTAATTTTTTTTTTAGTTGCAGATGGACGTGATACCTTTATTTTATTCATTTATTTTTATGTGGTGCTGAGGATCGAACCCAGGGCCTCGCACGTGCCAGGCAAACACTCTACCCCCAGCCCACACTAGCCATTCTTGGTGTGACAAGGAAAAGTAGGAATACATTTAGTCAGGGACTCTATAATATGACATGTAATATTTTTAGTTCGCTGTGATCCTTCTCTGAGTTAGAACCTTTTCTTTTTAAAAATGCCATGACCATTGGAATGTTGCCTTCTGGGATTCAACGCTTATAAGTTAAAAAAGGATTCTGTTTATTTTGGTTTAGTTTTTTAAGAGTCTAAAAGGGAGAGTTTGGGCCCTTTTATTTAAAGTCAAAGTAAAATTCTTAATTAAGAGAATGTGTAGTCTGTGCCTGAACTAGTAGCCTTCATTCCTGACTGTCGTGTGATAGCAGTAGTTTTTACTCTCGTCTCTTCTTGTTGGTGGGCTCACAACTGTTTCCTCGCCTTCTTCCCTTCCCCTCCTGCCCCCACGGCCCGTCTCCATATGTTCCCTCTGGCACTAGAAGTCCAGCTCATCCACCACCACTGGGGAGAAGATCACAAAGGTGTACGAGCTGGGAAACGAGCCAGAGAGGAAGCTGTGGGTGGACCGGTACCTGACATTCATGGAAGAGAGGGGCTCCCCTGTCTCTAGTCTGCCCGCAGTGGGCAAGAAGCCCCTGGACCTGTTCCGGCTCTATGTCTGTGTCAAAGAGATTGGAGGTTTGGCCCAGGTAAGAATGAACGAATGAACTAGGAGACATTACAAATAGGATCTTACAGAAGCTTTCTTGGCATATGTGGCATCAGGGGGTTTTTTGTTTTGTTCATTTTTCTTTTGGGGGGTACTGGGGATTGAACTCAGGGGCACTCGACCACTGAGCCACATCCCCAGCCCTATTTTCTATTTTATTTAGAGACAGGATCTCGCTGAGTTTCTTAGCGCCTCGCTGTTGCTGAGGCTGGCTTTGAACTTGAGATCCTCCTGCCTCAGCCTCCCGAGCCACTGGGATTATAGGTATGCACCACCACACCAGGCTGGAATCAAGGTTTTTTCTCACAAAGGAAAAGCTCAACCTATGAGAGAGTCACCTTCCTGGGACCCATGCCTGTGCTAGAGGGGGACAGGGGTGGCTCTACCACCAATCCAGTGTGACCTGAGCAGCTCTAGAATTCTCTGAAATCTGCCATGAGTTCATGTAAACACTTTAGAAATATTTTCCCCATGACTGAATTAATTATCTGGATCAGATATAAGTCACATTCACTGTTTCTCTCTGCCTAGAGCAACTTGTCACAGAAATTAAGTCATCCTGGTAAAGCCATGCCTGTGGCCCCTGGGCAGCAAGGAGGCTGCGGCTGTGGTTTTTAGCAGAGCTGGGCCATAACAGGGCAGGGGAGGCGACCAGGGCACAGAGCTCCAGGAGGTGCTTGCTTGACTTTCAGAAATGAGTATCCCCTAAATCTTATGACCTAGGCACCTGCTTTGCTCATCACAACCCCACCATTTTTTAGTAAGGAACCTAGTTGGTGTGGACATATCCTGTCATAGAAACATGTTAAGGGTACTAAATCGTGAGCTAGTGTCACATGTGGCCTTTGTCTTCCTGTATACCCACATGGTGCAGGTCACAGAGAATAGATGAGAAGGCCATGTAATGACACCAGTCCCAGCAATTCAGGAGGCTAAGGTGAAAGGTTCAATTTAGGGAAACCCTGTCTCAGAATTAAAAATAAAAAAGGCTGGGGAAGTAGCTCAGTGGTAGAATGCTTGCCTAGCACAGTTGAGGCCCTGGGTTCAATGCCTGGTACCAGAGGGGGCCAGGGGTCAGGGAGAGAACAGATGAGGAAACTCTTGAATAACAGTATAAAGTACAACAATACAGTGGCCCAGGGACGCCCCCACAGTAGGTAGTAGGACCAGGTCTTTCTGATCCCAAAACATGCCTTTCTCATCTCCCAGTAGTTCTCTGTCCCAGCTGTACATTAAAATCTCCTGGGGTCCCCACCCCAGAAGAATGAAATAAGACAGCCTCTGTCCCTGGTGGTCTAGTAGAAGAGGCATCCTGCACTGCACACCCCACCAAGGTGACCAGATCACTATCCAAGGGCAAGTCCTCATCCACAAGGGTAACTGAGGGCCTGCCGTGTCTCAGTGCTGTCACTTTGGGGGACACAGGAGGGGCCTTTGTTCTTAGCCTTCCTACTAGGTGCCTGACTGAGGCCTATGACAGAACTCAGCTTGCTCAAGATTCTGCTTAATCAGATATGCAGCTGTGTGATACAGACCCATGTGAGCCATGGTCAGCAGAGAGAGCGATCCAGACACTTCTCTTCCCACCACCTTTTCCCACCCCCAGTTCTCCGCACTGCCCCTGGGCTCCTACACCCAGGCTTTTTCAACTGAGACTTCAGAATCACCAAGACCATCAAACTGGTATCATGTAGCTGTTGACAGCCTACCTTATTGTGACCATCTCAGCAGTGTGTAACCAAATTGGATCCGTAGGCAAGAGTCTTTGCTAGCATACTAATGAGAGGGTTACTCACATGTAGCCAAGGATGCTCCATCTTGCTCTCCACTGAGTGGGCATCAGATGTGCCTGAAAGCAGGTGCTGCACCCACACACACAGCAGCTCAAAGCCTCCCACTCAGGCTGCCCCAGGCAGCGTGCTGACTGGTTTTGAAGCAGCTGCAGGCCTGTTGTTTGCAGTCTTATGTTAAGTGCCAGAAGAGGCATTTCCCTAAGCATTCCACGGTTGGTTTATTCTGCACCATTTAGTACTAAGTGAATGGACATAAAGAGCCTTGTGAGAAAGGTGGAATCTAGAAATCCAGCATTTCACAAAAAGCCACTGTACCCTTAACCCTTTGGCATTACTTAGCACAGCAGACCCCAAAGGCACATCCTGTCCCAAGTCGTGTGCAGATCTTCACGTTCCACCCGTGTGTCTGACCTTTCATAACCTGCTCCCAGGAGGGAATGAGGCTGAACTAGTGCCCTGTGTCTTCATGCTACACTTGAGGACCTCCTTCTCTTCTTGCCCTGTCCTTGTACCTGTCCCCAGCCCTTCTGCAGTGGAGGTGTCTCCAGCCTGAGTGGGGCTCATCCTGTGCAGCACGTACAAAGGTGTGTCCCTACCTGCACCTCTGAGCTGGGGCAGACAGCCCAGCCAGGAAACCATAGCACCGTGGGCTTTTAAGTTGGGGGTACTCACCCACCCTTGCACAGGTGCTGCTGCTGCCCACCTCAGTGAGAGGATGGGGGACGGATGGATGTGGCCAGATTTACAGTCTCAGTTTCTGCCAACTGGCTGTTGGAAGAAAACACACTTAAATTGCAAAACCGTGCTGTTGCTTTTAAATACACTTTGATGCCCCTTTTGCTCAACTGGAGATGGGGCGGGATGGGTGTGAGCAGGAGCACCCTTCGCTGGAAGAGCCTGTGCACAGGCAGCATCAGGAGCCGGCGCCGGCAGAAGGCCTGTGCGAGTACGCCTTTATGTCGTATCAGCAGGTTCCTTAATGGCCTCGTAGCTGTAAATGCTGTCTGTGCGCTGCGAGTGGGAGTAATGAGCATTAGTTAAAAGAGGCAAATGGAAAAAAGTCAACCAAGACATTAAGTGCTTTTTTTTGTCTCCTGGCTTTAAACAAGCCACTTTGCTGCAAACCAGTGATCCTGCTGTTTCTTCTTTTTTCTTTCTTTGCTAGGTTAATAAAAACAAGAAGTGGCGTGAGCTGGCAACCAACCTAAATGTTGGCACTTCAAGCAGTGCAGCAAGCTCCCTGAAAAAGCAGTATATTCAGTACCTGTTTGCCTTCGAGTGCAAGATCGAGCGAGGGGAGGAGCCCCCACCGGAAGTCTTCAGCACTGGGGACACGAAGAAGCAGCCCAAGCTCCAGCCGCCATCTCCTGGTAGGTGCCAGCGCTACAGCTGGCAGAGGGAAGTCCAGGGCACCAGAGGCCAGAACTGGAGGCTGCACAGCTGTGGGCACAGGGAGGGAGGACAGGTGGGGCGCTCAGGACCTTTGAGAGGAAGTGGTGTCTCCTTTTATTTTGTTATTTAATTGGACCCATTGGCTGTGCTTAGGAAAGTGAGGATGAGAGTTGGGGTGTTGCCCTCTGTGGTCAGCACTTGAGAGGTGTCACTCTTTTGCTTTTACCTAATTTAGTCAAAATGGACTTTGTAATTCTGAGCTATATATATTTATTTCTTATACAGAATTTTTCAATATTCCATATAACTGCATAAAATAAACATCACATTGAGCTTTTCCAATATTTGGCCCCACAGCTGTAGGTGTAACAGCTGGCTAGTGCCCCCCCCCACCCCTTCCTCTTCCCAGGGTTCAGGTTTGTATATTAGCAAAAGGAAATCTGGACTTGGCTTTTGATGTCCCCTACCCAGCAGGTTCTCAATTTTCAGGAATCCTATGAACTGCCATCAAGGCCCCATCCCTACTGCTGAAAGAGGATGGGCAAGCAGCTTTGACAGAGGCCAGACGCAGGACCCTGCGTGGGTGTGGCTCACCTCTGCCCTCCAAACAGAGCAGGTGCCTGTGCCCGCCTCTCTGTCCCCTGGGAGAGACCTGCCCTCCTTTGCAGCTCTCCTGCTAGCCTTCGTTCTCCCTCTTAGGGTTTCAGGTTTCAAATTACCAAGTCTCATATCCTGTTGGTAAATGCAGTACTGAGGCAGGAAGAAGCTGGCAGCATGCTCTGCTCTGGGTAGCCTCTCACCCAGGTAAATCTCACCAATTCTGTTTCTGGCCATTGGTCATTACAGAGGCCACTTCCAAGCCCAGTGACCTTCAGCACTTTGCTGTGCATTCCCTCTCCCTGCACAGGAGGCAGGAGGCTGCACACATGCTGGTGTGGTGTGGCCTGCTCCAAGCACAGCTGTCGTGGGTTCCTGGGTGTGTGTGGCGGGCCAGGCGCTTTCAGCGTGCCCGTCACCCTGCCTTCACAGCAGCCCTGGGTCCTGACGCTCTTTATAGACCCCTGAGAAAGCAGAGGTAGGAGGAAGCTGCGTACCTCACAGCCATGTAGCAGAGCCACAGGAGGTCAGGTTTGGGGTGTTTGTCTCTAGCCCATTCACCAAACCCCCAAGAGCCTCAGACTATATGGCAGTGTCTATGTAGCAGATCAAGTGTTGATACCTAGAAGGCAGAGAAGGGAGTTGTTCTCCTCGATGATCACCTCCAACTGCTGTCCAGGTAGCAAAGCTGGTATCTCAGGTTGCCAGTCAAGGGGTCTCACGTAAACCCTTTTAGCCTGAAGTGTACTTGTAGTTAATATACCTAGACTTAGACCTGTAGGTTCCAAGTACAAGGAGGAATCCTCCTCTCTAACCCCACCCTTACAGATCCCAAGCCTCTGCCACTTAGGGTGTATCTGGAAACCGGGAAATCTAATTTTTAAAATTGCACGTTACATCAAGTTCACAGAATGGAAGAAGCTGCCTACAAGCAGCTCTGAAACTATTTTTCCAAAATAAAAACTCAGTGGGGTGCAAGGAACAAAGTGGTGATGTCTGCAAAGATCAAGGGAAAGAGCATGTCCCTGAACAGTCTGTGCTTGTGTATGGGGATTGCTCTCCCAGCATGCCTCAGCCTCGGCACTAGAAGCCCCACCACAGTACAGATCCTCCAGAAAGTAGAGGCCTCTTCTCCTAACAACTGGCTCTTTCCTTTCCCCTTTTCTAAAACTGCTACCTCTATGATGGCATTATCATTTTAGCTGCACAGGAGAGATTAGATTGTGCGTGTACCCCTTGGATCAGATGCAGCTGGGGTCCTTCCTGGGACACAGGAGGCAGTAAAAACAGCTTCCTGGCCTCAACTGTGAAGTCAGTGGCCAGCTGGAAGAGCACCCTGCAGAGTGCCTGCACACCCCACAGAGACTGGCCAGACACACCCCACACCCAAAGTCAGACTTTGCATCAGTGAGCCATGAACCCATCGGGTGGCCTCTCTGGGTCTGAGACCACCAGTAAGGAGAGTGTCTCTGAAACATTTGTATTGTCAAAGAAGGAAATTAAAATTATTACTAGCTATTCTCCATGTCAGGATCTCATTTATTCCATAATCTTTAATTTTCAGCCAAAAATAAATTGTGTCCTTTGAAGTCGTTAAAACACAATCATAGCGGAGTGCAATAGCGCCACCTGTAATCTTAAAGGCTTAGGAAGCTGAGGCAGGAGGATCACGTTCACAGCCAGCCTCAGCAACTTACCAAGCCCTAGGCAACTCAGCAAGACTCTATCTCTAAATAAAAATATAAGAATGAGGATATGGTTTAGTGGGTAAGCCCCCCTGGGTTCAACCCCTGATACCAAAAAAAAAAAAAATAGTTTATTCCTATCAGCACATCCAGGTAAACTAAACTAAATGATTCCCAAGAAACATTCTAGATTTTTGTGCAAATAATCTCTGAACTAAACAAAAAAGTTAAATCACAGCTGGGTACAGTGGCGCCCGCCTGTAATCCCAGTGGCTCGGGAGGCTGAGACAGGAGAATCACAAGTTCAAAGCCAGCCTCAGCAGGTTAACAAGGGCCTTAAGCAACTCGGTGAGACCTTGCCTCTAAATAAAAATATAAAAAAGGGCTGGGGATGTGGCTCAGTGGTTGAGTGCCCCTAGGTCTGGTACCAAAAAGAAAAGAAAAAGCTAAATCACTTGGCTGTGTCCTAGGAGCCTTGCAAGTCATGAGTCTTTGGTACAGGTTTAGTTTATGTGGCTTGTGGGTCACTGGAGGCATGACCCCTTCGCCTCTGGGGGTACATTGCATAGGCACACTGGACACCCAGGTGTGCCCACATGAACCTGGGCAAGGCCTTCGGCTGTGGTCTGCATCTTCAAGGCACCAGAGGGTCTCTATTACTAAACCTATAGAAGATCACAGAGCAGTTCCAAAATCAGCCAGGCATAGGAACCACCCACCCAGGTGGCCCCAGCAGGCCAGAGGGCAGAGAGAGCCAAAGGGCTCTGTGGAGAATCGGGCAAGCAGCTCTACATTCAATTAGTAAGGCTGTAACCAGAAACCCATCCATCTTTGCTGGCAGGTGGCTGACTGAATTTCTGTTATTAGTTGACAGGTGATGTCACAAAACCTGTCATGGATCCAACTAGGGAATCCTCAGTGGAAGATAAATGAGAAAGGGGCTGGGATATAAACAAAGGTGCCCTCTGGTTGACCTCCAGTCACTAGACCTGGGACACATCAGCTGCTGTTCTCCCCCCCTTCTCCCCGCACCCCTCCTGCCAGAACTAGGGCACCAGGTTCCGTGCTGTGTAAATTATCTTCCCAGCCAGGAGCCTGGCTGTTCTGTCTGAAGTGTGTGAATGTACTTAACCTTCAGTAACCTTTCCATTGTTTACTTTAGAGTATACATTTGTAGCTTCTGGCAAAAGGTAGGGCTGTCCTAGAGAGCTGCTGCCTCCTCTCTTAATGGAGCTGCATTTTTTTTTTTTCCCCTGAAAGGAAAGGAAAAACACTGGCAAGAGAGAATTTTTCCTTTTTTAATTTTGTTAGCTGTGAATGTAAGGGTCATTCTATAATCACAGCCTGTGCGCTGTGTTTCCACGAGGCCCTGCACACCCTGCTGGCTTTAAGGAGCAGGCAGTTTCTCCTCTGCAGCCCTGGGGGCAGCTGGCCTGCAGCGTTGCCCGTAGATGGATAAGACTACCTGACTCTTCTATTCTGGTGTACCTGCTCAGTATGCATTTCCAGGGTTTTGCCAACATTTTATTTGTAAACCGTCATTAATTAGTTTTTTCTTCTAAAATGCCTCTGTCAGTAGGTAGTCTGCCCACATGTCTGAGAAATCCCAACTCACTTGTGTGCCAGGCACACACAGCACAGCCTGTGACCAGTCAGACCAAGGGCCAGGCAGCTGTAATCTGGCCAGAATGTCTGCACTTAGAGAGGCTTTCTAAAAAGAAGCCATCTACTCATTTCCATTTCTGACTCCTTCACAGTTTACCCTGTAACCACAGTACTTGTTTAACCTCCATTTCCTCTGAAGTAAAATGTGAATAATGCTAACCGTAGTGAGCCCTGAGTGCTTCATTGGAAAGGAAGGAGAAATGGTAACTTACCAAATGTCCTTCCCAGTCAGTGTGATCCTGCCCCTGGCTACAGTTCTGAATGCCTGACTGAACTCCATGAGGGCAGGGCTCTCACCTGCCTTGTCAATCTGCTACACCTATGTACCCAGGAGTAGAAGAGACCTGGCCTACAGTAGACACCTCGCCCATGCTCAGTCAATAAATGGAACCTTGTCTGCTGAACATCCAACATGTTAAGGACCATGATACATGATAAAGCTGGAGCCCTTGAAATATTTTATTTTTCCTACAAGGCAGAGTTAACTTGTTTTTTTCAAGAATCCCACTTGAGCCAGGCGTGATGGCGCACACCTGTAATCCCTGCACTTTGGGAGGCTGAGATAGGAGAATCGTGAGTTCAAAGCCAGCTTCAGCAATGGCGAGGAGCTAAGCAACTCAGTGAGACCCTGTGTCTACATAAAACACAAAAAATAGGGCTGGGGATGTGGTTCAGTGGTTGAATGCCCCTGAGTTCAATCCCCAATACCAAAAAAAAAAAAAAGAATCCCACTTGAATTTGGGGCGGGGAAATTCTGAGCTGTTATTATAATGTAATTATAAGTTAAGGTAAAATCTCAGAACTTTAACAGCAACATTAAAGAACTCCAAATCAGTATGACTTGTGTTTTTTAATACTGAATCTGACTTTATTACTCCAAAAACAACTTTGTTAAAGACTGTGCTTAGGCACCCACCCAGGTGTTGAGAAGGTGTTAAAATAAGGGAAGGCTCATTGTTACTTTGTATCATTGCTTTTCATCTTAAACATTTCTCATTGCCCAAGACTCACAACTGTTTTCTAATTTTTTTCTAAAGTAGCACCATACTGTGTCAATTGTGCTAAAATTTTTATCCCTTTTTTCTTCATTTACATTTAGAATAGATAGATAACACTGGAATAAACATTGCTGTGCCTACAGCCTTTTTATTTTTTCTTGGGATACTCAGGAAAGCAATTACCCAGTCAAAAGGTGTAAATGTTTTATGACTCACAAATGAAGTATATTCCCATATATTTTACTCAAAAATAATCTTAGGCAGGATCAGTATAATTTTCACTATAAATAATGTGAAGCAACTAATTTTACTGACTATTGTCATCGTGGATGTTGGTATTGTTTCTTTTTTATTTATCTTTTTTTATTGTTACATTATAACTACACAATAGTGGGATTTGTTGTTATATATCCATACATGTACATTATGGATACTATTTTAATTGATGTGCCTTATTTTAAATTATTTCTTTTATATACATACATAGCAAAAAAGAGCTACATGGTAACCTCTGCTTTCTTTCTCCATTTTCCCCTCCCACCGCCAGCTAACTCAGGATCCTTGCAAGGCCCACAAACCCCCCAGTCAACTGGCAGCAATTCCATGGCAGAGGTCCCATGCGACCTGAAGCCACCCACCCCAGCCTCCACCCCTCATGGACAGATGACCCCAATGCAAGGTGGAAGGTATGTTCAGAGAACTGTGACCCGTCCAGAATCAGATTTATCTTTTGATTTTTCAGGAGCAAACTTCACCAGATGAAGAAATAGTATTCCTAGTGAGTTTTTAGATGTTGATTATTACTAGCTATTTTCATGTAATTTATTTTGGATGGTTTTTGCATTGATAAATTTCAAGATTGGTTTATGAACTCCCACTATATCATTAAGCGTTCACTTTGTTGTTGTTTCTTTCCACATTTGTGTTGGCACATTACAGTTGTACGTAATGTGGGATTTGTTGTTACATATTCATGCATGCACACAACACAGCCACAGAATTTGGCCAATATCACTCCCTAGCACTTCCCCCCTCCCTCTGTATCTCCCACCCCAGCCCCTCCTCTTTGCTGATCTCCCTTTGATTTACATGAGATCCCCTCCACCTTTCTTTTCCTTTTTCCTCTCTAGCTTCTACATATGAGGAAAAATATGACCCTTGACCTTCTGAGTTTGATTTATTTCATCAAATGGTCTCTAGTTCCATCCATTTTCCTGCAAATGACATAATTTCATTTTTCTTTATGACTGAATAAAACTCCACTGTGTACATACTCCACGTTCCTTATCCATTCATCCATTGATGGACACCTAGGCTGGTTCTATAATTCAGCTGTTATGAATTATGCTGTTATAAACGTGGGTATGCGTATATCACTGTAGTAAGATGACATGCACCAATAGAGTAAAAGTGTTACTTTTTCTCCACATCCTCGCCAGCATTTATTATCATCTGTATTTTTGATGGCTGCCATTCTGACTGGTATGAGATGAAATCTCAGTGTAGTTTTGATTTGCATTTGCTTGATTTTAAGCTTTCATTGTTTGCATCTCTTCAGAAGCAGTACAATCAGTGTGCACGACCCTTTCTCAGACGTGAGTGATTCATCGTTCCCAAAACGGAACTCCATGACTCCAAATGCCCCGTACCAGCAGGGCATGAGCATGCCAGACATGATGGGCAGGATGCCCTATGAACCCAACAAGGACCCCTTTGGTGGAATGAGAAAAGGTACATGCAGAGGGGCCTCTGCCCAGGGGCAGTCCTGAGGGCACTCTTGGAGCTGCTGCTTTGTAGCCAACTTACCTGTCCATTCAGAACAAGTGGAAGCGCATGCTGTCTGGTTTGGCATCTCCCAGCTTCCCCCTCTACTGTTTATGGTTGTGGGAAACATATTTAGCATCTCAGTGACTTAGTTTCCTCATCTACAAATTGGGAAAGTAATAGGATCTGCCTCAGAGGGCATTGTGAGGATTAATTGAGTCCCTGTTTCTGCACGTCAAGCCTGTGGCGAGCAAGCACAGCCTGTGCTACCTAGCAGCAGTGTTGCTGTTATTTGAGCCAGGCGCGGTGCTAGGTAGGGTGAATCGTGCATAGCCCTGCCCTCAAGGAACTGACACTCCTAGGAGGGGGGGAAAAATTAGGCCTCAAGTGACTAACATGATCATGATTGGTAGAAGAAAGGGAGAAAAAGAAGAAAGGATACCAAGAGGTAGGGGCAGTGAGAGGAAGGGACAGCTACTGAGATCGTGTAGTCCAGAGGGCTCTGAGATGTCAATTATCTGAGGACAGGGAAGGAGCGCCCACAGGATGTTGCTGGGCAAATCTGTAGAGGTGGCAAGTGCCTGGGGCATAGTGAGTGTGGGCAGGTTGAGACATCCGGGTCAGCCAGGGGCCAGGCCCTCCATCTTCATGGCAGATGGATGGATTTGGTGTTATATGGGGAAGTGACATGACTAGATTTTTTGGTTAAAATGAATTATACGTGAATAACTGACCATCTTATGGTACGTATATTGAGAGTCAGTCGGTAGAGTGTGAGGAGAGAGGATAGGCTGTGGGAGAAGCATCCCTGTGTGTGTCAGATGTGCTTTCAGATTGCACTTGGGGGCTACTGAGCCAAAAGCTGGTGGCTGGGGGCACGGGGAGAGAACCAGGACAGTGAGGGAAATGCAGCGTCACTGTGGCTGCATCCAGGTGGTGTGTGCAGGGTGTGATTTTGGAGTGTGAGCACAGCAATAGACTGCAGCCAGGGGCTGAAGAGTGGGTGAGCAGGGACGAGAGGAGCCTGCTAGGGGCAGGGTTAAGGAGGAGGCTCGGCAGTGCCAGTGCAAGTTCCTCCTTAACCCTAACCCCAGGCTGCGTGCACGCTGAGATCGGGGCTCTCTGAGTGGCCACCCTGTGGGCCCCTCCCCTAGCACATCAGCTCCAAGCAGAAACCAGGAAGTGTGTTTTTTGTCATCCTTCCAAGTACAGCTGGGTCCTATGAAATTGAGACATGATGTGAACAGCATTGAAAAACATTTCAGAAATAGTGAATGATATTCTTATGGAAGCACTTAACTCTGGGGTCCCTTAATAATGAAACCTGTGATGTATTCAGACATCGGGTTCCATGAACTTCTTGTTAAGTTGTCTGGAGAGAAGACAATGTTTACGGTTTTCACAAGTACTATGAACTAATGAAAAGAAAAATGAAGAATCCCCAAAATTTAAATATTGGGCATATGCCATTAAACAACTGAGATTTATATTTCACATATTTCAGAAAACTGTTACATATAGCAAAAATAATCTCTTCTTTTTCCTTACAAAGGTTTCAGGGCTGCTTATTCCAAGTAAACATTTTGCAGACCATGCAACAAATCTGTAGGCTCAGAAATTTAAAAGCTTTGTGCATGTTAAAGGTAGATCTTTTTCATAGTGGTACAAAAGCCTAGATATAATATTCTGTTAGTATTTTTGGTGTCAATATCCCATTTTTAGACTTTGAAAATATGATGATAACATGGGAAAAAATTAATAATGCCAGCAGCTGGGGAGGCTGAGGCAGGAGGATTGTAAGTTTGAAGCCAGCCTTAGTAAGTTATCAAAGCCCTCAGCAACTTGCTGAGACCCTGTGTCAGAATTTTAAAAAGTGCTAGGGATGTAGCTCAGTGGTAAAATGCACCAGGGTTCAATCCCCAATACCAAAATAATAATAATAGTACTAGTAGTAGTAACAACTAATAGTAGTATTAGTATTCAGAATTTGGCCTCAAAATCTACTGTGGACCATTTCATTCTCCTACCTACATGTCTTGTTCCTTAGGCCTGTAGCTTTTCATACTATAAAAATGAATTTGGGGGTTAGGGTAGTGATTGTGTGGTTACCTTGCCAAGCACTAAGTAGATATGTGATGTGTTTCATCAGCCATGTAGACAGTGACTAGAACAATCCGTAGTATATTTAGGCTCACCTGCTGAAATATATTGGTATTTTAATACCAAATTAAAACAGATAAACAGAAATCCACAGGAAACAGATTCTTTTACAGCCCTATCCCTGTTCTGAGCAGCTTTTATTCCTCAGTTGCCTCATTCTGTGAGGGAGCTTGGCAGTGCGCTGATCAGACTGCTCTCAGTGGAAAATATGCTCTTTGTCGTCGCTGCCACCCGGCGACAGCTGCTATGGGCATTGCCAACATGGTGTGGCAGCGTGGTTAACCCGAGAGCCAGGCTGCACAGCCAGCCTGCCTGCTCACCGCCTGCCTCCGGGCTGCCGCCTTATTCCTGAGGTGCTGATCCCGTACGAGTGAACATAGTATTTGTATATGGTTTAAATGGGGGTGAGGTACCGGGGATTGAACTCAGGGACACGCGACCACTGAGCCACATCCCTATCCCTGTTTTGTGTTTTATGTAGAGACAGGGTCTCACTGAGTTGCTTAGCGCCTCGCCGTTGCTGAGGCTGGCTTTGAACTCGCGATTCTTCTCCCAAGTGCTAGGATTCAGCCTCCCAAAGTGCTAGGATTACAGGCTTACACTACCACACCTGGCTTGTACTTGCTTTTTCTAATGAAACAGATACACCCTAATGCTCTAGAGCTGGATGGGTGGGTTCCTGATATTTGCCATTATGAGCAATGATGCTGTGACTATTGAATTAGCAGCACCTGTAACAATGTTTCTGCAGATCTGTCCCTCACTCAGATTGTTCAAAGGACAGGAAGTTTTCTTTTGTTTTTTTTTTTTGGTTTTTTTCCTTGACTAGGTATCTCAGTAATCTATGATACAACAAATGACCCCCAAACTTAGTGGCTTAAACAGCACCACTTTGCAGTGTCTTCACTGTATCTCACAGCTGTGTGGTAGGTAGGCTGGGTAATTCTTGGCTCCATGTGTTGTCAGCCAGGACACTGAGGTGGCTACCAGCATCTGACAGCCAGATTGGGAGCTCTCTGAGTGGTGTCTCTTGAGTGGCCAGTGTCGTCAGAGGCTCTACAGAAGACTCCTGGAGCTTTGGGCTGGTGACTCCTCCATAGGAAATTTTTGCATAACTTCTTGGTTCTTATGACACCATGACAGATGGGGCCCAAGAAGATAAGACCCCAGAAGGAGCTTCCAAAAGGACATGTCCCTGTTGCAAGCATTTGCTTGTACCCATTTGCCAGAGCCCCACTGGTCAACACTAATGACATGATGCAGCCCAAAGTCACTAGGGAGGGGACTTCATAGGCTGAATACTGGCAGATTTGCTGCTTGGGGTTGTGGAAGAATAGCCTCCCTTAGCAGGTGTGGCGAGCTCTCAGCAAGTGTGTAGGAGTGTGTGGGCTGGTCCCCGCACCAGGGATGATGAGTACTAGTCATTCTAATATTTGCCAGTCAGACTGGGGGTAGGGGGAGGCCTTGAGATTGTTTTGACATGGATTTCTTTAATTATTAGTGAACTCATACATCTTTTCACATGTCACATGTTGATTGTTCATTTGTTTTTCCTTTTCTTTGAGTGAGCTTGTCCAGTTTTATTTTTTTTTCCTATTGATTTTTAAGAAATCTTGTGTATTTGGGAATTAAGCTATTTGATTTTAATTGTGCTACTTGATCTTTTGTTTTCACATCTCTAAAATGGAGAGTAATCTCAACTGGTTCTACCAGGGTTGAGGTACCATCTTCCCTCAAGGAGGAGGAAGCCACTGCACCGTGCAGCGCTTGTTCCAGAGCAGGCCTCGTTCTCCTCAGTGCCGGCCTAACAGACGTATCAGCTCACGAAGTCAGTCAGCTTCTGCCTTATCTGGCATAAAAGTGACCATCGTAGAATGAAGAAAGTACCATATCTCAAAGTTGACACTAGAATGTTTAATTTGCCTGGAGGCTAGTTTCTGGACTTGATCCAATTTCCTCCAGCCCGGCTGATGCTGATTTGCATGCAAGGTCTTCTTGACGGGCTACTTCTGTTAGAATAGCCAGAGCCCAGCCCGTCTGGAGCCATTCTTAACTCTTGTGATTTTTCTCTCTTCTGATTTTGGATGAGCCTATGCACAGGTGTTCGTGTTGAGGTTTTCAGGGTTTTGTTCTCTATGGGGAGCTCACTGTGTATACGCATTTCATCTGTTCCTCACAACCATGCCACGAGAAGCTATTAGAGGCCTCATTTTATAGATAAGAATTAAACCTCATTGGTATGGACCTGGGCCCAGGGGGGTTGCTGGTTGCTGCATAACAGGTGAAGGTCTCACAGGCTGGAGTCAAGGTGTCAGCCAGACTGTAAGATCCTCTGTGTCAGGCTCTGAGTCCTCTTTAAGTTCATTCAGGTTGTTGACAGAATTCAGTTCCTGTGGTTGGAGCCAGGGTGACCACTGGCTAGTTGAAGGCAGCCCTCTCCACAGCAGGGCAGTTGCTTCTGCAAGACCACAGAAGGCCTCAGACTGGCTCCATCTCTAGCCTCTCGCTGGGGATTTGAAGAGCTACCTGGATACTCTCCTTTATGGCTAATTCACAGCTGATTAGTGATTTTAATCACACCTCTGAAATCCCTCTTGCCATGTAACATACCATAATCATGGGCATCATAACCCATCCTGTTTCTAGGCTCCACCACATTCCAGGCAAGGGAATGATTTAAGGCACACACTGGGGTGGCAGAGGTGTCTTTGATGACATCTTAGGGTTCTGCCCCCCAGGACACACCTGACTCCAGACCTTGTGCTATCTCATTAGTATTGAGGTCTGCCATGTGGATACAGGGCAGAGATCCAAAAACTCATAGGAGGAGTTGACTTGCAGATGCCTCATTTTATGCCTTTTCTTCAAATATTGCAGTGCCTGGAAGTAGCGAACCCTTTATGACACAAGGCCAGATGCCCAACAGCAGTATGCAGGACGTGTACAGCCAAAGTCCCTCAGGGGCAGTGTCCAATCTGGGCATGGGCCAGCGGCAGCAGTTTCCCTATGGGGCCAGTTATGACCGAAGGTAAGTATTTTTGAAAAAGAAGACAAGATGATCCAGTAGAAATGCTGTCCTCGCTCACTGTTCTGAGCCCTGGCAGCCGAGCCACCGAGGGCAGCACCACAGCCCTTTGCCTGGTTGCCACTGATCCCCAGGTGAGTGTCAGCTGGCTGCCTTCAGTGGATAGCCACAGCAGGACCAGGAAGAAGGACCTTGTCCCCATGCAACCAGATGGCTCTGCACTTTTGTAAGCAAATAAGTAACATAAATCAGATATTTGGGGCTGTTCTGGCTGCTGCTGGAGGCTTCTCCTATGAACTCATGAGCTAAGGCCACCCCTCAGCACACCAAGCCATACTGCTGCACCCAGCACATACTTAACCTCTGTGAGGCAGCCACTGTCACCACAGAGAGGTAGCCCGGCTACAGGCAGGTGTGGCTCCTCTGGGAGCTACCAGACTCCTGGGCTTTACAGCACAGGCTCTCCGCTCTCCCTTGTATTTCTTTTTTTTTTTTTTTTTTTTTAATTTTTTTTTTTTTGTTGATGGATCTTTATTTTATTCAATTATTATTTATATGTGGTGCTGAGGATCAAACCCAGTGCCTCACACATGCTACGCAAGTGCTCTACCACTGAGCTACAGCCCCAGCCCTCTCCCTTGTATTTCTTAAGGAATGTCTGCAGGTGGTAGCCATCAGGCTTCCGGTGTTCTGGAAAGGTCTTCCAGATGTTGCTCCCTCTGATGTTTCCACTCTTCCCTGTAAAGAGAGAGTGCACATTACTCCTTGATACACAGTTCTGAGAAGGCCCACCATGTGGGCCTGCATGACCCTCTCTAAAGGAAGCCATCTTGACACTGAAGTGGCCATCAGGCCACAGGACCAACCCAAAAGGAAGAGAGCCATTGAGATGTCACAGAGAGGTCATCATAAATTGTCCTACAACGATGGCACAGGGGGAGCTTTCTTTGTGAAGAGACCCTCCCCATGTGGGAGTGTTCTCTCCCCCTCATCAAGGGCCGCACTTAGGCTTTAATGTAATATTTGATCTTTAAAGAGAAAAAAGGAGGGGCTGGAGGCATGAAAGAGTGTGAGTGGAGTGCCACACTGGCACACGCAGGGCGGAGCTGGCTCTCGGACCACTTCTCCAGGAAGTGGGTGTGTGGCGTGTGCCCAAGGTCCACCCTGCTGAGATGGCCCCTTGCCCTACACTTGGGGTGCTCCTTAGTTTAATCAGGGGGAGGAAGTTGGTTTCTTCCTGACATTTTCTGCATGCTGGTTCTCCAGAGTGTATAGCTATGCCATGCCCGAGCAGCAGAACACTCTGTCCTAGTGGCTTAAGAATTTGTTCTTCTATGGGCTGGGGCTGGGGCTCAGTGGCAGAGCGCTTGCTTAGCATGTGTGAGGCACTGGGTTCAATTCTCAGCACCACATATAAATAAATAAAGGTCCATCAACAATTAAAAATTATTGAAAAAGAATTTGTTCTTCTAGTTGTTGCCCTGGCCGTATGTATCTGCCTCAATCAGGTAGCCATTATGTAATGTTTACTGTGCCAGATCAGGATTTTGGTTTGAGTTTGAGGGCCCAGTAAAAACTGAGAGATTTTACTAACAAGAGTACAAGAACAATTTTCATATATTATTAAGAAATTTCCAATACATATGCTTTTCTGGTTCAACCACGTGAGATTTACTTCATTGTTAAGTTTGCTTTTCTGAAAAATGTTACTTAGATTTTTATCTACGTCAATTATATTTCTTTCTAGATAATCATAGTAGTTAACAAAAACTTCTGTCTCTTTTACCTGTGATATTTAAAATATCATTTTTTTCCTTATTTCTTGATCAAATTAGGAATACATTCAATTCAATTGCTCTCTTACAAGATTCAATATTACTAACTTAAATCAACTTATTTTTCAAGATTCCAAATCTGGTGCTCTTGAGAACATACTATTTATATGGTATTTATAATTGCTTAGTATGGTAGCAGTTGAAAATAAATGTATTATTTATTTATTTCCAGGTTGTGATTTAATAGGAGTACATTTAAGTCATTGCTGTTATTTTTTTCCTGTAGACTTTCAGGTCATAGAACTCTGAAATTTTGTGTACTTGTATCAGCATCATTGGAATTAGGTTTGACCTTTAAAAACTTAAGCATTTTTAATTCATAATGAGAAAGTAAAAAGCAGATCATTTTGCATATGGTAGCACTTGCCGAAACACTGCTTTTGAGTCTTAGATTCCTTCTGCTTCTTGCTGTCATGGTGCCTCACGTGGCGCTCTGTGACACTTCCTGGGGTGAGCTTCAGTGGGTGGGTGGAGCTTCTGCCTCAAAGGCTTGGGCAGCGCTTGCAGGGTGGCTGCCTGTTCAACCAGTATTCCTCTCACACCTATTAATCAACAGCCCAAACCAGGAGTTTGGCTGCATTCCCAAAATGGGTGTTGCCATCCTTCTTGCTAAAAACTACAGCAGCTGCTGCCCAGGAAGTTATCGGGAGCAGTGCGTAACAGAGCAAGGGCAGCGCCACGGGGGGTAGCGTCTCCAAGATGGGCTGTTCATGGCTGTGCTCACCTGAAGTCCTTTGTGCATTAAGTTTTCGTTGAATGCTTTGTTCCAGGCATGAACCTTACGGGCAGCAGTATCCAGGCCAAGGTCCTCCGGCAGGACAGCCACCATATGGAGGACACCAGCCTGGCCTGTATCCCCAGCAGCCGGTGAGTTGGCGAGTGGGCGTGGGCCGCTGTGTTCTCTGTTCCTCTCTGAGAAGCTAAAACCCAAACTTGTGTTACTTCTGAAAATCTTTAGGAATTATAACCAAAATGAGTAGCATTTATTGAACACTCAGGATATTTTTAATGCTAAAAAGTACTCCTGGGATTTTGGAGTCAGTAATTAAACATAGCTCTTGATATATAATATTATGAAATAAATATAACATGTTAAATGAAGTTAAATAAAGTTCCTTCTTAGAAACGATGACGAGCCCAGTGGAGAGCGTGATGTGTTGTGAGGAGTGTCCGCTATGCAGTGTGCAGATGGCCTCTTGTCTTTGGGTTCCTCGTCCATGGATTCAGTCAGCCACAGACCAAAAGTGTTTGAAAATATCTTTTAAAAAATGCGTCTGGGGGGCTGGGATTGTAGCTCAGCGGTAGAGCGCTTGCCTCGCATGCGTGAGGCCCTGGGTTCGATCCTCAGCACCACATACAAAGCAATAAAATAAAGACATTATTTAAAAAAAAAAAAATGCATATGGGGCTGGGGCTGTAGCTCAGTGGTAGAGTGCTTGCCTAGCATGCGTGAGGCCCTGGGTTCGATCCTCAGCACCACATATAAAAATAATAAAAGAATAAAATAAAGATTCATCAACAACTAAAAAAATTGAAAAAAAAAATGCATCTGTACAGAACATGTACATGCTTTTTTGTTGTTATTCCCCAAACAATAGAGAGAGCAATTTATATAGCAGTCATTAACATTGTGTAGGTATTACAAGTAACCTAGAGATGAATTAAAGTATACAGGAGGCAGCCGGGCGCAAGCCTGTAATCCCAGCACTTTGGGAGGCTGAGACAGGAGAATCGCAAGTTCAAAGCCAGCCTCAGCAACAGCGAGGTGCTAAGCAACTGAGTGAGACCCTGTCTCTACATAAAACACAAAATAGGGCTGGGGATATGGCTCAGTGGTCGAGTGCCCCTGAGTTCAATCCCCGGTACCAAAAAAAAAGGGTACAGGAGGCAGTACGTAGGTTATTTGCAAAGACTACACCATATTATGTACGGACTTGAACATCCTTGGATTTTGGTATCCCCAGGGGTCATAGAACCAATCCCCTGCAGATACCAAGGGACAACTGTATACTCTTGTATAAAAAGCTGTTGTAAAGCAGAAATTTGTCAGCATTTCAAAGAATATATAGAAAAGGCAACTCAAAATGTTATATAGTAAAAGTTATTTTGTCTTTAAAAAAATAAGATATTGATGGCCCCATAATAGGGTAGGGCTTTGTAGTTGGCGGCAGCCATTGCTGTTCAGCTGTGCAAACCCCCTGCAGCTGTCTGAGTGGATGTTGAGGTTTGTGCTTCTGGGTGGCTTTTCAGGCACACAGGACCTCGCTGTTTCTAAACAACCTTTCAGATGTAAGACTCTTGCAAAATAGAGGATTTTTTAAAATTTTTATCACAAAGCAGCTTTTAAAATATTTAGTTTTTCTGGAGATATATAATAACACAAGTGTGTGTGTGCGTGCACGCATGTATATGTATATGCACACACACACAAACAGTGAATTTTATTATTAAGCCATCTGATCTTAAGCAGTTTTCAAGTAAAACAAATACTAATTAAAATCTCAGCATCTCATTCCCTCCCAACCAGAGATCCCCACCCACCCTGACTAGCACTGGTCCCCAGAGTTCCCAGCTTAATGGCAGGTGCTGCTGGAGCAGGCCTAGCAGAGCTTTCATGGAGAGTCTGGCCTCAACAAGCTGGACATGGGGTGGTGTGATGTCCCCAGCGTGAGGAGCTAAAGCTCGTCTGGAGAATTTTCTGTAAGACATCTCTTCAGCCCTGGATCTTCTGGTGGCCCTGGGCTCCTCAGTGCTTTCCTGTGGGCCAGCCTTGTGTCTCTAGGGCCATCTCAGTGTGGCTCCAAGCCCTGCCCAGCACCTGCCTGTGAGCTGAGGCTGCACTGTCACCATGCTTCAGGGAGAGGAGGCTTTGTTTTTCCCACAAAATTTCCAACATACATAGTTGTATGTAATGAAGGGATTTGTTGTAAAAACAAACATTGGAAGCCCTCTTTAGAGTGTGTGATACAAGGCATTCGGGACATGGAAACAGTCCCAAATGATTAGTTCTCATTATGTAGGTAAGAGCGTCCCATGTTCATCTTGAAATGAACATTACCACCAGGTAATGACTATTTTCCATAATTTGAGTGTGTGTGATTATACCTGTAGGAGCACACCAGCATGATTTGTCTTTATATGAATTTCAGAATTACAAACGCCACATGGATGGCATGTACGGGCCTCCAGCCAAGCGCCACGAGGGAGACATGTATAACATGCAGTATGGCAACCAGCAGCAGGAGATGTACAACCAGTATGGAAGCTCTTACTCTGGCCCGGACCGGAGGCCCATCCAGGGGCAGTATCCATACCCCTACAACAGAGAGAGAATGCAAGGCCCAGGCCAGATGCAGCCCCATGGAATCCCGCCTCAGATGCTGGGTGGCCCCATGCAGGCATCCTCCAGTGAAGGGCCTCAGCAGAATATGTGGGCAGCGCGCAACGATATGCCTTACCCCTACCCGAACAGGCAGGGTCCCGGCGGCCCTGCACAGGCTCCCCCTTATCCGGGCATGAGTCGCACGGATGACTTGATGGTACCTGATCAGAGGATTAATCATGAGAGCCAGTGGCCTTCTCACGTCAGCCAACGCCAGCCTTATATGTCATCTTCGGCCTCTATGCAGCCCATCACACGCCCACCTCAGTCATCCTACCAGACACCACCGACACTGCCAAACCATATCTCCAGGGCACCCAGCCCAGCTTCCTTCCAGCGCTCCCTGGAGAACCGCATGTCTCCAAGCAAGTCTCCCTTTCTGCCCACCATGAAGATGCAGAAGGTCATGCCCACAGTCCCCACGTCCCAGGTCACTGGGCCACCCCCCCAGCCACCCCCAATCAGAAGGGAGATCACCTTTCCTCCTGGCTCAGTGGAAGCATCGCAGCCAGTCCTGAAGCAAAGGCGAAAGATTACCTCAAAAGATATTGGTAAGAATTAGAGATTTGTTCTGGAGATGAATTCCAGTTGCAATCTAGAATTTTAATTTCATTGTTTTTTCCACAGTGTTTTTATTGGTACGTCATGGTTGTATGTAATGAGGGGATTTGTTGCTACATATTCATATGTGCATATATAACCATATAATTTGGCCTAGAATTTTAGTTCTAGTTGAGATGTAGTACAATTGTCAATATTAGTAAGATGAAGTTCTTATGAGTGCAAATTATCGGAATGCTTTTATATAAGAGCAGTAGTTGGAAACCGCTAATCCAAATTAAGATGGTGCTGGAGAAGAGCTTGAATTGAAATAGTATTTTTAGGTGTGAATGTTGTTGTGTGGAGATTAGAGCTCCAAGTAAGAGATCAGGGAATCCTCAGTGATTCTATACTGTGTTTCAGGCTTAAAGATCTGACATTAACCAAACCACTTAATCTCCACGTCATATGCTTAACAAACGCACTATGAGGCCACAGGAATGCTAAGGGCAACCCTCAGAATTTGAAGGCATGCCACTCTGGTAACGCTTTCATAACAACACTGTGAATTACCATGGGGAAAAACGGACACTGGCCATGATCTATAAATACGGTACCTGGAACGTGCTGCTGTGACCTGTGTAGGTTTGATGTAACCTGCACAACACTGGCAGTTGTGGCCCAGGGAGCTACTTCAGTTGAACGCTGATGTCACTTGTTCAGCCTTTGAGATGATGTAAATGCTCATTAGAGATCTGGAATGTCTGGGAGTACAGTTATTCTGCATTTATTTGGAAATCCTCCTAACACAAGGGAAATACAGATGTTGGTGTTGTGGAAGAAAAAAATTTCAGAATTGCTTGACTTAATCATTTGTAGCAATTAGAAAATTAAATTAGATTCTAAATTAATGCATTAAAGATGTTTTAAAGATTCTTAGTATATGTTATACCAGTGCTTGTCTTAAGCCTAGGGAAAAATGTTCTATTTTTTTTTGGTACCGGCGATTGAACCCGGGGTGCTTTATCAGCTATATCCTCGCCCTTTTTTAATTCTTTTTTTCATTTATGTGTGTGTGTGTGTGTCTCACATGGTCTCGCAGAGTTGCTTAGGGCTTTACTTAGGCTGTCCTTGAACTTGTGATCCTCCTGTCTCAGCCTCCTGAGTTGCTTGTTCCTTATTTTAAAAAAAAAAAAAGTTTAATTCTATTTAAAAAATAGAATTAAAATAAAGGAGGAGGGCTGGAGCTATAGTTCAGTAGTAGAGTTCTTGCCTAGCACGTGTGAGGCACTGGGTTTGCTCCTTGGAACCACATGAAAATATATAAATAAAATAAAGGTATTATATCCATCTACAGCTTAATTTTTTTTTTAAATAAAATAAAGGAGGAACAGGTGCAAGGCCCTCCCCTATGACAGTACTGTGAGTGCCCAGAAACCCCTCTCCTGTCCACATAGCTGTGGCCCTGGCACAGGTCTAGGCGAACAGGTCTCCTCCCCTGTCCTGGGCTCCCACCATGCTCTCCTGCAGGGCCTCCTGAGCAGCTCCCACTGAAAAGTAATGAGTCCATTCCCCAGCCCCATCATAGGCCAATCTTATAATTCTTTATCTAATCACTTTATTTCTTCAGAATGGGAAAGATAAGACAAGAAGAAATACAGCCCTTCTATTTCCCATTCCTTGGTTTAGACCATGCTCTTAAATCGAACCATCAAAGTGCTGACATTTGTCAGCAGCACGTTCTTGGGCAGGAACTCAGAAATAGAAGGAGACAGCACGTGGAAATCAAGACTTTGTATCTGAGGATGTGCTATTTGGGATTTAAATTTTGCTTTTATATTCTGCATACTTACCAGCCTTCCAGAGACACTTGTGAGTGAAGAATGCAAAAGAAGACAGAGGCACTTCTGGGCCCACTCTCACTAGAAACTGATGCGTCATTACAGACTATTAGGTGGTAAATACCCAAGACGAGAAGGACCCTGTGCCTAGCCCCGCCACCCTCGGCTAGGAGCGAGCCCTGGTGGTGCATGTTCCACCAGCAAAACAACAAAAAGATCTTAGACAACAAAAGCTTCTTAGCACAACCTGTCACCTCCATTTAAACTCAGAAGAGGAGCGCACTCAGCTCTCGGAGCGTGTCTAACCCGGTGCTCCACTGCTTGCCTCTCATTCTTGTGTTACTTTTTGCCCTTTCATTCATAGCGTTGATGTTACTGATATCCTTTTTCTTTCCTGTTTTCAGTTACCCCTGAGGCATGGCGTGTGATGATGTCCCTTAAATCAGGGCTTTTGGCTGAAAGTACTTGGGCTCTGGACACTATCAACATCCTTCTCTATGACGACAGCACGGTTGCTACCTTCAATCTCTCCCAGGTGAGCGAGCTGGCGCCAGTCCAGCCATGGCCAGAGTAGCATGTTAGGAAGTCCAGTTATGCAACACGCCCAATCTGATGCCCAGGTTAATTGGCAGTGATTAGCTAACCTCTCTAATCATTGTAGTTATAAACCAACATTGATCAATATGCAGCTGTCTGAGAATGTGGTGTGCGGTGATACTCGTTTCAGTCTTTGAATGTGTATACACACATACCTGTGCTTCCCAGGAAAAAAGACTGTGGTGGGAGTGTAGCAAAGTTAAATCTTTAGATTGAATGTCAGCAGGCCAAAGGAAATACTAATCAAAATGTAACGTAAAGTTAAGAGTGAATCAGGGTTGGAAATATGGTTAGTCCTAATGGGACATTGCCCTACTTTCCAGGGGGACTTGATATCTTTCATTTAATTAAAAATAAATGGGAGGTGGGGTTGTGGCTCAGTGATAGAGCACTTGCCTAGCATGTGTGAGGCACTGGGTTCAATTCTCAGCACCACATATAAATAAATGAATAAAATAAAGGTCCAGGCTGGGGATATAGCTCAGTTGGTAGAGTGCTTGCCCTGCATGCACAAGCCCCTGGGTTCAATCCCCAGCACCACATTGAAAATAAATAAATAAAATAAAGGTCCATCAACAACTAAAATACACACACACACACACACATATATAAACAAATGGTATATTACAGAAAATGTATGAAGTATATAGAAGTAGAGAGAGTCAGTGAACCCCCCCACACACACACACCCTACATCCAGCTGGAAATCTCATGGCCTTGTGCCAGACCTCTGTCTAGGTCTGCCCCATTATTCTGCCTCTCCCCAGGTTATTCTGAAGTACTTGTTTCACCTTTAATTATGAGCGTGGCCCCTCCTGCCTACCCCGTGTGCTGCTGGGAGCTGGGCTGGAAACAGCTTCCAGCATCATGTAAGCTGGAGTAGAGAGCTGTGGAAAGGCCCTTCTCCCTACAGCGCATAAACAACGCTCCACTTTCTGTTAAAAAGCTAGCATGCCTACTCTCCTTGCTTCTACTGAAGTAAGACCAGTATCTCCCATCTCCCCTCTCTTCTTTCATGTCAGTCCTTAGTGTAGGAGAGCGCAGAAGGGTGATTTTCAGTTGATAGAAAGCATATTAATAAGGTCATAAATGTCGTATAAAGTCCCTTTTAAAAGAAAATATTTTTTACATGTATCTGGCCTTCACTAGAGTAATTAACTTTCATCCTTATAATAGGTGAACTGTTGCTGGTCACAGGTTTTCACACCCAGGATCACTTTCTTAACTTTCCCTTTTCCCCAGGGGAAAAGTAAACTTCAGTCATCCAGACTCCCACCTGGAAAATGGTCCCTTTGGGACCCTGAAAGCAAGTACTGTGCTAGAGTTGGTGCTTCATACCCACTTTCCAAAAGAAACTGCCAGTAGATAGGAAAGTGTGTAGTTGATGGCCACATCTGTCACGAGAGAACCCTTTTTATGACCTACTTCTTGGTGGCCCCTCGGTGGGCCAGGGCTGTGCGTGAGGAGGGCTGGCAGTGGCGTCCCGGAGTCTGGGTTTGTCCCCCAGGCCAGGGGCTCACAGGAAGCACAGCTTGCTCTTGTAGCTGGTGGCTCTCTCCTGATGGCTTTTCTCTTTCAGCTCAAGCTATGAATAACTGAAATGTAAAATTGTATTTTATGAAACATTTTAATTCATTTATCAAGAACTAAATTGATTTGTTTCTAATTTTCAGTGTTTATGAGCTACTACATAGCTGAAATTATCTTCTCTAAAGGATATATAGTGAATATAAATTAGGGTAACCTATGGCACCTGAGACAAAAATAACCATAAAATCCTAAGAATAATAACCATAAAAATCTCAGCAAGCAAGTCTCAGATAAATAATAGAAGAGAACAGAGTCACTTTGGGTGAAAGAGTCTATAAAATCCACATTCCTACTTTCTAATAATGAGTGCACTGTAGCTAAACTGGGTGGGTGAAGAGCAGCCAAGCGCTCCCTCAGCGGGGACATTAGAAATGTGAAACGAGAAGTCAGGTTCAGGTTGGTGGAGTTGAAAGTCAACAGCAAACAGGAAGCATGCCTATGTTGGTTTGGTTAATGATGTGGGGTTTGGGAAGTTCACCCATGTTCACCAAGTTCAGTCATGTGGTCCAACCCAGCCAGAAAGGTGATCCCAGGGTTTCACCCCTCCAGTCACAGCTGATGTCATGACTGTGCCTCTTCTCTCTCCTCCTCCCCTCTAGTTGTCTGGATTTCTTGAACTTTTAGTAGAATACTTTAGAAAATGCCTGATTGACATTTTTGGAATTCTCATGGAGTATGAAGTGGGAGACCCCAGCCAGAAAGCACTTGATCACAATGCAATGAAGAGAGATGACAGCCAGTCCTTGGCAGACGATTCTGGGAAAGAGGAAGATGATGCTGAGGGTCTCGAGGAGGAGGATGACGAGGAGGAGGAGGAGGAAGACGGCGAAAAGGTAGAGTTGGAGGCGAAGAGCAGTGCCACCCTTGCTGCCCCAGACGCCACTATGGCCCCAAAAGAGAAGCCCAGGCAGGCCAGTAAGTTTGACAAGCTACCCATAAAGATTGTCAAAAAGAACAACCTGTTCGTCGTGGACCGCTCTGATCGGTTGGGCCGTGTGCAGGAGTTCAGCAGTGGGCTTCTGCACTGGCAGCTGGGGGGTGGCGACACCACCGAGCACATCCAGACTCACTTTGAGAGCAAGATGGAGATTCCTCCTCGCAGGCGCCCACCTCCCCCTTTAAGCTCCACAAGTAGAAAGAAAGAGCCAGAAGGCAGAGGTGATTCTGAAGAGCAGCCAGAGAAAAGCATCATAGCCACCATCGATGATGTCCTGTCTGCTCGGCCAGGGGCCTTGCCCGAAGAAGCAAACCCTGGACCCCAGACGGAAAGCAGCAAGTTTCCCTTCGGTATACAGCAGGCCAAGAGCCACCGGAACATCAGGCTGCTGGAGGACGAGCCCAGGAGCCGGGATGAGACTCCACTGTGCACCATCGCACACTGGCAGGACTCTCTGGCCAAGCGCTGCATCTGTGTGTCCAACATCGTGCGCAGCTTGTCTTTTGTGCCTGGCAACGACGCCGAGATGTCCAAACATCCGGGCTTGGTGCTGATCTTGGGGAAGCTGATTCTTCTTCACCACGAGCATCCAGAGAGAAAACGAGCGCCACAGACCTACGAGAAGGAGGAGGACGAGGACAAGGGGGTGGCCTGCAGCAAAGATGAGTGGTGGTGGGACTGCCTGGAGGTCTTGCGGGACAACACACTGGTCACATTGGCCAACATCTCGGGGCAGCTAGACTTGTCCGCGTACACGGAGAGCATCTGCTTGCCGATCCTGGATGGCTTGCTGCACTGGATGGTGTGCCCATCTGCAGAGGCGCAAGACCCCTTTCCCACAGTGGGACCCAACTCGGTCCTGTCGCCTCAGAGACTTGTGCTGGAGACCCTCTGTAAGCTCAGCATCCAGGACAATAACGTGGACCTCATCTTGGCCACGCCTCCATTTAGTCGCCAGGAGAAATTCTATGCTACGTTAGTTAGGTACGTGGGGGATCGCAAAAACCCAGTCTGTCGAGAAATGTCCATGGCGCTTTTATCGAACCTTGCCCAGGGGGATGCGCTAGCAGCAAGGGCCATAGCTGTGCAGAAGGGAAGCATTGGGAACTTGATAAGCTTCCTGGAGGACGGGGTCACAATGGCGCAGTACCAGCAGAGCCAGCATAACCTCATACACATGCAGCCCCCGCCTCTGGAGCCACCTAGCGTAGACATGATGTGCAGGGCGGCCAAGGCTTTGCTGGCCATGGCCAGAGTGGACGAGAACCGCTCAGAGTTCCTTTTGCACGAGGGTCGGTTGCTGGATATCTCGATATCAGCTGTCCTGAACTCTCTGGTTGCATCTGTCATCTGTGATGTACTGTTTCAGATTGGGCAGTTATGACACAGTGAGAAGGCAAGCATGTGTGGGTGAAGACCAGAGCGTCACGTAACGGGCTGTTTTCTGTTCTTGTTTATCCAGCGTAGGAAGAAGGAAAAGAAAGTCTTTGCTCCTCTGCCCCATTCACTATTTACCAATTGGGAATTAAATAATTAATTTGAACAGTTATGAAATTAATATTTGCTGTCTGTGTGTATAAGTACATCCTTTGGGGTTTTTTATTTCTTTTTTTTTTAACCAAAGTTGCTGTCTAGTGCATTCAAAGGTCACATTTTATTTTTCACAGATTCTCTTTTTAATGTTCTTTTTTCCATGTTGTATTGCATTTTTTGGGAAGCGAATTGACTTTAAAGAAAAAAGTTTTGGCAAAAGATGCTAAGATGGGAAAATTTCACCACACTGAGTCAAAAAGGTGAAAAATTATCAGTTTCCTATGTGTTTTATTCTTCAGAGAATGAAAAAACTGCATCCCATCACCCAAAGCTCTGTGCAATAGAAACTTCTAGAGATATAGGTATAGGGGCTCAAGGAGGTGTGTCAGTCAGTAGTCAGAACTATGAATGATACTGGTTTCTCCACAGGAAGATGGTTACATTAGGCTAGGAGCAAAAACAACGTCTTCTAAGTTAGGATTGAAAATACATACCTGATAGCCATCAATGAAAATTGCTTCCTCACCACTACCGCCATGTCTGCTGTCTGTTGTTTGGCCCCCACATGACAGTTCTGCACAATTCCTTTAATCATTTTTTAAATATTTTTTTTACTGCCTATGGGCTGTGATGTATATAGAAGTTGTACATTAAACATACCCTCACTTTTTTCTTTCTTTTTTTTCTTTATTTTTTTTTTTTAGTACAGTTTTTAGTTTCTTTTTCATGATGTGGTAACTACGAAGTGATGTAGATTTAAATAATTTTTTATTTTTATTTTATATATTTTTTCATTAGGGCCATATCTCCAAAAATAAAAAAGAAACAAAAAATACAAAAAACAAAAACAAAAAAAAACAAAACAAAAAAAAGAGGGTAATGTACAAGTTTCTGTATGTATAAAACCATGCTCTATTTCGGGAGAGCAGCTGATCACAATTTGCTTCATGAATCAAGGTGTGGAAATGGTTGCATATGGATTGATTTAGAAATGGTTACCAGTACAGACAAAAAAGAAAAAATACAAAAGGAAGAAACACAACTTCAAAGATTTTTCAGTGACGAGAATCCACATTTGTATTTCAAGATAATGTAGTTTAAAAAAAAGAAAAGAAAAAAACTTGATGTAAATTCCTCCTTTTCCTCTGGCTTAATGAATATCATTTATTCAGTATAAAATCTTTATATGTTCCACATGTTAAGAATAAATGTACATTAAATCTTGTTAAGCACTGTGATGGGTGTTCTTGAATACTGTTCTAGTTTCCTTAAAGTGGTTTCATAGTGACGAAGTTATTTACAAGAAATAGGGGAGATAACAGCAGCATCCTCACGTTACAAAACCCCGAGGTCTGAAGGCACCTTTCGAGGGTTACCTACTTTAGAGTGGGGAGCAACACTTTGATTTTCTCAAATTATTTAGCTAATTAGTCTTTCCTTGAAGCAATTAACTCTGACATTGAGGTATGATAATTTTCAATGTAGATGAGAAGTGGCCGCCAACCCACTTGAGGTGAGAAGTCCAAAGCTGACTGGCCTAAAATGTAACATTCTGCCTTTTACTAATCCATCGTAATTTTAATCAAAGTTCAGTCTATCCCAAGTTTCTTCTGTGTGCCTCAAAGTTATTTTGCATTTAGTTTACTCCACCGTGTATAATATTTATATTGTGCAATGTTAAAAAGAATATGTTATATTGTATGTGGTGTACATAGTGCAAAGTGATTATTTCTATTTCAGGGCATATTATTATTCTCATATTCCTTCCTACCTGGTGCACAGTAGCTTTTTAATACTCGTCAGTTCTAATTGAAACTTTTCTCTGGGGTCATTGACTGTTACTGTATAACAATCAATTTCTTTGAACCTGCTGCATAGTCGCCCTGTCAGTGGACCCCTCTTCTTCTGGCTCTACCTCTCCCCCTCTCCAGTCACAGTGTACTCAGCAATTCCCAGTCCCTGCCACACCTGTTGCCCTGGTTCACATTACTCACAGTAATATATGGAAGAGTTGGACAGGGACATGCAGTCGTCATTAGTGTGAGACGTGACTCTGCAGTCACGAGAAAAAAATACGAATTTTTTCCTGCAAGCAGACGCATCTGTCAGCTCCCACATTACTTAGTCAAACAGTCTTCTTACATAACAATGCAGCCAAATATATGTTGAATTAAAAACCCATTTATAATTCTACTTTAAATACAGCTGTTTGCTCAAAACAGATTTCAGTGCTCCAAGCTTAAAACATGGAGATTTGTAAGAGGGAATTCAATATGACTCTAATTTCTCTCTTATAGTGTATGAATAAAAGGTGTATGTGAACTCTGAGTTATCTAATGTCCCAATTCTCTTGTTGATCAGAAGAGTAAAATCATTTTGAAAGACTGAGAATGTCACACTTTGAGCTGTAGCTGGTGCCCAGAGTCTGACCATTGAGTGGCACGTGGGCACAGGCTGGCGTGCAGCACAGTCTCTAGGCTCCTTCAGGAAGATTCTAGCATCCTTTCTCCATTCTCACCCCAGAATCAAGACTCACAGAAGCCCATGAAGAATTGCAGCCTGCTTGAGATCATCTTGCCTATAAACTGAGTTATTGCTTTGTCCTAAAAAATTAGTTGTTTTTTTTTTCTATGAGGCTTTTCAGAAACTTACAGGATGCTCATACTTTAAATGTGTACCAAAAAAAAAAAGATAAAAATAAAGGTGCAAAGAAAGTTTAGTATTTTGGAATGGTGCTATAAAGTTGAATCTGTTGGTATTTGAGTGAATTTTTTTAATGTCACATAAATGATACTATCGGGCGGCATCTGCTCAGAAATAGCTGTTTGGAGTGTTTAGTTTTTACTGATGAGTGTGGCCTGTTGACTGTTAAACTTTGAAAATTATAGTGGAGAATGATCTATCTGCACACCTCTGAGGAAGTAAAGAAAGCATCACAAATGAGCCACAGTGGACGCCAGACAACCCATGGCTTTTGGCCAGGCTGTGGTCTCGTCTTTTGGGGAGCACAGTGCCTAGGACCATCACCCTGTGCCCCGGGCACACCCAGGAGAACTTGAAAGTAAACTTTAACTTCATGCTTAGGCAAGTTTCTCAAAACTAGTAAGTACTTCTGGTAGTGGATATCTGCTAAGGCGACACGTCATTCACTAAGCCAGCAGAGGTGTGGAGCACATTCCAGGTGCCATTCTCTGTCCAGGCTCTCAGGAGTCACCAGTGGTTCGGGTGCATTTGGTTCACCTGCCTTGGTTCAGGTGCATTTCAGTCTTTCCCACCAGGCGATTATAGAAATCAACAAGTCTGCCCAATGCAGTGTGGCTTGAAAACACTCAATACCTCCTGCACTTAGGCATTGATAAACCTGGTGTTTGCTGTAGGCCACACAGAGTGGCATAGATGCTTCCTGGAAAGCGTCTCACTCCTGCTCAGGCTCACCTGAAGGCCTAGGGTTTGACAGTGGAGGGAGAAACTACAGTCCCCCCACACCAAGAGCTCTGGAGCCCCAGCTGTCAGGTACACAGCCCTCTAAAATGCCAGGGTCACATTTTCAATTTAACTCACTACCAGATTTAAAAATGAGAACTCTTGAGGGGAAGTCGTGTCGGGGGAGATAATCAAATGTATGAAAAAAATGAGATCTCTTTTCCCCAATCTGACTTTAGGCACTTGAAGGTTTACCCCAGCTTTTCCCAAAGTCGTTCTAGGAAACAGATCTCCAAAAAAGTCTTGCCTATCGTCCTTAGGGCAATCTATAACATATCACCACACTGAAGACTGACATGACCTGCGGGCAGGAGGCTTGCTAATTCCAAGCATCTCCTGACTTGATCAGTCTAGAACCTTTTTATTTTTTTTTTAATGATTCTTACAAATACGCTGCAGAGCCTTGGCAAATACTGGCTGGCCAAAGAGCATGCCGGGCTTTTCTCCTAAATGTCCATGTTCCTTGCATTCTTTTTCTCTCACACTGACATTGAGATGTCCTCACTGAAGAAGACAGTGGGGACCTTTTCCTGCTGTCACTGTGGCCTTGAGCAAGGTATTTAAATTCTGGAACCTGTTTCCTCTCCTGTAATGGTGTAACCCCCACCTCAGGATTGGTAAGATTAAATGAGATAATATGTGTAAAAGCATTATGATTAATGAGTATGTGTGAGTCCTAATGCACTTACACACTTCCTTTGGTGCTCCAACATGTGTTTTGCATGATTTAAAAGTAAGGCCTAAGAGAACATTGTGAGTTTTGTCATTTGGGGGGTTCTTGGGAACCCGTGCCTGGCCTGCTGCTCAGCCTGTCTCTCACCGGGGTTCAGGCCTGAGAGTGATTCTCATCACTCTCTATTGAATGTCAGTTTTGGATGTCAGACATCCAGGAATGGGCAGACCCCATCTTTTTTGTATACCAGGGAGGGGGATCTGCTCTGAAATTCAGTCATGCAATAAGCTTATGCTGCTCCCCTCCCTCCCTCTCAGGAAAGGTCAAATATGACAGGTGACTGATCACAGTATTTGACTTAATACTCCTTTTCCTCTGATACACACAGCAGAGAGCCTCCGTAGAAACAAGGTGCCCGGTCTTCACACTGGGCTGAGAGGCGCCATAGTTCCGAGGGCAGAGTCTGGGCTTCTCCATTTGAGAACAAGTGGAAGGTCGGGGAAGGAGTGGAGACTAAGCTTTGCTCTTCCACCAAAGTTTGGCTTTTAGCTGGCCTGGGATCTGAATGTTCTACAAACCACGTGTTCCCAAAGAATCAAGGAACCTGTGCATGGATATAGCTCCTTCAAGATGCCCTTCACCAAACGCACGCTTCCCTCGGGCCAGTAGCACGGCGTCCATACCAGTACTTCCTGGTAAGTGGGGATCACTTAACATTTGCACGTTGTTTGCCCTTGAAGGAGTAACATAACCTCTAGTGGTTCACCACAGAAGCCTTGGTACAGTACACTGTCCTGTGCACCGTCCAGCAAGAGCAACGGAAGTCGGCACACCAAGTCAAGTGCTGAGGTGTCCCCAAACTGACCCAGAATGTGTATGTGCCCAACAAGAGTTTTCAGCTTGTCGCAAAACCCAGAGGAGACCAGGGGCTTCCAGTGGTATGCAGTGACCACAGGTCAGAGGAAGGGCTTAGATGTGATGTCAAATGCTCACTGCCTATCTGCACCTCTATTAGAATGTCAATGTAAATTTAAATCAAAATCAGAATCCAAACAATGCTCTGGCCTTCCAAGGGTCTTCTTACGGCCTTTATAACCCTCCGCGCTTCACTGTGTGTTTTGTTTCTTTGAGAAAGAAATATTGGACGTGGGAGCGCAGCTCAGAGGCAGAGCAGTGGCGGAGCCTTGTGAGGCCCTGGGTTCCAGCCCCAGGGCACACGGCTCCCAGTGCCGCCTCAGACCTGCAGGCCTTGCTCAGTCTCCTCATCCTAAGCCACTCGGTGTGTGCAAACAGTGAGCAGTGTGGGTTTGAGTCCCTACTGGATGCGGGTCTTCTACCAAGGACCCAGATTCCCAAGGCATGCCAGAAAAATGGTTTCCCCACGAGAAACTTCAAATGCACTGCAAAACCTTTACTGGAATTTAAATTTCTTCACAACAAAGTACTTAGGACCCATGAGCCTCCACAGCTGATACTCTGAGAAATTAAGACTTCAGCATCAGCTAAGCCCTAGCTGCCTTTAGGGCTGAAATCCGTAGTCCTCCCAGTGGGCCCATCACTAGGGCGCCATGTGGTCCTGGAAGCTCGGCTGGCCAGGGTCTATGAGAGCATTCTGGCTGATGAATGGCCGTTGACATCCCTGGTGGACAACCCTTAGGGTTCTGATTTCATGGTATCTTCCTTTCCTGCTTTTTATTCACTCACTGTGATTTAGAAGAGGACACCTGAGGAATGACAAGTGACAGGACGTAAGACACCAGTTGCTTATGTTTGTTTGGCTCGTGCCTTCTAAAATGCTGGTCCCATGCAAGAGGTTCTTTGTTCCCGTGGAACAATGAAAATAAAAATAAACGCAGTAGCCCTGACGGGGGACGGGGGGAATGGCATGGTGTGTTTTACATGCTCGGGATGGAATACACTTGGCATGATAAAAAATTGCCCCTAAGTGCGATGCTTGTGTTGTTGGTTCCGTGTGTTTTTCACCAAATGGTGTGAACATATGGCCGGTACTTCTCTTGGCTATAAGATCTGAAGGGAGAAGGCTCCTGATGGCAAAGAGCCACTGTGATTTATCGAGATGAGTTTGGATTCCCGGGGAGCCGCCGTGAAGGCCTCTGCAGCCAGCTTTTCTCGTGCCGTCCCTTTCCCTACGTTGAACATTCCACGGCCGCTGCGGTGGAAACGGGTGATTGGAATGCATCTGGAAAAAAAATCAGGTTTTGTTAATTAGTGAAAGTTTATCTTAGTGGGCTCTGTTTTCAAAAATTAAATTTGATGTATTAGCTTGGGGACTCAGAGTGCTGAGCAATCAAGCCTTGATATAAACTGGCATCTCTTCCCACCCACCCAGAATCTGTCTTTAATGGCTGTTGCTAACTGGTGACATTTGTCAGTGCCTGTGAATCGTGTAGTCTGGTGCTCGTGAGGGAAATTAGCTTGCAGTTTTGGAGAGCACTCCTCCAGGACTCTCGCCTGGCGTCCTCTGTGGAGCTTGAGGTGGGAAATCTGTTGTTTTCTGTCTTCTTGAAAGTGTATCTGAAGCTGGGCTTGGATGCAGACCAACTTGGGGGTTTCACAGGGCTCTGGTCCTCCTCTGGGACAGACCTGCATGCCTAACTCAGGGCAGCAGACAGGCTTCCCACATCCACTCCCCTGGACACGGCCCTCCCAGCCCTCCGGGGCAGGAGCTCTGACCTGCCCACCTGGGCAAGGGCATGCAGGTGGCCCTGACCTCTAGAGCTGTCACAGGAAGCAAGTGCCCCCATGACCCAGACAAGAGACCCCGCCTCGGAGTTTGCTCACTGTCATGCCCAGAGTGCTGGTGCCCTTGGCATCACAGTGGACAAAGTGAGCCCAAGTGTAGCACTTGATAGATGCTTAATAGACATTTTCATTACATAAACAAATATTGAGCCCTAGCACATGCCTAGTGGGGGCCACACACATGATAAGAGCTGTCCTGTCCTGTGACATTGCAGAGATAACCCACAGAGTGCTGGAGGAGGACACAGGAGAGGAGCCCATGGGCTTGGAGGGGTGACCTGGGAGGGCTTCCCGTAGGACCCAGCTTGTGGAGCTTCCAGGCCAAAGGAAAGGAGACAGCCATCCCTAGGAAGAGCACTGGTCATGGGGACAGTAATGTGAGTTCCCTGAGCATCCGGTTCTAGCAGACATCCATCAGCAACCAGGGAGGCTGAGGCAGGAGGATGGCAAGTTCCAGACCAGCCTGGGCAACTTCCTGAGGCCTTGTCTCAAAATACAATAAAAAGGACCAGGGTATAGCTCAGTGGTAGAGTGGCCCTGGGCTCAATCCTCAGTAACAAGAAATCAAAATAAAAACTAAAAGAAAATAGTTCAACTGCAGGTTTGAAGCTGTCAGCAGGAGGAGGTGGGGGGTGAGTAGATGAGACTGGAGAGGAAGCAGACACAGGCCACCGCAGTCCCTCCCGAGAAGCTGGCACTGGGGGCTGCTGAAAGATTTTCATGCTGGAAGAAAGCCTCAATCTCAGATAGAAGCAGGGCTTGCGCAGTGGCGTGGCACTGAAGGCCATCAGGTTTGGCAGGACTTGAGCACAGGATGCGGAGGGCCAAGGAAGGACTGCGGCCTTGAAAAGGGCCACAGACCCAAGTACTGGGTGTGGGTTTTAGAGGTCAGCGGCCAAATCAAGAAAGAGTCACAGAACAGCGCTGAGAGGGCAGATCCGAGGAAGGCACAGCCTGGAGGTCAGACAGCAAGGCTCAGGGACAGAATCTGTCCCAGAATCAGGGCCCCCATAGGTGTGCACAACCTCTGCAGATGCTTGGCTTATATCAAGGGAAGTCAAGATGGCTAACCAGGGGGTTGTAGGATAAGGAGAGTGTCACCATCTGTCCAGATGGGCCCACAGTGATCCTGGGGCCCTAGAGGCTGGAAACAGGCGAGGTTTGGAAGGGACAAAGAAGGGCACTGAGGGTGGGAGTGGAGGTGATGGGCCAGGACCAAGAAATAGCACCTCTAGGGGCCAGGAAAGGGGGAGGAGTGACTTCTCAGAGCCTCCAGAAGGAACAACCCAGCTGAGACCCGAGTGGGACATCCAGCCTCCAGGTCCATAAGCCACTGCACTCATGTGGCCTTCAGCCCCCAAAGGTGAAGGGGGACAGAAGCTGTGAGATCAGTGCCCCTGGACCCTCGAGGGACTGGCCAGTGTGGCTTGACAGAGAGCTGGGGGTCAGCTCCTGAGTCGAACCAAGAGGAGAGCCGAGTGTCGTCTGTGCAGGGTGATTAGCAGGTACAGCATGCTGGGTGACAATCTGAGGACTGGGATCCAGGTCAGAACAAGGGCAGTGAAGAGAGAGCCCAGAGAGGACAGGAGACTAGGGAGAGGACAGGGGGAGGGGGAGAAGCTCCCAGGAGGCTGGCAGGAGCAAGGACAGAAACGTTCCTCGGCAGGGCCCAGGGCACGGGACTGCTGGCAGGCCGCAGCGTCGCCTCCAGCGCCGAGGGCCTGTGGAGGGGCAGCTCCTGCAGCAGGGAGGGGGCTGTCCTTCCCCACCATCAGCACTGCTCTGAAGACCCTCCTTTGTATCTGTCTCAGGCCCTCCCAGTGCACACAGCTGATTAGCAGCTCCAAGGGTCCCGTGTGGCCAACAACTTGCTCCTTCTCATGCATGAAAAAGACCTCCTACTTTGCTCCTCAAAAGCTGTTGAGTGATGAAGATGACATTAAACACTCACTGTGGTATTTTCTCTTAACCTTGGAAGTTGTTCTCCAACAGCAGCTTCTGTATTTGAGTTGTGACATCAACGGTCATGAGTCCTGAAGGCTGGGGAACTGACTACGGGCTTGAGGGTGAGCCTAAGGACCCCATAGAGGTATCCAAGGTCCCTGGCTAGTATTAGAGGAGTGGAGGTCGGCCCCAACTTGCAGGGCATACATGCCAGGACAAGGACACAGCCTTTGTCACATTCGTCAGAAGATTAAACCTGGACATTTGGGACCAACCCACAGTGGCCTTTATCCTGACTTGCGTGGCACCTTGAACCCCAGGGAGCTGGAGAGATGGTCTGCAATGCAAGAGATATGGCAGGTGGCCAGTCCCCATTTTCATGGGCTCCCAACTAAGGCTAGAATCCCAGGTGAGTCAAGTGACATTGCACATCCCTTTTGACTTCTGGCCTCCTCTTCTCCTCTTTCAGTTGTCCAGTGGCTTTGCTCTTCCCCTTGCTATAGGGTTAGTTTTATGGCACTATTTGTATTTCTCTTGAAGTCTCTTCTCCAGGTCCCCATTGTCTCAAGACCAGCTTTTCCAAGCTTCCAGAACATTCCAAGGTAAGTGTTTTAGTCAGCTTTTTTTTTTTTTTCACTGTGACTAAAACACCTGAGGAAAGGTGGAAAGGAGGAAAGAGAGGAGGAAAAGTTTATTTTGGCTCACAGTTTCAGAGGTCTGTCCATAGATGGACGACTCCAGAGCTCTGGGCCCAAAGCAAGGTAGAACATCATGGCGGAAGGGCATGGCGGAGGAAAGCAGCTCAGGACATGGCAAACAGAAAGCCAAGAGCTCCACTCGCCAGAGACAAAATATAAACCCCTAGTGACCTGCTTCTTCCAGCTATGCCCTACCTGTCTACTGCCCAGTTAATCTCTATCTGGGGATTAATGCACTGATTAGGTCAAGGCTCTCATAACCTAATCATGTCAGCTCTAAACTGTCATGCATTATTTCACACATGAGCTTTTGGGGACACCTCATATCTAAACTGTACAGGAAGTACCTAGGTTGATGGTGCCCCTTGCCTCCATATTGTGGGGTTAGGGGTATGAATGGCTGTGGACAGTTCACAAACAGGTCTAGGCTGGGATGTGTGTGTGGCCTGTGTACCCTTTGCCAGCCCGCCCGGCCCTCCTTATCCAGCTCTTCCGTGTCCATCCTCAGCGTTTGCATCGGGTGTGGCCTTCCTCCTCCACAGCCTTGCTGGCCTTTGTCTATTTCAGAGAACCAGCTCCCAGGAGAACTCATTCTACGAGCTGCCCAGGGTTCATTTCCAAGCTCATTCTTCCACTTCCCTCCAGTTTCTTTTGTTCTTTATTTTCCTTGCTCTTCATTAGAAGATTCATTTTCATTTGTCTAACTTTGTACAACATGTTCAATTTTTCAGTTTTCTCAGGACCTTCCTTCTGCTGTGCTGTGTGGTTGGTGTTTATAAATGTGGCTTCTTTTCCTCTCCACCCAGGAGTTATTTTGAAGGCTCTTCCAGTTGTCCAGTGGCTTTGCTCTTCCCCTTGCTATTGGGTTAGTTTTATGGCGCTATTGTCATGGACTATGACTTATGTCATTTCTATCTTTGTTCCTTTTTCTTCACTTATTTCTTTGGTCGCTACTTCTCGGTTCCATTTTTTTCTTCTGGAGCTCCTGTTGTCCAAGTGTCCTGAGCAGGACTCTGTGTTCTGTCGTTTCTCTTCTCTCTCTTGTTATTTAGAATTTTCACCTTCTTATGATTTCTTCTGAGAGCTCAGAGAATTTGAGTATTTAGATATCTGTACTATCCAACATGCTGTTCACTGCTTCTGTTGAACTTAATTAAAAAAAAAAAAAAAAAGGTAATGGTTTTTGCTTCTAAAAACAATACTTTAAAAATCTCAGATGATAGCCAGGCATGGTGGCTCACGCTTATAATCCCAGCACTTAGGGAGGCTGAGACAGGAGAATCATGAATTCAAAGCCAGCCTCAGCAAGGGGGCGGCGCTAAGCAACTCAGTGAGACCCTGTCTCTACGTAAAACACAAAATAGGGCTGGGGATGTGGCTCAGTGGTCGAGTGTCCCTGAGTTTAATCCCCGGTACCAAAAAAAAAAATCTCAGATGCTTCTCAAGTTTCTTTGAGAATAAAGTTTTATTTGTTTCTTGGTTAAAATCAACTTCCTAGGAAAACATTTTCTGTAATTTCTCACATAAGCCTCTTATTTTAAGTCTCTGAAATTTTTTTATATGTCCAATTATTTGTCTCTCTAATGTTTTGAATTTGAGATGGATTTTGTTGAAAACTGTATTAAAATATTTCAACCTCACACAAAGGAGTGGAGAAACTTTGCATTCTCTGTATTTTAATTTTATTTCACTGAAGATCCTGGGCACCCTGAAGGAGAAGGCCAGAGTCACGGTGGAAGCTGCACAGTGACAAAACCCTCTGGTGGCGCTGGCACTGTGGAGTGGCTTCCTGAGGCTGTGCCTGGAGCGGTGTTGTTGGCATCAGGTCTGCACTTGCCATGTGCTTAGGTGGGACTTTTCCCCAAGCAGTGGAAAGGGCTCCGTGAAGATGGCTGAGCAGCATCTGGGGGCTGTGTGGGGAGAAAGGGTGAGTGAGGGGAAGGGGCTTTGGGAGGTGGAGGGTGGGGCTGGGGTAGGCGTGGGGAAGGGGCTGGGGAGTGTGGGGGCTGGGTATGTGGGAGTTGGCAACCATGGAGACTGTAGCACCGCACAACTCTTCCCTAGCTGGGACAGCGGCCTCCTGGGGCCTTGGGGAACTGCCCCCACTTTACTAATCATGACATCCTTCTGTGTCCAGCCAGAAGCTGGCTGCCAGGACAGGGCCTCTGCCAGTGGGCAGTGGTGCACATCCCGGGTCTCTTCAGGGGCCCCCATGCTGGGCTGCTCCCGGGCACGAAGCATCTCTACCTCCACAGGCTAGGATGGGACAACACCTCATCTCTTACTTTTCTTTTGTGATCCAGGACATGGCCAGGTTTTTATTATGAAAACACTTATACAATATCATTTTCAAAAACATTTTATTTAAAAATAATTATTGATTCATGGGAAGTTTCACAAATAGTACAGAGAGGAACTGGGTGCCCTTGGCCAGCTGTCTCAAAGTGTGCATCTTAGATAACCACAGTACAGCATCGAGACCAGAAGACCAATAGGGACGCACAGAGTGGTGCACTGTGTCTTTAAATAGTCACATATGGAAAACACCTTTGGTCCCAGCCTCTCTCCTCAGCTGTCCTCAAAGGCGGTGTGGCCGCCCTGTGCTGGTGTGAGCTGGTCTGGACAAAGCCACACTAACCTGGGCCTGGACACTCACCCTCTACCAGCTGCCGGGATGGCAGTGTACAGTGACTGCCACCTGCCTCTGTGTCACTCCCAGTGTCCCCCCAAGACCTGTGGCACTCAGTGTCCCTGGCTCCCATTGCTCAGTGGGTTGTGAGCGGTCCTGCCGTGCTAAGGTCATGTTGGGTGGGTGGGTGTTGGTCAGCTTCGTGTGCTGAGGCCCCTGGGAGGGCAGAGCAGGACCTCGGCCTTCGTCCTGTGGGCAGAGGGGCCACCAGCCGTGCTTCTGGATGGAGCTCCAGGACCCCAGTAGGGTGTCGAGTGAGGGGAGAAAGGCCAGGGTGACTCAGGCAGTGAATTAGCACATCGTCCTGAAGGAAGCTGGGAACAGACAGTTGCTGGAGGCCGGGTAAGGGTGAGGGTGTTATTTTTGACAATATGAAGGGAAACATTTAGGCAGTCATTAGAGAGCATGGAATGAGGCTTGTCACTTGCTCTTGGTGACAGCTTTACCTTCTTCTAATTTCTCCTGCGCCTCAAATTACCCTTCAGAGTAACTTTGTCCTCTCAGTGGAGCCTCCCCAGCCGGCAGCTCTGAGTGAGGAAATAAGATCTATGTATGTTCAGTGTGCCTCGCAGAGAGAAGATGGATAAAAGCAATTAGAAGTTTCCGGAATCGCCTGGAGAAGAGAAGGCCAGATGGGGCCAAAGAGGAAGAAGGAGGGGGACACGCGTCAGTAATGGCTGTGCGTGGCTGGGGGTGCTGAGGCCATGGCTGGGCTGCCTCCTGGCTTCTGCCAGGGGCACAAGGAAGAAAAGGCAGCAATTTCAGTGGCAAGGACTTGGGTCAGGCATGAAGACGCCCTTAAAGTCCAGGCTTTCTGGGAGGTGGCCCATGGCTCAGCGAGATGGGGAAGCTGCAGCCCCTGGTGACAGCACTGATACAGGTGGCCCCAGTCTGCCTGGAGCCCAGCATAGTCCCTCGGTACTATGTGGCCATATAAGACCAAAGCTAGCCTCCCTCCAGGTCCCGTGAGCCCTTGGACTGTGGGGCCTAATTACAGCAGCTCTGAGTCTTTCATCCCTGGGCTCAGAGAGTCCCTGGCAGGAGGGCTGCCACAGTGAGAGGGCAAGTGGTGAGCAGCTGAGAGGCCCTGCGGGCCCTCTGGGTAGCCCCCTGCGTGGCACACACTAAGGACTCTGCTATAGTCATTATAGCCAGGGAGTAGTGACCGGGACAGCTGGGCCCTGTGTGGGGAGCGGTGTCAGGACGCTGGCATTTCCTCCCTTTAAAGAACAGGTGGATGAAATCCAAAGTATGAAAGCAAAGCAAAGAGGAGCCCCATTTAGAAGCAAGGAACAGAGAGCGCAGACAGAGGCTAATGCCCTCAGCACTAGGGACATATGGCATTTGTCAATCAAATGCAGAGCAACCTTCACAAAGCCATTAGAAGGCAGCCCCATGCCGTCTCTGCCATTCGTGCCGACTGATGGCTCCCCTGTCCCGCAGGCCGTTTCTGGGACTAATTAGCCTTCCAGAGGGCAATCAAGGGCCCTCTGCTGGAACTTTCTTAGGAACAGAGCTGATGGCTGGCTTCAAATGGACACCACTAGAAACAGGGAGACCCAATTAAGCAGTGCCTTCCTCCCGATGATGGTCAGGGCCGCTGCCTGGGCTCCAGCCTCTGCCTGGCCCGTCCCTGAGCCAGGGGGCGCTGCCGGCATCTCCCTGCAGGCTTCCTCTCTGATGTCCCTTTATCTGTCGTGTACACAGCCCTGCCATGGATACCATCAACCTTCTGCAGAGCCCCGTGAGGGTAAGCTGGGGTCTGTTCTCCACGGTGGGGTTTTCAGAGCCCAGAGGGGGCCCACCACAGGTTGTCACTTAATGTGACCAAGTGCTGGAGTGCGGTCCCCCTGGATGATTCTCATGGCATTTCCTTTGAGGAGTGCACTTTCAACAGGCCTGGTGTGTTCGCTCTGCTTCTTCCGGCAGTTCTGTATATCAAACTCACCCATCAAGCCCACCGGCCCCATCCCTGAAATGTCTTTCTCTGATTCTCTTGGGGGTGTTTGTTATGCGCCTCCTAGGGATGAAATCCAAGAGAGTCAAGTGGAAATGCTGGTGCCAGCCAAGGGTGAGGCTGCTGCTTACGCCTCACCTTGACCCTCCCTTTCCCTTGCTGCAGCCCCACATAAAGGAGCATCTGCTCCTCTAACCATTGTGACCTACCCCAAGGACTTCTCAGTTACCACAACCCATCCAGGATAGGCGTGGCTGGTTTCCCCAGCTGTCTGGAGTGTGAGTCAGTGTCTCATTACTGTAACAAAATGTCTTAGATGCTCACTTAAGAAGAGGAAAGGTTTATTTTGACTCACTGCTTTGGTGGTTTCATTCCATGCTCCATTGGCCCTGTCACTTTGGTCTGTGGCAGGGCAGCATGTCTTAGTGGGAGTACCGTGCAGAGGAAGCTGCTTACCTCATGGCTGGTTGCAAAAGAGAGAGGAAGGGATGGGGTCCTCCTTCAAGGGCACACCCCAGTGGCGACTTCCTCCCATCAGGTCTCACCACTTACAGATTCCACTACTTCCCAATCACCCCAACAACTCGGGACCAAGGCTGCAACATGTGAGCCTTTGGGGTACATTCCAGATCAGAATTACACCCTGCATTCTTTGCCCTCAGGACAAAAATGTGGGGTCAGGACCAGACTGCAGGCAGGAGAAAGAACCTTCTACCTGTGTAAAGCCAGCAGCTTAGACAGCTTGGTGCTCTGGGACGTTGGCAAAATAAAACTCCATAAACCCAACAAGGGAGAAGTCTTGAGGCACGGCAGAGGAAGGTGTCAAAGGCCATGGAATCCACCCAAGCCGCCTGAGTCTGTCTACTCAGGGCTTGAACCCTGTGCAGACTGGTGGCCCACAGGCGGCCCTCAGCCTGCAATGCGTGCTGGTCTTGCAGTGCACCAATCGGCTGAACTCCCAGCGCTGCAGTCCTTCACCTGAAGTCGGTGGCACAAGCATGTCCAGGGCAAGGGTGTGACTCAGTGGAGAGGGCAACTCAGCATGTACCAGGCCCTGTGTTCCATACCCAGCACAGAAAAGCCGGGCGCAGTGGCACACGCCAGTAATCCCAGCACTTTGGGAGGCTGAGTCAGGAGGATCACGAGTTCAAAGCCAGCCTCAGCAACGGCAAGGCCCTAAGCAACTCAGTGAGACCCTGTCTCTACATAAAACACAAAATAGGGCTGGGGATGTGGCTTAGTGGTCGAGTGCCCCTGAGTTCAATCCCTGGTACCAAAAGAAAAAGCGAAAAGGAAAAGAGAAAGATGCAAAGAAAGAAAGCGGGTGACACATCCATTGTAGAAATTTTGGCAAGTATGGGTGCATAAAGATAAAAATAGAAAATAAAATTACCTGTATTCTGGCATCTAGAAATATCTACTTTAATAAAATACTCAATTTTAGAAGCAAACTTAAAAATTTATTATAGCATGAACCTCTTCATGTCATTAATTTTTCTAGACTTTAAGCCGTAGTGGCTGCCTAGGGTTCCATTCATTTCACCAATCCCCGCTCATTGGACATTTATGCCTTTTCCACATTTTCAACTATCATGAAAAATGTTGCAGTGAACACTCTAGAAGATAAATCTTGGTTGCCAACAGTAATTAATTCATTAAGATAAATTCCAAGGAGAAAAAACAACGTATCGAAGGGTATGACTGTTTTAAAAGATATCTGGACATATAGCCCACTCACACTCTTGAGAACTTCACGTCTATGAAAATTCCAACCTAAGAATCTCAATCCCTGAGCCCAGCCTGCACTGGGCATCTTCCCCCACATTAGAGAGAAAAAGAAGGTATGTTTTCATTTCTTTATCAACAAACTTGAACTTTTTAAAAGATGTACTTAACCTCTCAGTATTTTGTCTTGTAGAAATTTTCTGCTTGTATCCTTTGGATTTTTTTTCCACCAGAAGATAAATCTTGTATAAAAACTGATGTAGTTGAGTTATATTCATTTCTTTAGAAAAATCCTTTTCTTAAAAAATCACTTGTTCTTTTAATTTTTTTGCCCTCAGTTTTGTGTTTCAGACCTCAGTCTCTTTATCTGCAAAATGAAACACTGGACCGAATGACCTGTTCACCCCAAATGTCATTTCAGCGAGCGTGCATCTGACCAGGTCTGTTGCCAGCCATGACTGTGACAAGGCTCCTCGGGGTCTGTGGCCTGCTCGGGTACCAAAAGGAAAAGGGATTCCAGCAGGAAAGCTGGAATCGCAATTGTCCACCTGAGTTGGGTTTCTCACTTGGATGATCAAGTTGGGTCTGCTGATCAGGCTCCCAGGTATGCATGTGCACCAGTCCCTCCCAAGGAGATGTCCAGGCCAAGGGTCCACACCGGGAGGGTCCAAGGCAGAAGAGGCTTAGCACAGGCGGTTCTGAGGGCCGTAGAAAGGGACGATGGGGCCAGCCTCCCCCACTGACTGGTTGAGGACATGATGCTCCCACGGTGGGATGCTCTCCTCAGGTGTACATTTGTGACAATGAAGAATGTATCTGAACCCAGGAAATGTAGATTCAGAACTATGAAAGCACACACCCACACCCACACACACCCACACACATGCACACACAGCAGGCACCCACAGAGAATGTGAGCCGGAAACACTTCCTTCAAAGTATGCACAGTTCCCACCACAAGGAGGTATCAATTTTATTTTTTAATTTGCATTTTTCTGTAACAAGCGTGAACGGTAGTTGAATGAGCGACACCGTCTTTTCTGTTCCTCTCCCTCTGAGGTGCTGCCTCCTCGTGGATGGCTCTCAGGCAGTCACTCTGAGGTCACCTGCCACTGCTAGGTTAGCTGGGGGTAAGTAACCTCTTGCACTCCCCAGGCCTGCCCCTGGATGGTCCTGCGCACGCAGCTGGCACGTTCAGGCCCAGTGCCCATACTTGAATGGGAGAGTTTTCTCCCACTGGCCATCGTGTGGATATGTAGGACTAGGGTCAGAACCTGTTAAAATAGGGGTTCTCAGGAGCATTGGGGCAGAATCATGACACTGCCTTTGTAAGCCATTTCTCCAAGTCACCAAGCCAGCAGAAGCCCGGGCCAAGAAGGGAGCACTTCCTGCCCTGACACCCCACCCGCACAGACGCACACCTGCCTGGAACAGCCCCACGAGGTGGGAGCTTAGGACGGGAGCTGCCAAGGGTGAGGGTGGGATGGGGTGGCCCTGGGGCAAGGGTCCAAGGTCTGCACCAAGGTGGGGACTTGGGGTGCCAGGCAGGCACAGCAGGCACTAGCACATCTTGGGCCTCACAGGACGGAGGCTTGAGCCCCAGGAACAGAGCTCGCCCAGCTCAGAGGCCCACAGGTGTCCAGAAGGGCTCTCTGGTACAGGGAGGCCATCGGGGGAGGACTGGCCCTCTCCAGCTTCCCTCGACTTTTTTTTTTTTTAATATTTTTTTAGTTGTAGATGGACACAATGTCTTTATTTTATTGCTTTGTATGTGGTGCTGAGGATCGAACACAGGGCCTCACGCATGCGAGGCAAGCGCTCTACCACTGAGCTACAATCCCAGCCCTTCCCTCGACTCTTGAGGTTGGCTTCTTCCCTCGGGTTGGAGGCCTTGTGTCCTTCATAGCATCCAGAGCAAGCAAGGGGAGGCCAGGGGATGACTCAGCCCCATTTGTTTTAATATGGAGGCTGTTCTTGGAAATCTCAGGAGAGACCTCTGCCAGGCATCTCGGGCGCCCCACCACAGCAGCCTCTGGGCTGGGAAGGGCAGAGGGGACGGCAAGACTGGCAACCCCGTGTCTGCTGCAGACTCGGGGCTGAGAACTGTGTGCTGCGGCTGGGGCAGCCCCTCTGGCCCTGGCCCCCTGCTTCCCACCAGGGGAGGGCGGCTCTGACCAGCCAGCATCCGTGGGGTGCCCTGCCTCCAGGGCATGGAGGTCAAGGGACACCTGGCACTGCATGGCTCTGTGGTCTGCAGGGGCCAGACCTCTGCCATCAGATCCTCGGTGTGTGTTGGTGATTGGTGAAGAAGAGGGTATGGGGTGGGGTGTGGCAGGCAGGGAGGCAGCAGAGGGCATGGCCTCCTAGGAGGGCACATCCGTGGGACCATCCCTGGCAGCAGGGGTCCTGGAGGGGGACCTAGCATTCCCAGCCAGTAGGGAGCCTGAGTCTCTGGGGACCCCTAAAGGAGGACAGTGTGCATTCTCTGGAGGATTCTGTCCGGTGGGAGATGCCGTCTCCTGAAGATCTGCCTCAGACCCACCTGGCATCTTTCTGCAACTTTCCAGAATACCTCCTATCCATTGGGGTCTCAGCCCTGCCTCCTTGTCATGTCTGGGCACTCTGCTCAGTGACACTCTGTACCATGCACGCAGGGCTCCCCTGAACGTCTTCCCACAGCTTCCTGGCCCATCTGTCTGGTCTCCATGGCGACGAGCACCTCTAATGGATGCGCCTTTATATGAAGTCATGTCTGCTGCTTCTTGGCTGAGACTTGTCACCTCCCTGCCTGCAGTGCCCTGTCCCACAGCCTCCTCTTTCCCGAATCGCCCATGTACACCGAAGGTCTAGCTTCATCTCCCCAGATTTATTCCCCAGTTCTCTTGCTGAGATGTTCTACCTGGGCTCTGCTGACCGGCTCTGGACTCGAGTGTTTTGACAATGGGGATTAGGATGATTGGGGCACTGATGCATTCAGGGATATGGGACACAGTGGCCTGGCCAGTGACAACCTGCTCTGTGTGGTGTCTGGGCACCGGCTACGGGGTCTGCCAGGCCAGGTTGGAATTGCTACTTGGCCACTCGTCAGGTGTGTTCACTGAATAGTTCTTGAGCCCCCAGTGAGATGAGCCCTGGGAATATGCTGTTGGCAACGGGGTGGTCACGTTTAACAAATGAACAGATGAGATGTCCAAGTTAGGTTTGAATTTCAGTAAACTATGATTTTTTTTTTTTAGTATATGTGCCATAGTGCATTCATTGTTTATCTGAAATTCATACTTACCTGGGAGTTCTGTATTTCATCTGACAACTCTTAAGTGGAAGGAAAACAAAATGAGTAAATACAAAAATAATATAACTCCAGGATTGGAGCCACTGATAGGAAGAAGGAAAAAAACTCCAACAATGCTCTGTGAGAGCATTCCAAGGGGCTGACGGCGTGGTTAGCAGTGCCCTCCTAGAGCCCTGGAGCATGGGAAAGATCCTACGCACACCAAGCCCAGGGAGAGCATTCTAGGCAGATGGTTAACATGTGCAAGGGCCCTGAGGTAGTAAAGAATTTGATGTGGTCCTCAGCTAACTAGGCCAGTGTGGCTAGAGAGGCCAGCAGGCAAGTCGAAGGCATAATGAACCTGGCCACAACAAGCAAAAACTTGACCAGTTGCTGTTATCATGCATTATTGTTAATAAGTATGAGTTTTATAGTCAGGCCAGATACAAATCCCAGATATTTCATGTGATTCTTCAGCATACTACACGGTTGTGTTTTATGTGAACTTTCTGTAAAGAGGCCGTTTCAGTGCTCTTCGTGCTGAATCTCACCAGCCAATAATAATATATTCTGCTTGTACATTTAAAAGTCCTCTTTAAAAAGATGCAACATGTTATCTGAAGTCTCCGTTTCCCCTTATAAGCAGTTCAACAGTGAAGTCACCCAACACGCGTCACTAAGGACAGGAAGTCAGCGGCAGCTGCTCAGGCCTGCAGCGCAGGGCTCTGATCCCTGCACCTGGGTGGGGCGCGGCCTTCGAGGGATGGCCACTGTCCAAGGAAGTTAGCTGGACCTTATGTTTTTTTCTTGCTGCACCTCAAAAGCAAACTTTCCATTTTAAATTAACAGCATGTCCACTGCCAGTATTTGTGGTTACTACCTGCACCGTAAATCTCTTTTAGAGGTGTCTGAGAGCAGCATACATAATGAAACCTCAACATGAGACTTGATTTAAAGTGCCTTTTCATTAATATAACAAACGAAGTGTGCCCAAATTTGAAAGTATATTCCTTTGGGCCTAATTAAAATACTGAACAAAATACATGTATATGTATATTTTAAATGAAGACATTCAGTAGCTAGAATTAGCTGCAAAAATTAATTCAAATCGAAAAGGGCATTATGAGTGCATTGTTACCATTAACGCAGCCAGTCCGCTTCCTCTGCGACATCCCCAGCGGTGCCCTTGATGTAGAGCCCGAGAGAGTGACAGGCGCTGCTGGCTGCACCTTGGGCCTCGGCGCGCCTCGAGGCTGCTGGATCTGTGCTGCAGTTGGTCAGAGGGAATTTCCAGGCCTGGGGTTAGGGTTAGAGCTGGGATGTCTCCCTGCCCCAGATGTCCCGACTAGAATTGAGAGGAAACAAAACGCTTTCCTGTTGAAATGGAAAGGAGCCTTCGTTGATGGGTCAGGGCCGGGAACACCAGACACAGCTTCCAGGAACCGGCCCCAGAGGGTGACCAGAAAACACGCGGAAGGACTAGAAGACAGGGGTGAGAGCGCGGGAGCCAGCGTGAAGGACAGTGGAGGTGCTGCTTTGCCAACAGCCCTCACCCCAGGCCCCAGGGACACTACACTGAGGGGTGCTCCTGAACTCCCGGGGGGTGTCCCCGGCCCAAAGCAGAACTCCAAGAGCTCATGTTCCAAAGGTTTGGGCTGCTTCTCTGGGGTTGATTTTAGTCAAAGGCAAAAGATAATCGAGCAGTCAGAACACCTGACCAGAGAGATGCCCTCAGCCACTGAGGACAGGGCCTTGTTTCTAGCTCTAGAGCAGGACTTCCTACCATAACCCTCAGAGACGGAGACCAGCCTCAACCCCAGGCAGGAAGGAGACCCAAGGAGCAAGAGAGACCATTGAGGGCCCAGAGAAGAGTAAGATGGTGCTGAGCTGCATGGAAGGGCCTGGCCATGCTCCCTAGAGACTGTCAGCATGAGGACATACTAGTTCTAGTCAGCTTTGACAGGAGTTCTAGTCAGCTTTGTATAGCTGTGACCAAAATACCCAACAAGAATGTGGAGGAGGAAGCCGGGCGCGGTGGCTCAAGCCTATAATCCCAGCACTTAGGGAGGCTGAGACAGGAGAATCACGAGTTCAAAGCCAGCCTCAGCAACGGTGAGGCACTAAGCAACTCAGTGAGACCCTGTCTCTACATAAAGCACAAAATAGGGCTGGGGATGTGGCTCAGTGGTGGAGTGCCCCTGAGTTCAATCCTTGGTACCAAAAAAAAAAAAGAATGTGGAGGAGGGAAAGCTTATTTGGGGCTCACAGTTGCAGAGGTCTCAGTCCACAGACTGGGCCTGAGGTGGGTCAGCACTTTACGGCACAGAGGCCCAGTGGAGGAAAGCTGCTCAGCTTAAGGCGAGGTCAGAGAGCAGGGGCAGGGGGCAGTGACCCCAGGGAAGATGCACCCTCCCAGGGCATGCCCCCAGTGACTCACCTTCTCCAGCCACACCCACCTGCCTACAGTCACCACCCAGTCAGTCCATTCAAACTAGGATGGACTGACTAGGGTACAGCTCTCACAGTCCAATCATCTCACCTCTGAATATCCCTGGAGCTTTTGAGGGATACCTCACCTCCAAACCATAGCACTACAAAAAAGTGGACCCTCTTTGAGCAGTGACAGGATGTTTGTGTCTGCTGAAGGGAAACCTTGAACTCCTGACTGCAAGCCTTCCACGCCTCCAGTCCTTACCTGGAACTGGAGGCCCTGGTACTATCTATACTTTAGGGGTCGTGAAATTAAATATTTCACGTGAAGTGTGGTTCCTCAAAGCCATAAGTACTGCATAATTGTTAGTCATTATTCTCATTATTCAGTAAGTTATTGGCTCTTATTCCAGACCCTGGGGACTGTTGGGAAGTCAAGGACCATAATGGTAATTGATATTTGTGCCGTGCTTTAAAATCCACAAGTCACTCCCCTGTGTCTGATCTTCTTTAAACAGATGGTAATGCAGGCCAGGCATCGTGCGTATCATTCTTATCTTCACTGAGGAAACTGAGGCTCAGAGGGAGTATGGCTTCTCCGGCTTGACAGCTCCTAGAAGCTGGAATCCAGGTTCCAGTTGGAATCTCCCCTAGGGTGGGAGCAGGAGATCCCTTGGAAGACTCCAGAGAAAGCGTGATAGAACTGTTGGCTTCACATACATCACACACCTGGGCAGAAGGAATGAAGTCCACAGAGCTGGCACAGATTGGCAGATGTCAGCCCAACCAGGGACTGTGTCTCTTGGAACACTTTCGTCTAGTCAAAAACCCATTTCATGCTATGGTCGCAGTCAGTTTCCATGGTGACCAGAAGACCCAAGGTCCCAGGTCAAATCTCTCCATCTCCGGGTGATATTGTCAAATGCTGGTGGCAGCTACCAAAATCTCTATATTTAACAGAAACCATCAACAAGCAAATAATGAAGAATTCTGGGCTCATGTCCTCAGGATGTGGCATTTTGCATTTGAAGATGCTGCATGATTGCCCGTGAGTAGAGGCCCAGGTTGAGACACCGCCAGCCAGGCCTTTCCTAGGCCGGCTTCAAGTAGAGGCGTGGCCTGGTATGGTCAGCCATGTGCACATGTACAATTGCTTTGTTTTTTAAAATTATCATAAACATCTTCCATGAAGAGGCCAAGAGATCATTCCTCTCCTACCTGGCCCATGTCCCAAACAGCCCGGCCATACTAAACTAATACCCTGCCATTACTCCACGAGCAAAACCTTCAGAGTTGGGGGCAGAGCCAGCAGGTGGTGGAAGGATGGGGACCTGTCTCCTTGTGAAGAAAGACTACGGTGGAAAAGTTTGGTTGGGCCTCTCTGGTGGTGAAAGGCAGAAGCCTGGCTCCAATCTTCAAAGGCTGAGGGACATGGGCTTGTTTACCATGTGGAGAAACAATGGAGTCAGGGAGATCTGGAATTTGTTCTGCTGTAAGCACAGAAGTCCTGCATCCGCCTGGGCAATGGACTTCAGAAGCTCATCGCTCCTGGAGAAATGATACAGACAGAAAATATTACCGACTCCACAGGCTCTTCAGTATAATTCAGAGCCAGTAGGAGAAGGGCTTTTGAAGGGCATAGAGTTAGAAGGGGTTGTGGCCACCAAACCTCTGAAACATACGCCAAGTGGCTGGGGCCCCCCAGTAGGGGCCTCCAGACCACTGGCTGGTTCCCAACATTGCGTGCCTGTAGACATGCAGTTCTCTCCACTGGAATGTCCTTCCTCTCACTCTGCCTGTAAGTGTCACAATCATTTTTTTTTTTTTTTAAATATTTGTTTAGTTGTTGATGGATCTTTATTTTATTCATTTATTATTTATATGTGGTGCTGAGGATCGAACCCAGTGCCTCACGCATGCTAGGCAAGTGCTCTACCACTGAGCTATAGCTCCAGCCCCCACAATCATCTTTAGGATCTGAGTAACATGACATTTCAAGAAGATTGGCAGGATTTGAATCAGACTGCATTTGGTGTTGAAAGGAATCAAGGAGAGAAAGATGTCAAAATAGGTCCAATGGTTTCTTGATTATTGGAGTACTTGGGGGTTGTAGAGCAGTTGAAGGGCATGTTCCAAGACCCCGGGGCATGCCTGGAACCACAGTACTGAACCCTATAAATTCATGTTTTCCCTATACATACATACCTATGATTAAGTTTATAAATTTGGCACAGTAAGAGATTAACAACCACAACCAATAAGAAAATAGAACAGTTGTAACAATACACTGAAATAAAAGCTGTGCAAGTGTGGTTTCTCTCTGGAATCAAGACAAATATTAATATTTTTGGACTGGTTTCTTTGTAAGTTGCCAGCTCCATAGGGACCAGGACCAGGGATGCACCCCAGAAATCAAAGGGCCAGGATGAGGCAGGACTACCATGTGCAATTTGCAAGGAAACTAAGGGTGGGGGAGGGATGCTCACCTCCCTTCTGACACTGCTGTAATCACTGAAGGTGCCTAAAGTCACCAGGGGAAGGGCACGGTGAGAACCCAGGCAGGCCTAGTGGTGGTGACCCAGAAGTCGCCCAGTTACTGGTGGTCAGACCTGGGCCAGAGAGGGAGAATCAGACAAGGTCAGAGTCAGCCTGGTGGAAGCCAAAGCAGACCAGGCTGGTTGGGAGGCCAACAGGAGCCACATGGGCCAGGTTCCCTCTCCCCTGGAGACTTTAACCTGCTCTGGAAGGGCACCTGAAGCCCCAGGACTCTTGACAATCTTATATATATAAAGCAATTCTTAGCACTTGGAACTTTCAAGCTATTGCCTTTGGTGGCACCAGGAGACCAGCTGGGGTGCGCAAGTGGCAGCTGCGGAGCGCGCTGGCCACCGTCCCACGCCTTTAGGTACCGGAAGAAAACCGGGCTCTGCCGAGACGCTCGTGTGGCCGCCCGCGCCCCGCGCACTCTCGGTGCGGTCCTCCTAAGCGGCTGCCCCTCAGCCGCTGGGCCCCGAAAGGCACGGTGGGCAGCTCGTGGGGCGCGGGGCGGGGACTGAGGCGCCGCCCCGAGTGGCGCCCGGACGGTGTGGGGCTCTGCCCAGCGGAGGCGGGAGGAGGGCGGCTGGCGGGGCTGCGGGCTCGCTCTCAAGGCGTCCCGGGGCGAGCAGGTGTCCCGGGGGTGCCCTGGTGCGGGGCGCAGCTCCCCGCGGCGCTGAGACCGAGGCCGCGGGGCAGACGCGGGGCCGGTCCCCTCCCGGGGCCTCCCGCACGCCAGGCGCAGTCCCCCTCGGGCCCCGGGGATCGCGGGGCGGAGCTGAGCGAGACCTTCTGCTCGGACTCGGGTTCCAGGGGCGCCGCCCACCTGGCCGCCCCAGCCCAGGCCGAGCGCCTCCCACCCGGGTGGCCTGAGCGCTCACCCCGCGATGTCGCCTCCCGGGCTGAGGATCTGCTACCACCGCAGACGTCGGGGCTCCGCACCCCTCAGCGTCCCTGGGCGTCACCTCTGGGCCTGTGCGCGGCGTGTGCCGGGGAGAAGTTGTGGCCAAGTACAGACTCGCCGCCCGGCCGGCCCACGGAGCCCACAACTCTGGGCGAGGGACCCGGACACCCGCATTTCAAACCAGCCCGGGCCTTGACATTTGGACGCGCTCCTTCGCAGACGCCAGCGCTTTCCTTGGCAGTGCCCATGGTAGAGGAGGGATGCGTCCCTGCGTCCCTCTGGCGTGAGCTGAGCGATAGAATCCAAGGCCTCCGACCGAGAGGTCCTTACCCAGCTGGCCACCAAGGGGCACACGAAGGTGTGAGGGTTTCAGGCAGCCTGCGGTCTAATGGAAGTGGGTGTTAAAGATGAGAAATTCAGTTTTGTAAAGTGAAATGTCAGAGATTTAGAGTCTCAAACCCACTCCTAGCCTTTCAGTATTTGACTATCTTTATCCTTGGCAGTGTGTGATTCCCATGTTTCAAAGAAAGAACTTTAAAGGTTCAAAAAGCTCCAAAGATTTCAAGTAGCTCTTTTAAAAGCACTCTGATGGTTTAAATGAAGGCACATGAATTACATCTCTCTTAAATTACCCAGGATTTTTAACACAGAGAAAATGTCTTTGGCAAAATGGATTGGGATTTTGGGGTGTGTGTGTGTGTGTTTAAGTGTATGTATCATCATCAGATTGGTGGGAGAAGGAGGCACCAGGTGAACCATGCAGGACCTCCTGCCACTTTGTTTCATGAGATTCTCGGAGTAGGAAGGGAAACTTGTGCTGTTCCTCCCAGGCAGGGACAGACAGATGGCCACACATGATCCCTGAAGGACCCCAGATGAGCTCCTCCATGGGGGACTTCCTCAGCTCTTTATGCCGTGTCCACGCTGATCAGCGGGGAATGCATGTATGACACAAGGAATAAATGAATGTAGCAATCTCATCCGTCTTGCTACACGGGCAGCTTGCCCATGATCTACAGTGATTGATCAAAAGATCAATCTTCCCAGGCCAAATCTTCAAGAGACCAGTACCGATGCCAGGCACAGTGGTACACACCTGTATTTCCAGTCACTTAGTATGCTGAAGCAGGAGGATCCCAAGTTTGAGGTCAGCCTCAGCAACTTAGTGAACCCCTACGAGGGATTTAGTGAGACCCTGTCTTAAAATAAAACAAATTTTAAAAGGGACTGGAGAAGTAGCTCAGTGGTCAAGCACTGCTGGGTTCAATCCCCACTATGGAAGGAAGGAAAGAGAACCAGCACCAACCAGAGGGCCTGAAGCTCAGAACGAAGCAGTTTGATGCGTGGCAAATTGCCCGGGCTGGAGGGTGTCACACAGGCTGCTCTGGGTAACTTCTCTCATCCTTGGTGCTCTCATGCATAAACCGGGACCAGAGGGGGCCTCAAGCACTGCTTTTTTTTTTTTAAATTTTTTTAGTTGTAGATGGACATAATGTCTTTATTTTATTGCTTTTTGTATGTGGTGCTGAGGATCGAACCCAGGGCCTCACGCATGCGAGGCAAGCGCTCTACCGCTGAGCTACAATCCCAGCCCCTCAAGCACTGCTTTATTGAGAGGATTAATCCAGATACAAAGAGCTTTGCCTACAGGCACCTTCAGTGTGTGTTGGTGGTGATGGGGCTGGTGGTGATGGTGGTTACTACACAAGCTCTCTTTCAGCACCTGTGTCCCAGACTCTTGCCGTGACTGTGCCATGTGTTTTGATACCCTGTTGGTCCCCTCCAAGACCGCATGTCCTGACCCTCTCCTGTGGTCAGCTCTTTGGGGAGGGATCAACCCTGTCCACCGTAGCCCTGGCAGCTGGTGGTCAGGAGATGGATCACCCCAACCCTAAGAGCAGGCCTTGCTCCCAGGAGGACTATGGATGTGAAGAGGATGTTCACAGAGGCAGCCTCTCTTTTCCTGCTTGGGCTAGGCAGGCTTTGCTGGGATGTTTCTAGAGCTGCCGAGCAGTCTTGGGACAGTCATGGCCTTGTGCATACACAGGAGATGGGAAAGAAAAGATTGAAAGTTTTCCAAACTCTTAGAACAATAAACTTGGGAATGAGATTTCCCTGGAAGAGAAAGTTTGGGGAAGACAGATTTGGGGGGTCATAGTCCCTTCCAGAACAGGTCCTGTGGCTGAGCCATGTCCAACCTCACCACTTCCCATCCCCAGCTCTTCCCAGAGCCCTTGCTCCTGCATCATTGAGGCCCAAGTGTTCTCCACACTCTCCCTTACCCTGTGAGTAGACACAGTGCCGGCTCTTATTGTTTTGGTGTGATCTAGAGTCATCTTTTCATCTTGTTCCTGTGCCCCAGTTCCAGCTGGGATTGCAAGGTAAGGCTCTGGAGGGCAGGGCTCCTCACCGACATCCTCAAAGTTCTCTCAGAAGCCCTTAGCAGACAGTGGGGGTGGGGTTACCCCATATTTGGCATCTCTCACATATTTTGCACATACTGGGTGTTGGCAAATGTCTACTGAGCAGACCAATGGCCACTGACAGGTGAGGGATATATATCATCTTCTCAAGGCAGGCTCTGTGCCTATCCTTCCAGGCCAGGTACCCTCAATTGTCATTTACTGAGGACCCTGGTTATGCCTCAGCACAAGGTGCCTCCAGAGATGAGCATGGCTGCTGGAGATGAAATTGTCCCTTGCACTTTAACAGTCCGCACTCCTGGGGACTCCTCTCTCTCATTTGGAAATCCTGTGATCTTAAGCAATCAATATTATTAGATTTTTAAAAATGAATTCCTCATCCAGTTTTCATCCCAGATTCAGAAATCCTTCAAAAACGATCACCGTCCTCATCACAATGCCTAGAGGAAAGTGCAAACGCTTGATTTTCCTGCATGATTTATTGTAGGGCTGGGGGCTGCTGTGGGTGGAAGCCGAGCTGGAAAGACCCAGCAAGGCACCAACATAGTCCTAATCTCTCTCTATTACTGAAATGGATGGCGAGATGGGGATTACTGCAGCTATAAATCAGCTTTGTGTTTTGGATAATCTAATACATTTGTCAAGTGTTGTTCTCGCGCTTGGCATGCATAGAAGCGCTCAGTTGGCACAAAGTTTGCAATCAATCTCTCCCGTTCGCTCCCGCCCAGCCTCGCCACCTCCCCCGAAACCTTTCTAATATTTTATACATAAACCAGTTTGGATTCACGGGGCATTCCAGCTAGTAAATGCTCTGAAGATTCATCTTTATGGACTAGCAGCCCAGCCTTGTAGGCGTCCCAGCTTCTTAAGATTAAAAGGAATTTTATTTGGTGTGTTATGCTGCAAGGGGCGTCCAGGCTGGGGTTGCTAGGCTCTGTCGTTGTGTGCAGCTCTCCTCTAGGGAGATGAGGAGACTAGAGGGAAGGCCTCCAGGGTGGGACCCTCAGAAAAATGACCCTCTTTATTCCCCTTCCAACTCCAGAGCCCCCCAGTAGTGTGTTCTGAGCCCTTTGAGGCTCCCAAGGCCCAAGGGAACTGAATGGCGAGGTTCAAGCACCAGGTCTGTTTCTCCTCCGGTTATGTGACTGTGTCCCAGCGCCCTGGGAAGAGACCCGGGATCAAACAGAGGAAGACAACTGTTGGGGGAGGAGCTGGCTCTACCAAAGGGAATGAAAACACTTGCAGTTTCGTTTGCTTTAAAGCACAGCCCTTGTAATAAATGGACGCAGCAAATGTGCTGAGCAAACACCTCCGCGTTCATCAATATGCGGGGGCTGTTTATTGCCTCATAAACTTGGAAGCAAGTGATATTGTCTCCTAAATCAGTGGCCGCGTGGACAGCCTTGGCGCTGCAGAACAGTACATCCAGGTCGCGACGGGGCTGAAATTGATGGCTGAAGCTGTGACGGAAAGGTGCTTAGTCACTGCTGAGGGAGCCACAGCGGAGGATGCCTCTGGGCCAGGACAGGTCAGGGCCTCCTCACCTGTGCGCTGTGACACACTGGGAGGTATGAACAGGACAGGAGCCCACAACCCAACCCTGAAAGGATCTGTCCCAGGACCTGCTGGGCACCCTCATCCCTGTCCCCAGCACCTTGCAGAGCATCACTGGGGCAGATGCTGGAGGAACGGATACTCGCGGATCACACCTGTCAAGTTCAAGTGTAATCCTGGGGGCAGAGACTGCAGGGGAGGCAAACCCCTAGTGCCTCGTCATTTCTTGGAGGTGTAGCTTCCAGGGTGGGATGTGGATAAGGAAATCTGCCATCGAGAACATTGCTACTTGTGAATTGATAGCCCATGAGAGACACGCCAGGCCATTCATGAAGGGCCACAGCAGGAGGGACTTGCGGGATGAACCGGGTTGCACCCTTCTCCCTCCCTCTGCTCCCGATGGTGGTTAAGTGGTGGCCCCCCAAAAGGACATGTCCACATCCTAATCCCCAGAACCTGTGAACATGACCTTATGGGGGGGGGGGAGTCTTTGCAGATGTAGTGAAGTTAAAGATCTTGAGAGGAAAAGACCACCCTGCATTATCTGGGTGAGCCCTCAATCAAATGACCACTGTCCTCACGAGAGAGGCAGAGGGAGATTCCAGATGGACAGACAAGGAGGGGCGAGGAGGAAGGGAGGAGGCCTGGCGAAGGTGGAGGCAGGGACTGCAGCCATGGGGCCACCACTAAGGATCACCAGCAGCCACTTGACTTAGGACTTCTGGCCTCCAAACTGTGAGGGAGTACATTTCTGTGTTTTAAGCCACCTGCAGTCACAAGAGACCAGTCACTCCTCTCCAAGCTCGGGCTCACCTGAAGTCTTCTAGCAGCTGCTCCTACATTCCCAGGGACAATGAGTTCTGGCCAGAACTGCCCAAACCAGTGGAAGTAGCCAGACCTGGAGGAACACTGGAAAACTCCCGCAGCCCTGCTTGCTTCCTGTCTCAGTAGTGGCCTTATAGAAGTGCCGAAGGGCTGCGGAAAGTTCTGTATGCCTGGTTTTGTTTACCGGCTCAGGCGGGCCATAACTCCTGCCATGTAAAGGCGTCAACTGGAGCAGCAATTGCCACTACAGCCATGGAATTGACTGAGGCCAAATTGGGCCCTAGGTTTGAGTGACAGGAAGCTGTGATGCCAGCCAGCGGCTTGCAACCAGGTGGCGCAGGCTGTCCCTCTTTCAAGTTAAATGCTTCACCGCCGCCCCAGGGGTTCATCTTGAGCTTCCTTTTTGTTTTTCATGCATGTGCCCATCCCTCCCACCGAGGTAGAGTGCCTGCGCCTTGGCGAAGTCAGAGGGCAGTCATTTTACAAGCGGGCAGGTGGCCTGACTTACCAGCCTGGCTGAAGTTCTCCTGCGCACCCTCAGGTAGGCGCAAGAGCACCCCATGGTGCTCTCCAGAGCCTCGCATTTCCTCCATAGTTCTGAGTGTGGTCCAGGGTTGAACTCCTCCTCATAGGGTCAGAAATCCCAGATTGTTCACTCCCAGAGACAGAGGTCTTCCCTTCACCATAGGCTCGTGGGAGACTGCTGTGGGCTGCAGGATAACACTTTATGGACCAATAGTGCGAAATATTTAGACTCAGCTGTATGAAGCGGCCGATATTTGAATTCTTTTGACCTACAAAATGACAATTTCATATGGCTCCACATTAATCTCACCATGGGGATCTGGATAACCCAGATCTGGATGGCTATTGTTCCCTGCAGGCCCATGTGGGGGAGCCCAATTAAGTTCAAAGAGGGGCCTGGTGAGCAACGGACCGGAGCAAGGCTGCGGGGGCTGGATGGCAAGACCCGGGGCAGCAGCCCGGACAGCTGTCAGCTGGAGCCGGCCTGGCACTCGCGGCTCAGCCATGACATTTGCCTGTTGAACAAACACAATTTCACTGAACACCAACTTCAAACAAGGTCACTCTGTGACCAGGATGGAGAGAGACAAAAACAAGTCCACTCCATAATCACATTGGAACACAAAACAAGCACACCGCTTAAACCACAGAATTCAATGCACATGGCTCCCCAAACTCCACCAATTACGGGCAAAGCTCCCTTCCATTTCTTTGTATCCTCCATCAAAATTAGCGGTACCAAATTATACCCAATCTCAATGTTCTGTTATCTGATCCAGAGCAACTGACCCCAAAATAATCCAGAAGCCCAAATCCTGTAACAAGTTCCCACGACCACCCCCTCCTAAGGCTCCTAATACTATGGTGTGTATTCTCCCCTGTGGCACCAAGTACCACCAAGCCCCCACTTGATTCTACCATCTGTCTGTTCCTGGTGATTTTGGCTGTGGGCACTGATCATGACAACTGGCTCTGAGGATGGCCCCCCTCTACTGCCACCGGCATCAGCAACACAATCACTGCCACCTACACCTCCATCACCAGAGTCATCCCACCAGGACCAGACCACCACCAGGACCGTATCCATCCTTAACTCCTGTGGCTACCACCACTGCCACCACCACCAAAGCAATCACTTCCACCATAACCATGACACCGTCCTCATCACTATTACTGCCACCAGCACAGACGTCACCACCACCACCACCTGCTAAGTGGTTTTATCCTCCTTCAGCTTTGTGAGGAAAATACTGTTATCTCCATTTTCCCCTATGGGAAACTATTCTGGCTCAGAGGGGTGTGGGAGAACGCGGTTTGTGTCCCCCACAGATTCTACATGTTGAGATCCTAACCCCCAACCACCACCACCACCACCACGATCCCTTCCTCCATTACCAAGAGCACCATCACTGTCGCCCTCCTAGTCACTAACACCAGTACCACCACCACTGTGTGGTTACAGGGTGATGATAGTGGGATCAGTAGTAGTGATGGTATTCGGAGGTGATTAGGTCACGAGGGTGGAACCCTCATGAACAGGACTGGGGGCCCTTATAGGAGAGCTGCACATGAGCGCGCTCATCCTTTCCACCACATGAGGGCGCAACAAGAAGGGGGCCATCCGCAACCCAGAGGATGGACCTCACCAGAGCCCAACCATGCTCACAGGCTGACCTCAGACTTACAGCCTTCCTCACTGTGAGGAATACATTTCTGTGGTTTATAAGCCACCCAGTCTGTGGTAATTCTTTATAGCAGCTTGAATGGACCAAGACAAAAGCTTAAGTAATTGGCTCAGATCACCCACCTAGTAATTGGTCAAGCAGGACCTGGATCCCCACTCAACCGGGGACACGCTACTGTGTCCCACCTGGCATAATGTGTTTGGCCCAGAAGTCCTGCCACCTCTCCTCACCCTCCCCTTCCCTAGCAGGTGCCCCTGGGACTTGCAAAGTGCTGTTTCTTTGAGGGGGTTCTGCATATGCTTGCTCTGGTCTCTTGTGTGTGGATTTTATAATTCAATCCCCCAGGATGATATTCCCTTCATGTCCAATTTCTCCAGTCAATCTCCCTCTCCCTGCATGTGCCAAATGCAGCGAACACTAAATTCTTTCCAGAGCCAAGAATAGAAACTAAGATTCATGAGTCTCCATCTATTACCGTAACCAGCAGGGCCACGCGCTCCCTGGACCCTTTATTTCATGACCATATTATTCTTCATAGATGACACCTTTTCAAGATGCTGCCTAAAGAGGCCCAATTCAAAGTTTTAAATTCAAATTATTTAGGCTATCTGAGAACATACCAAGCATCTGAACCAGCGGTGTAAAATGGCCTTTGTGCATGCTTGAGTCAGTCCAAAACAGCTTAAAGGATTTTCTCCAGGTTTTCAAAAAGTATATAATTCACTTCTGGACAGAGAGGGGAAAGGTGATAAATTTCTACATAAAATCAAAGTCTTGAGAGAGAAATAGCTTATGTGGCTTTGAAAATCAGAGGCTTTGTAGTAAATGCATCCCAGCCTGTCATCAAAGCTTCCACGGTTCTTAATGAAGATGTCAAAGGTGTCTGCAGGGAACCAGGCTCAGGTGGGCTTAGGGGTATCCAGACTCTGGGGTTGCCTCTTCACGTGGGTGTGTGTGTTGAACACTCACTGTGGACGAAGGCCAGAAACTGTGATCAAGCTCACTATGAAGTATTTCAAGTCATTCTGATGTTAATGAATATGAAAAGGAGACTTTTTCAGTGAGGGAGCGAGGAAGACAGTGTGGCCCAATTCATGGGAGTGGCAGCAACATCCCGGATGCTGCAGGAAAGTCCCCTTTTCTCTCCAGCAAAAATGCGCCATGGTCTAGAAGGAGCTTCCAGGACCACTCCAGACACATCACTTGTGAGGGGGGGCTGCTCACTCCTCCAAGACCCCTCCCTCTGCAGCCCTGGGCAGCAGGTGTGGGCTGTGCCTGCTCCTGGCCCTGGGCTCCAGGCTTGGGGGCGCACCCTGCTGGACACCAGGCAGGCCATGCCAGTGTCCTCTGGAGACAAACCCTTAAACCAGGTGGAAGGGTTCCTGACGCTTGGGGGTGAGGGGTCTCATCTGATCACTTTTGTTTTTCCTCAGTGCATCGTTTTTTTGATAGCCTCCAGGGAACACCCCTCTCATCTGTTTTGCTCTTAGACAACCCCACTGCCACTTTCCCTCTGTCTGTCTGTCTGTCTGTCTCTCTCTCTCTCTCTCTCTTTCTCTCTCACACACACATATACACATGAAAAGTAGCAAAATCCAACAACTCCAGCTCCCTAGAGCTTTGGACGCATGCCTACCCGCTGTTCCTCCAGCCCAGGAGGCCTCTCTGTTAGTGACTAGCTTACAGTGACTGCTGCTCCCACGGTTCCTGCAGCCTCCTGCACCCACTAGCATCCTAGAGGCCACCCTACCTGTGTCCCCTAGCCCACACCCACTGGCTCCAGCCTGTATTTGGGCCGTCAGCCTCCAGGCTGCCACGGTTACACTGTGGGGAGCCCCAGGACCCTGATCTGCAAGCCCAGAAGGCCCAGGGGCTCCTCTGGTCCATGGCATCCATCTCCTCTGGCTGCCCAGAGCTACAGGGCCAAGATGGATCAGTGCATCTGTAGCCGCGTCACAAATACATTGATTTTTGTTAAGCCAGGAGGCCCATCCAGTTAAAAACAATCACCGGCATGTTCCAAGCCTGTCTTTTCTTGCCAACTGCATTGACTGCCACTTGCAGGGAACAGTGCTGGGTGCTGAACATGGCCTCATTTTTACTGCCAATCGGAGAGGTTCTGGAAGCCCACTGGTGGGCGGTCCAGGTTGCCGAGGTGGTGGTGCCCCACACGTGGGCCTTAGGGGTTAGGACTGGAGCAGCTTTCCTTGCCTGGGCACTGAAGTGGTCTCCAAGGTGTAGTACTAGTTAGTAAGATCAGGGTAAAGTGCATCAGGAGAGGGCAGGGTCTGCCCTTGACGGAGTTCCTGCCTGAGAGGTATTTATAAACTTGGAGGAACCCAGGTAGGAGACACGCCAGTTGAGATTACAGAGCAAGTTATAAATACACTTCCTTACTACTACATAAACAGAAAGGATTGAAGACTCATGGAATACAGACGTGACACATACCTGAGCAGGTAGGGCTGTTTTTGTGCTTATTGATGGAGGCAGTGAACAGAATAGAAAAGACACGCACTGATATCAGACAGTTGGATCAAATCCTGACTGCCACTTAACTAGCTGTGTGACCTGAGGCAAGTTGCTTAACCTCTCTGAAGAACAGTTTGATCGTCTCTAAAATCAGGCTAATAACACTTTCTTGCAGAGATGGAAAGGAATTTTCATATATAAAACCCTTAGAAGAGGACCTAAGTGATTCATGAACAGGATTTGGATTATTCTTCACAGTTCTCTGTAACTTTCAGCAATTTTCCTAATGTCTGTTTGCCTAAGTCTGGAAGTATCTCAAGAGTGTGTATTTAACTTTTTGTCCTTTCTGGTTGGGGGTAGCAAGGAAAGAGAAATTATACACAGAAAAGGATTCAGTGCCAAATCTCACTTTTTCCCCTCCATATTCTTTCCAGACTTTCCAAACCTTCCTTTTTAACTCAGATGTTGGGGTTAAGGCCTCTATGGATACAGGAGTGCCAGCTATGAATCTGGTGGGGACTCATCTTTCTTTCCACCCTTGTTGATGAAGGATTTCCTCTTGTGGGGTCTTTCTGGTGTTGTAGCTAACTGAGGTCACAGGAGGCAGCGATCAGGCATTGGGCTGGGAATTGGCTCACTGCTTTTGACCTTTAACGTGAACTCATTTTGTGACCCTAGTTCTCCAGGCCTCGATTTATCTGTCTGTTAAATGGTGATGATAGGACTAATACCTTCTTCTTGGGGTGGTTGATCTGGGATGCTGAGCTTTAGGTTCCTAATATCAAAGGAACTATCATATCATTTGAACTATTCACTTTTCCAAAAAATAACTTCTTCTAGGAAGTAATTACAGACAGAGTTGAAATCCTCTTTTTCCACATCCTCAGCATGGATGGTCATCTAGTATGTGTGTAGAAGGCTCTCATCCTGGTTTTAATTTGCATTTCCTTAGTCACTAATGATTTTGATCAACTTTTCATGGTATCTTCTGTGGTCCTGTCTGACAATATGACAAATTGTTGAAATATTCCATCCAGTTTTTAATTGTATTGATTTCATTTTTATTGAGTTTTGAGAATTTTAGAAACTGTATCCTAGGTTCACATCTTTTGTTAGATAAATATTGTGCAAATGTTTTCTCCTTGTCCATGATATTCCTTTTGATTCTTTTATTGTCTCCAGTGAAGTTTTTAATTTTGATGAAATCCAATTTATCACTTTTATTTTTCTCTTATGGATGATGGGTTTGGTGTTGTAGCTAGGAAATCTTCTAAACCAAGGTTAGAACATTCTCTGTTATATTTTCTTCTAGAAGTTTCATGGGTTTACACTTCACTTTGAAGTCCTGGATCTGTTAATTTTTGTATGTGGGTTGAGGTTTGAATGGAGGTTGGATCTTTGGCATATAGATGTCCAGCTCTTCCAGTATTATGAATTGAAAAGGTCACCTTTTCCACACTGAATGACCTTTGTCCCTTTGCTGAAAATCAGCTGACCATCTGTGTCTGTTCTGTGTGGGTCCATTCTGAGTGTTTCTACCTTCATTTTATAAACCTGTGTGAACAATGGGCAGGAGAGGGGGGTTCTCTGCTTCTGGTCTTTATCCTCTGAAACCCTTTCCCATGATCCCCAGCGTGAACCACCCTCTCTCCCCACCACAGCAGGTCCTGGCTGGTCTCCTTCACCCTGAGGTTCAGTAACCTTGCCCTACAGAGCTTGCTGCAGGTGAGTGCACAGGGGTCTAAGAGGCAGGCTGGGGCTGGGAGAGTGAGGGTACCAAGTTTTCCAGAAAGTACTCCTACAATCCCACTCCAATTCTGACCACAGCTCTGGATGCCCAGGGTGCTCTACAACCCTGGCCAAGCCCCCAGAACCACTGCCCCAAACTCCCAACTGCTATCCTTTCTTTCTTTCCAATCAGGCTAGAAAGAAAGCCTGCTGAGACGCTCCCTCTGCTCTTTGAAAGCATGGAAGGTGAAGTGTCCCCAGCCCACCTTGGCCGCTCCCTGTGGGGAGAGCTGCACAAAGTGAGGTCAGGAGCACAGGCAGGATGGCCCCCTTGTTTTCCCAGCATTAGGAATTAGATGGAGCCATAACCGGCTCCACACTTGGCAAAGCACCTGGACCCAATAGTATGCTTAATGAAATGATTAAATGTCTCTGCGGCAGAACAGCATTTCATTTATTTAACTTTTATTGACTTCTGATGAATGTCTGCCAAAATCCTAGCACTGCGTGGGAAGGCAGGAGCAGGCATCTGCCACCAGGCAAGGTTTGGGCTCACCTCCTGCTCCTCGCCTTCCTCCCCAACCTGGAGAGCTCTGCACGGTCATTTCCATTATTCAAGCCACATCCCCTGTAGATATTGGGATGGGTACTGACCTGGAAAAAAATCATAATAAAAATGTTTTCTTTTTCAAAGAAAATTGGTCTTGGCTAGACAAAAACTTAGGGGCTGTGTTCCTCATCATCTTTACCTCTCAAGGATGAAGCACTGGCCTCAGGACATTCAATGTGTGGTTTGTATCTAGCAGATATTTCCAGAAAGTTCTACCTTTCACATAAAAAATATTATTTTTATCTTTATTTATTTATTTATTTTTGGCAGTGCTGTGGATGGAACCCAGGCCCTCCCACATGCTCGGAAAGCACTCTATCCCACCAGTACTTTTAAGAGGGGAATTTTTCTGGAGGGAGTGATACCAGGAATTGAACTCAGGGCACCCAACCAGTGAGCCACATCCCCAGCCCTATTTTGTGTTTTATTTAGATACAGGGTCTCACTGAGTTGCTTAGCGCTTCGCTTTTGCTGAGGCTGGCTTTAAACTCACGATCCTCCTGCCTCAGCTGCTAGGATTACAGGTGTAAGTCATCGCACCTGGCTAAGGGGAGAATTTTAATGGTAAACTTCAATGGGAAAATGCTGTCAACTTTATCCTTTCTATAAGATCCACAACACACTTTACCACTGGAAAGACAAAAATCCTGAAGCAAATTCACTGCTTAGCTAAATTCAATCATTTTCTTAAACTTGCTTATGATAAGAACTATTTTTGCCACTTGACACCTAATATCAAGAAACTTGGCAGAAAATGACTTCCTAGGAAATTCCATAAGATGTTCCAATAAAAGCAGTGTGTGTTGTTGTATTCTATTCACCTGAAGTCTGAGACCCCCATGGAGCTGAGACTGTGAGGAATGTGGGGCGGCCCCAGCTCCTTGCCTGCTTCTCTCTGGCCCTCCCAGCTTGACCCACGTGTGGGAGGAGGGAGCCCGGAAGCCCCAGCCAGAGCCCTGTGATGAGCTGGTTGAGCAGTGTTACTTGGAAACCCCCAGATCAGGAGGAGCAGCCTCCCCGGTTCCCTTTGGCCCACGCTGACCTGTGATGACACAGTAAGTTTTGAGCACATAGGTTGGTTTCTTTCTTCTCTGCCAGTTTTCCAGAGAGATTCATCTCTAAACGCCATGACTAAATTACAGACATTTCCTCCAATCTGCGTCTTTCTGTACTGGTCCTCTCTCCTCTAAGCGCATGTTTGGGGTTAGGGACTGGCCGTGGAAGACTACTGCCTGTCTTTTTAAAGGTATTCGCTAAAAAAAATCAGAGCACCACAAGGAAGCTGCTGTGTCCCCTTGGGTGCAGAGCCTGCGCTTGCTGCTGCTGCTGACATGGAATTGGATTAGGCGCTGACTGTCCCTGTGAAATAAGCTCTGCCCGGCTAGGGAGCATGTGGGAGCCCCAGAGTCAGCAGATGAAGCCCCACTTTCCCTCTGCTGGCCCCCACCTCCGGCACCGTGCTCCCAGTTGTCATCTGGAGTCTGTGTGTCCGTTCTAATTCTTTGTGCCTTGTTATTCTGTCAATTTCTTAATCTCTTTATGCAGACTTTATTTTTATTTGTGTGCCTATTGTGACAGCAAATCCTGAAATTGCCTTGGTTGTTTTCCGAAAATGGCCGTTACCAAACCATAATGCAGACCCCAAATAAAATAATGTAAACCCCAGGCAGTTTCTGGGAGTGGGCAGCAGCTGTCTCGTTTAGAGCTGCATGTCAATTCCGCCCTTGGAGGGCCTGCCTGGGAGAGGCCTCGAGGAAAGTGGCTTGTGTCCTGTTGAGATGAGCAGCTCTGGGTCTTGCTGCAAAAGCTCGCTTCTTCCCCTTCTGGAGAATTTCTTCAAACGTTAATAAATTCCCTCCCCTCTCGCTATCTTTTGTTGGCAAACTATACAAAATGCAAATGATCCAGAAACCAATTAATTTTTAGAAAGTTGCAGCTGTTCTGCAGTATTCACAAGACGCGGTGGGCACTTTTCGGGTGTGTGTCTGTGAGCGCACACACGCGTGGAAGGCACCAAGTGCTCTTCGCAGGGGCCTGGGAGCTCCAGGTGAGAGCCACCGCATGCAGAGTCAGTACAGGCAGATCACCTTCAACTCTCTCCACAGCCCAAGAACCTGGTAACAGAGGAGCCCCAGGTGTACCGCCAGTAGCACAGTGAAGTTTCCCTGCTTGGGACCAGGGAGATACTCAGTGGACAGGCAGAGGCACCTGCGTTCATGTTTTTCAGTCTGGCTGTGATATCTTAAGCCCTGGGGACTTGGGGCTCTCGCCACTGGCCCTGTTTGGTTAGATGTAGAACTCATAATTGCAAGTGTCCAAGTCTTTCTTCTCTGGTGGTTTTGCAAAATGTTAAAATCGTATTCCTGAAAGAGAAGGCTGTCGGCCTTTCTCTGTGTCGCCCTCACTGTTCACAGCTCACCCCATAGCCGCCCCCTCTCCCATACTTCCCAGCTAGTAGGGACTGGATTTTACTGAGGTAAAGGGGTGGCAGTCCCTTAACTCCAGCCTCCCAGGGCACAGTGTACCGGATCTGAGGCAATCACCCTAATTCCACAATTGCTCCAGGACGTGGCGTGTGGTCAGCTGTGATCAGTGAGAGATCCAGGGCCAGTCTGCTAGTGGGGCTTTCTCCTTCAGATGGGAAGACGAAGCGACCTAAGAAAAGCCTTCTGCATCTTCCTCACTTTCCTGCCTCAAATGCGTGTGTGATCCTAGGAGTGTGGCAGAGCCTTGTGTCTGTGAAACAAGAGGCTTGGGATGGACAGCTACTTGCTAAGGTTGGCAGAGTGGGGAGCTGGATGCCAACCAGTCATCCAGCACCTGTGCCATCCTGGACTGATGAACTATAGATGTCTAGTCAGGTGAGATGCACTCTGGTCATCCACCGGCCTCCCCATCCCTGTTATTCACAAACTCTGTCACCATAGTAACACCAGCCAAACCTCAGCAGTGAACTCCATGCACTTCAGCATCTTCTCAACAGTGTCCACGTGGAAACGAGTAAGGTCCCCACTGTATAGATGACTAAACCAAGGCACTGTGCTGGTAAATAACTTACCCCCAGGCAGTTCTGCAGTAGGTGACAGAGCTGGACTTGACCCCAGCAGTGTGGTGCCAGCCAGACTCTTAACTGTGGGGCTAATATGTTGTCTAACCCAGGGTCATGTCAGATCTCAGCTGGCACACACACGGGGGCGGTGCACAGGAGGGTCGGGGCCCTCCCTGCACACCCAGGCCTTAACCCCATCTGCGTGTGGGGCACTTTTAGGTGCAGTTGTTCAATTGGTTTCTGAGCCCTTGGTGGCGTTTGCCTCCTGCCTACGTCACCATCATATCCACAGGGATTTCACAGGAAACCAGGACCGGCATGCCCAGTATAAATACAGAGAGAAATCAGGAGTGTTCTGCAACTTGGAGGCCCGAGGGGCACAGCCAGCACAGGAGCCATGAGGACCTCCTGCCAAACCTCAGGGGTGCAGCCTGTAAGACACAAGCAGAGAATCAGAAAGGTCTTCCTGCTGGGGGCAGGGAGAGTTGAAAGAGGCCAGACCCAGAGCCACAGAGGCAGCCTGCAGAGGCCGGGCCTCTAGGTGTGTCCAGCTGAGGAGTGATGGCAGCGTGGGCTCATTATTGATCTAGAGGGATAAGAGGAGGACTCAGGAACACAAATCCTTGTGGAGCAATCAATTTTGCCTCTGAATCACTCACTCAGGGTGTGCGGGGCTGAAGGGGCTGCCCAGCCAGGCTCTCCTGGATCATTTTCCTGTGTTATACAAAGTAATTGGGCAAACATTCTACAGAAAAGTACAATCCAGATGGGTACAGTGGTGCATGCCTGTAACCTCAGCAGCTCAGGAGGCTGAGGCAGGAGGACTGCAAGTTCAAAGCCAGCCTCAGCAAAAAAACTGAGGCGCTAAGCAACGCAGTGAGACCCTGTCTCTAAATAAAATACAAAATAGGGCTGGGGATGTGGCTCAGTGGTTGAGTGCCCCGAGTTCAATCCCCGGTACCAAAAGAAAAAAGAAAAAAAAAAAGAAAAGTACAATTCACCAGCTCAATGCTGGTCATGACCTGGTCTGAGTATTGGGCAGAAATGAAAGGGGACATGCAGAGCCTGAAGAGAAGGCTGCTTCTCCCCTCAGGCAGGTGCAGGAGCTGGAGGGCAGGTGCAGTGGTGTGTCCAGAGTCCACCACACACAGCCTGGGCTGAAGGTGGCCTTCAGCAAGCCAGGCCCAGAGCTGGAATGTCCATTCCGAGGCTGAAAGCCCTTCTTGAAGCTTCCTGTCCCTTGGGCTCGTTCCCACTCACTCAGCCAGCAGGGAGGCAGCCATAGTACTGGATCCTGGCAGGAACAAGGAACCACTGCACGGCCAGTGAGCGGCTGAGTTTCTCAGTCAGAGGAGGGATGTCAATCATTAATAGGATGTGATTGACAGCAAATCCCGCAAACAGCCTTGGAGTTCAACCGACTTCACTATGCAGATTCTGTTTGTATATACAGGCAGCATCCTCCATGTGTATATATGGAGGGAGGGAGACGGAGGGATTTGCAGCTGGAGAGAGACAGAGACCGCGCCTGTTAAGACTTGCTTGTTTCCAACCACAGGAGGGCACACGCCCAGGGGTGCTCAGGCAGCAGAGAACACGGGGAAACTTGCAGAGCTGGAAAGGTACTTCTGCTTCCCACCCCCTGATAATGTAAAAGAGGGACCAGATGTCCAGAATGTATGCCTAAATAGAATATGCCCTGGGCAAAGAATGAGGGACACAGAGGACCTTCCGAGTGCCGCCACCCGCTACCTGTGCCCACCAAAGGCTGTCCCCAGGAGAAGATGGGCCCCTGAGGGCCTCTCTGGGAGAAGCCGTCTTCTCGTCCTGTGTACCCTCCTGCCTGTTGCCATTGCTGTCCCACACCTGCTGTCCCCTCCTCAAAACCCCCACTCCCGTGACAGGTGCACCAGAGTGTCACACCAACCACAGCCCCTCCTCAGTGCAATGACGTCACTCTCCTAGCCCTCCCCTCGGTGGCCAGGGAGCTTGGTCCCTGGATCACTGTTTCTCCCCCAGCTGCCTCTTCTGGGTCACCAGTCCTCGTGCCTCCATAGGCATTTCTCGGCCTCACCAGTGGTTCCGTGAGGACACCCCGCACCTAATTATTACTGATCACAGCCCCACCTCCAGGAACATCTCCTTCAAGCCTCCCTCTGTGGTGGCCGCCATTCCTCTTGGAGAACCCTGGGTCCCAGTGGCACCCTAAAGCCAACAATCCCCCAGCCCTCGCACCTCCAGCCCGGGCCCAGTGCTGCCATGGGCTTCACGAGCTCCCCGTGCTCACTTTCCACCTTTCCCTGCATGGACCCTGGGGACTGTCAGTGTCAGGCCTGGCCCCTCCCCAACCAGGGGTCTCCCAACCCTGGTTACCCAGCACCTCACCTTCTCTGGGCCTACCCCTGCACAGCTGGGCATCCTTGGGGAAGCCCCACCACCATGCTGACCAGTGTCATGTGCAACCAGAGCCTCTGTGGCCTGTGGCCAACACCTGCATCTCCCAGCCGCTCGCTCTGTGCGCTGCCTGTCTCTCCTCTTTCCTGGCTAACGACCTCCTTTGTCATGTCTGTGGAGCAGGAGTGACTGGAGGGCTGCCCTCTGCCTTTGTTTGCAGCTTGGCTCTCTGCTAGGTCATGTCCCTCCACAAACAAACATGGCACCAATTCTCCATCTAATCAACTTTGTTAGGTGTGACAGTGACAGTGACGATGGCATTCTGCTCAGGTTTTTTGTCTTTATCTGTTGCAGATGAATACCAAAGTAATTCTGGGTGAAATGAAAGAATGTCCTAGATTTTCTTAAAATACTTCTGGGAGTGGGATGGGGAGACAGGGCCCTACGAGAAGTCTGTTTTATCCTCCTTCCTTTTGTATAGGTTGACGAAGTCCCATTTATTTTATTTTATTTTTTATTTATTTTTTTAAATATTTATTTTTTAGTTGTAGGTGGACACAATAGCTTTATTTTATTTTTATGTGGTGCTGAGGATCGAACCCAGTGCCGCCCGCGTGCTAGGCGAGCACGCTACCACTGCGCCATAACCCCAGCCCCACGAAGTCCCGTTTATAAAAACACTGTCCCCTTCTCTCTAATCTCTTCTGGGGATAAATTTCAGCCTCTGCTGGAACTCTTATACTCGAAGGCTAACTGGAAATCCAAAGCGGAATTCTCTGGTTCCAACTTCTTCCTCTCCCATCTAGCAAACCTTCCCATCAGCTCCTGGGCCTGAGTCAGTGGCATTACCTGGCTCAGGTGACACGATAGCCTCCTACCTGGCCTTCCACTGTCACCTCTGCACTGCAGCAGTTCTCCAGGAGGGATCCAACACCTTCTGTGGAGGGTGTCAGGCCTCCTGGCTCCTCCACCCAAACCCTCCCCCAATGTTCCAGGATGCTGAGGATAAAACCCTGGCTCTGCCCCAGCCCACCTCACCCTGGCTTGCTCCTGCTGAGCCCCTGTCCTCTGGATGCCTTTCTATCCAGACGCTCTCCCAGCCTTACCTGGCTCACCCTCAGTACTAGTCAGGTCTCCTCTCCCCAGTCAACCTGGAAGACCTGGGTTTGTTTTTAGAACCCTGCAGACTGGGGGATCTAAACAGCAGAAATGTATTCTTCTCCATCCTGGAGGCTGCAGGTCTGTGTTCAGGGCATTGGCTGAGTGGGTCCTTCTGAGGCTGTGAGAGAGGGTCGATTCCAGGCCTCTTGCTGTGGCTTGTAAATGGCATCTCCCTGATCATACCTGTTCTCCCTGTGTGGACTGGTGGCCAAATTTTTCCTCTCATAAGAACACCAGGCAGACTGGGCTGGGGCCCTTGCCGACCTCATGTTTACTTAGTCTTGAAGGATCCCGTCTCCAAAGAGTCATGTTCTGAGGTACTGGGGGTAGGACTCTGACCTATGAATGGGGCAGAGGCACGGCCCAGCCCGTACCATCCACCCCAACAGCTGCTCACATCCTTTCCGTATTCTTCCTGGAAGCATGCATTCCCACTTTTGATACTTTTTCTTGACGTGCTTGGGGTGTGTCTGTCCGTGGGAATGTAACTGGGAGGCAGGATCCTCTCTCCCCCGAGGAACTGGCTCCTCTGGGAGGGAGGAGTGAACTCAGCTCTCACCTGTGTGACCTGGAGCCCTTTGCCTCCAGGGGCCACAGCGGCCCTTTCCTCCTCCAGGTGAGCACCTGTCCTGCTGCCTGTAACTTCAGAGAAGTGCTCCTGACAGAGGGGGCCTGAGCCAGCTCCCCAAAAGCCTTGGAGGTCACAGAGGGACCACAGCTTTTCTTTTTCCTTGTTACCACCTCACTATTTTGTCTCCTGCCGGAAAAAGCAAGATGGAAATGGCCCTCAAACCAGCAACTCTGTGATGCCCTCATTGATGATTATTTACTTTCCATAATGATCTCATTATTTTTTTCTGAAGAGTTATCTTCTGTGTTTATAAGCCACAATGCCAGGAGCAGGTAAACACCATCAGAGAGGAGAGTGCGGCCAGGGCCTGGACCAGCTGCTGTGTAATTGACTGAGATGAAGGAGGTTTGGGTCAGGAGCCCGAGGCTTTCTACCACACCAAGCTTTCAAGGGTTCCTTCTGTGACCAGAGGAATGAGGATCTCAGGGGTCCCTGAGCAGCCAGGGGCCTGAACAAGACCCAAGGAACTACCATCATTATCATGGTCATCTTTATTGTCTGCATCGCCATCATCACCATTACTATCACCACATCACCATCATCAACATGACTGGCATCATCACCACCACCACCATCATCACCATCACCATCGTCACCATCACCATCACCACCATCAATATGAACATGACCAGCATCATCACCACCACCACCATCATCACTACCACCATTATCACCACTATCAGCATCCTCAATAAGAACATGACCAGTATCAACACCACCACTGCCATCGTCACCACCACCATTACAATCCTCACCATCACCATCATTAATATGAGCATGACGAGCATCAAAACCATCATCACCATCATTAATATCATCAATATGAACATGACCAGCATCATCACCATCATCAGTATGAACATGATCACCATCACTACCAACACATCACCATCAGTATCAATGTCACCATCACCATCGTCATTGCATTCTATTATTTTATACAGAACATTTTATAGGAATAGCACTCCTGAGGCAAAACACTTCTTTTTGTCAGATGCAGTATACCAACACAAGTTGTGAAAATATGGGTGCAAACAGGACACATGACCTTCATCACATATGTATCAAGCAACCGTGAACCTGAGCCACCACCATAAGTAGTTGCCAGGTGGCAGGGTGGCTCTGCCCATCACCACCGTCTTCACTCGTGCACTTTGTGGCTGGGAGTGGTCTCTCTGGGCTGGCTGCAGAGCTCAGGGTCAGCATGTCATGGAGGGTACATGCTCAGGCTGGGCCCTGGCCGAAGGGGCAGCAGCTGCTCTGGAGCAGCTTTTTCTCGTGATGATGGTAAAATGACAAGAAATCAGGTGGGAACAGACAAATTCTCTTGAGGATGGACTCAGAGTTGGCACCGTGTCAACAGCCCAAAGGAGTCATGTGGGTGAGGCCAGAGCCCAAGGCCAGGCTCACCAGCACACTGCAGTACAGCTCCTCCCCATGTGCCCTGAGGACCTTGGCTGCTGTAGTGTGAGTGAGGCACCCTCTGCTCTGCTTCCTCTATGGTGAAGGTCCCCTGCCACCTGTCCCTGTACCACTTCAGGGTACAGGTGTGGTGAAGAGCCGAGGCCACGCTGGGAAAGACGGGTGCAGGGGCCCAAGACCGTTGTACTGAGGGGCCCAGGTGGGGCAGGGCTTGCTCTACTAAGGGTTCAGATTCTGTTTCTAACAGCTTCCAGCTTGGTGATGTTGGACAAGTCCCTAACCCTCTCTGAGCCTTAGTGCCCATGTATGTAAAGTGAGGTCACAGCCCTGGAGGCAAAGATAGCAATGAAAGGGTGTGCGCTGTAGGCCATGGTCTGACCAGGGCAGGTCTCAGGAAGTGTGGCTGCTTCCGCCGCTTCTAGCTACTCACGTCAAGTCAGGACTTGGGCGGAAGAGTCAAGAGGCCTGACTCTTACTGATCTGTGTGGCCAGGGAAGGTCAAGCCAAGAGTGGGCAAGTGAGGAAGAGAACGGCGTACCCTGCGAGAGGAGGGAAAACCAAAGCAGATGGACTCTGGAGGGCCGCGAGCTGTTTCCACATTTACAGCAGATGCAGCTCTGAGGTGCCGTCATCCGAGGGAACGGGAAGGCCAGGCAAAATTGGCGGAGTCCATGAGGACAGGGATTCTTGCACACCAGGTTTTGGAGGGCAGAGTGGCAACAGATTGGGCCATTGGGCTCTGGGTCCCCATTGGACTGTCACATCCAGACATCATCCTCAGAGGAAGGACTGACTCTCCCGAGTCTCCTGAAAAGCCAGGAAACCTTCCCAGCCTCCCCACTTCTAACCAATCTCTGCCAGGGAGCTGAGCATGACCTTGGGTTTGGTCCAACCAGAATGTGGTCCTGGAGCTGGGGGCAGGGTGACCTGGTCCCAAGTAAAACAAAATTGGGATATGCTAGGAAGAAAAATTTGGGGGCGTGTTATGTGAGCAACCCACAGTACCCACTAAATCCTGGAGGGGGAAAGGACTTCCTGACCAGGCAGCACCTGCAGCTGCTAGAAGGCCACCTTGGGTAGAAAACTGTGTGGTGTCCATAGAGAGGGGCCAGCTGGGGCCTCCCTGCACACAAGGACTGCAGGCTGCAATCCAGGTCTATCCAAATAGGATCTGAAAGAGACTCGGCCTTTGTTTACAGGGATCTCAGTGGAGCCCAGCATTTGACTCATGAAAGCAGGGCTGCACAGACCAAGTCTGGGTTCCAACACAGACACTTTGTGTCCTAGCATGGGCATCAGGAGCTCTGCAGTGGCCCGAGGTTTATGTGCCACCATAGTTTAATAGATTCCACTGATTGCCAGAAAAATGGGATGGGGTGTCCATCTTCAGGATGGCAGTTTCCACACCACAAACTTCTGTGGGAACTTCCAGAAGCTTGTCCAAGAAAGCAGTAGACTCCATACCCTGACTCACAGAAGCACACCAGAGCAAGCTCTGTAGATATCTGGAGTCCTTCACTTTCCTCTTGCTTGATGTGATTCAGTGTCCTCAGAGGGTGATGATGACCCCTCATGCTGTCTACTGTGGGTAGGGTAGGGTTTCTCCTGCTCCCTGGTGGACTTTCCAGGGGTGGGTGAGAGGAAGAGCCCTTCTGTTAGAAAGCAGTTCTCACGCCCTCACCTGGGAGCTGTGGACCTTCTGTGCTCTGGGCCTGTTCCAGGCCCCTGAGCGTTTGGCTGATACCAGTGGTCTCTATGTCCCTCTGTAAAGTGGTGACCAGACATGCCCTACAGAGGTCAGGATCCAGCCCCATCCCTGAAGATGCTGGGGTCCCCACCACTCTGCAGGTGACAGTCCACTGCACAGCCCTTTAGAGTATTTCTCTGGCTTTCCATACCACTTCCACAGTCCTTGGTGAGGCCTGCACCAGTGCCTTGGAAACAGAAGGAAATTCCTGGAACTCAGGCCAGGTGCTCTGGACTCTGTGTCAGAGCCACCAAGCCCCTGGAGATTGCAGGGCCTGGCACTCCAGACCTGCCTTTTAAAAAGTGCCATATAGATCAAATTCACAAACCACCACAAGCTGGTTCCCCCACAGGAAGCGTGCAGTTCATGGCAGGCCCTCTTTGGACTTGGTGCCTGCTGTTTAGGTGGAATGAGAAGTCCTTGCTCTTTAGGAATCTCCACTTTGCGGTGGAAGCCCTGACCAAGAGGCCTGCAGGATCCCATGACCTTTAGGCACCAGGAAATATCAGGACAGAAAGAATGGATCCCGTCAACTCTGTCTCTTAGGCCACAACCCAGGATTATGAGAAGGCACTAGGTTGTGCTCTTTGAAAAAATTTTGAGGCATTGGAACAAATATCACAATACCACATGTGCACACACGTTCTCCCTCACCCCATATACTCACACAGGCGTGTGCAAAATGACAGGAGAAGTCTCATACACCCAGACCACAGCATGCTCACATCACTGTGAAAGTGGGGGAACATCTCCCTCTCATAAGATAGACTGCTCAGACCGGCAGAACCCTCCCTCCATTCTGTGGCATTAGTGTCCCTTCTTGTCTTGCTCTGGCCACCCTGGGCCCCGGCCCCTGCATTCCCCTGGTCATCTTGCTGAGAGTCAGACCTGAGGAGTGACTCAGGATGTTCATACTTACTTTGCGTCCAGGTCAGTCCCAAATTGAGCCACCCTCGTCCAGCAGATTGTGCCCTAGAACTGGCTTCATAATGATAACATTATTCATCCCACAATAAGCAACTGAATGTTATTTTTTGCCTTGACCCAGAAGGCCTTTTGGCCAGATAAGTGGTATTTTACATTTGAAGCAGTTATTGTTGCAATTACAGAGATGGCTGTCGCCAGAAAGGTGATATTCTAGGGAAAGTGTCAGAGGCTCCTGGACACACTGTTGCAGAATTCACACTGTGGGACAAATGGAAATGTGTCACCAGTCTCTTCTCTTTGGAAGTCAATTCATATTTGCGTTGGATGACAACTTCTGTTGGGTTGGAGACCTTCAGAAGGCTGGCTTCTAGGGTGTTTAAGGCTGACTTGGTTGTCTGATGATTTTATGATTTTTCCTTTATTTATTTATGTGGTGCTGTGGATGGAACCCAGGGCCTGGCGCATGCTGAGTACCTGCAGTACCACTGAGCTACAGCCCAGTCCTTGTTCTGTAATTTTTTTTTAAATGTTTATTTTTGTTTAGTTGTACATGACAGAATATCTTTATTTTATTTTTATGTGGTGCTGAGGATCGAACCCAGTGCCTTATGCGTGCTAGGCGAGCACGCTACCACTGCGCCATAATGCCAGCCCCTGTTCTGTAATTTTTAAGCCTTTGGCTTGAAGAATGTAGTGGACACAAATTGCAGCCATAAAATCACATCAGCAATGATGATAACTTAATTTTTCTACAATTAAACTTAGTTTTTATCCTAAACCCCATGTCTGCTGATGGCACAAGAACTAGCCTCACCGGATCATCTCAGACCATTGCAGTCTTTTTTTTTGGTACTGGAGATTTGAACTCAAGGGCACTCGACCACTGAGCCACATCCCCAGCCCTATTTTGTTTTTTTTTTTTTTTTTTTTTTTTTGGTACCAGGGATTGAACTCAGGGGCACTCAACCACTGAGCCACATCCCCAGCCCTATTTTGTGTCTTATGTAGAGACAGGGTCTCACTGAGTTGCTTAGCGCCTCGCCGTTGCTGAGGCTGGCTTTGAACTCGCGATTCTCCTGTTTTAGCCTCCCTAAGTGCTGGGATTACAGGCTTGCGCCACCACACCTGGCTAGCAGACCTTTGGTGCTTAAGATCAGTTCAAATTAGGTTCCTCCTCCCTTCCCTTGATGGCATCTCAGCTCAGCAGCTGCTGGGAGGGGGTGGCTTAGCTAATGTGTTAGATCACAAAAGTGACTCATTCTTCACCTGTCCACTTCAGCTCTAGCTCCCACCATGGGGCTTTGCTTTGGCTGACAGGTTTTTGGCAAATTGAGGCCACTCCAGGCTTGCAAAATACTTGCAGGTTAGATTTGCTTGGTCTTCCCCTGTGCCCTGGCCAAGAGCTGGGCATGTGCAGGCCAGCCTGGTGATCCCAGTGAGAGTGAGGTGGAGCAGAGTCGGCTGACCCCAGATGTGATGGAGGCCATCCTAGAGTGGCCAGCAGCCCCAGATGTGCGAGTGAACCGCCCACAGTGGCTGGGGCACTCTGGACAGCCCCCTGGAGGCTCATGAGCTGAATGCATGTCTGTTTTTGTCGAGCGGCATTTCAGTGGCAGTAAATAAGGGATCCACATGAGGTTGCGCGGCCTAGGGGGACCGTCTGCGTTTTCTGGCACAGGCAGTTGTAGAGATGCAGACTCTTCCTCTCGTAGTTGATTATCACTGTTCATTCCCAGTGAGAGCCTCTGGCTGGAGCTGTTCTTCCCAGGATTGACTGGTTGGCCACAGCTCCATAGGTCACTGTGCTATCCCCAGCTCGGCCCTCATCCGGGAACCTCTGAGCGGCTAGCTCTCTCCTTCCACCAATGTCCACACCTTCTCAGGGCACCAGGAATGTGGCTGCCCACTGGAACCTCCCAGGAGCTGTGATAGACTCAGGGATGTCAACCAGCCTTGTCTATTCCTGGCCCCCAGGAAAGCATTTCCACTCCATTACCCCAGTCCACAGAGGTGTGGACTCCATCTATTATAGTGTGCTGGCCTCCCAGGGCCCCAGGCAGGAAGCAGACTCAAGCTCTCAGAGGCCTGAAACCTAGCTTGATGATCTGTGGTTGGGAGCCCCATGTCCCCACAAAAAAAGTTTGAAGTCTCCTTCTTGAGCTTATCTGGTGTCCCCTTCTCCCTGGACATCAGATCCTTCTGAGGGATTCTCTAGCACTTAAGCTTCCGTTTTCTCCAGGGGAGTTTAGGGGTCATTGGCCTTCTTTTCTAGGGGGCAGGGATCTGGCTTTCAGCTCTTTCCTTCCCAGCGTGGAGCTGACAGCACATACTTCTTACTGGGTCCCTTCAGAGATTCCTGGCCCGGCTTCCAAATGCCTGGTGCTTGCTTTCATGATAATTCTGTTTAATGAGATTACAGAATTGACTCAAATCTGAAGGGTCAAGAACCTGACCCTCCCCACCACCACGTGTCCGGGTTCTTTGTATTTTCCTGGTTAAATTTCCACAGTAACTCGGAAGAGGGCAGTAATGGTAACCACACAAGGAAATGCATGTGAGAGAAACTTCAGTTGGGCCACCCAAATTGATTCTGCCACAAGATATAATTAGGTTGAGTCTCTTTTTGATTTGAGGTGACTGGCCAAGCAGAGTTTGGGACAAAGGGTGAGGAGCTGGAGAGGTGAGCATGGAACAACAGCTCCCTGGTGAAGAGCCAGCTGTCCCCACGTCAGGCTGATGCTGTCTGTGGGCCTCTGCACAGGGCACTTGGCCTCTCAAAGCCTCAATTTTTCATCTATAAACCAGGGGGTTGGGTCAGATGATATTTTTGGTCCATTCCAGCTTTGATGTTCTGTGATCCTAGGATTTATGCCAAGAACAATTGAGGCCAAAGCCAGATTTCTGATCTTGCTGAATTGACCACCTCTCCTTCAAATTGACAGTTTTCCTCGCAGTTTCTAAATTTGATTGTTTCTATAATTGTTGAGCATTAAGTTGACAATGGATGTCAGATGACAGCTGGATCCCCATGCAAACATCACAGTATGACAGGGATAAGATCATGGGCTGAAGCCAAACCAACCTGGGGATCATGTTAGGAGGTGTTCAGCGGAAAAATAACCTACAAATACCTACCAGTGGCTTCAACCATAAGGACATGTATTGCTTGCTCAACGAGAAGTCTGGAGGCAGGTGTTCTAAGATCAGTTTGGCAGTTAGTGATGTCATTCTGAATCTGGGCATATTCCCAGCTTCTATTTTGCGTCTTCAGCTTGTTGGCTTTATTCTTGTCACCTCCTGGATCTAAGGAGGCTGCCACAGGCCACATACCTTATCCCACACCCTGTGGGAAGGAGAGGTAGATTGAGAAAGAATGTCCTTGCACAGTGTCCCATTTTTAGCCCCAGAGTCCCTCCTCCCATAGTTCTCTCTTCCATCTCATTGGTCAGAATGAGTCACATGTTCTACCATACCAGCCACTAGCAAAGGAGAATGGGATTCTTGTGACCAGCAGAGGCCAATCATAATTCATCTCCAGGGGCCAGCCAGATTGCTAGGTTTCATGAGCCAGGAAGAGGGGGCTAGAAGTTGGCAGGTGTCTTACAGGGCCTGCTACTCTGATTTTTAATTTGGTCACCAGTTATTTGTCTCTGGGATCCCAAGCAAATCACTCAGCTTCTCTGAGCCCCATTTCAGCACTTAGAAAAATAGGATAATCAGACTGCTCCCAGGGTTGTTGGGAGGACAAAGGCAGGTAATGTGTAGAAAGTGTCCCAAATGTCTGAACATACCGTGACACACGTAAGCTCAAGAAATGGCAGCACTTGTCCTTCTTCTCATTACTTTGGACAACAGCAAGAGAGAGCAACCTCAGTGAGTCATCTATTCCCAGTTTTCAATTTCGATAAACTCTCTTTCCATGACAAGGCACGCGTGAGCGTTGCCAAAGTCAACATGCCTGGCTCCAGTGTTTACTGCTGCGACACCTGCTGTTCTGACAGGGCTCTGTGCTGTTTTGTACATATTGGTTTTGGACAGTGACTGCTGCAATTTTGTCTTCAGATTTCTTATGGGGGAGATTTAGCATCTGGCAACATGGCCTCTAACTGCGAGGAGTCTCCGAACGAGCATTGTGGTTGGTCATGTGCTGGAATCAGACTTCGGTGAGGAGAGAGAGGGAGGGCAAGTGCTTGGGAAGGCGATCCTTCCAAGGGCGAGCGTGGCCACCTTCGCTTTCCTGGCCGGTTGTTGAGTGGCCATCTTGAACTGGCAAACATTAAGCAGAGCTCTGGAGTTTGCTGTTCTCACTCTTGCAGCCAATTCATCAGCTCTCTTTAAACAGACCCCTCGCCCAGCCCTTCTCAGGTCTCCTCCTGTGCAGCCCTAGTCAGAGCCTCAGATAGGCGTCTCTGTTCACCAGGCCCAGTTCAGTAGGCGGGTGTTGCTCAGAGACAGAGCCACCTCCATCCTGCTACTCTCTGTGTCCTTTGGGAATTCTGAACATGAACGACTTTTTTCTTTTTAAAGTAGCATTGTATTTGTTTGGTTGGTTGGTTGTTGAGAGACAGAGTCTCACTGTGTTGCTGAGGCTGGTCTCCAACTCCTCGTGATCCTCCTGCCTCAGTCTCCTGAGGTAGGAACTGGGACTATAGATGTGTGCCACTGTGCCCACTGCCTGAAGTTTTTGAACAAGTGGCCCTGTTATGGTTTGGCTGTGAGGTGTCCCCTAAAAGCTCACGTGTGAGACAATGCAAGAAGGTTCAGAGGAGAAGTGATTGGGTTGTGAGAGTCTTAACCCAATCAGTGAATCAGTCCCCTGATGGGATCAACGGAGTGGTGACTGAAGGCCTGTGGGGTGTGGCTGGAGGAGGTGGGGCATTGGGGGCGTGGCTTGGGGGTATATATTTGTATCTGTAAGTGGAGATTTCTCTCTGGCCTTCCTAATCATCATGTGAGCTGCCTCCCTCTGCCACACTCCTCTGCCCTGATGTTCAGCCTCACCTTGAGCCCTGAGGAATGGCGCCTGCTGTCTATGGATTGAGACCTCTGAAACTGTGAGCCCCCAAACAAACTTTTCCTTCTCTGCAGTTGTTCTGGTCAGGTCCTTTAGTCACATCAGCAAAAAAGCTGACTAAAACAGGCCCTGTGTTTTCCATTTTCAGTGAGCCCCACGGATTCTGCCCCACCCTCTCTGTCCTCTGCCACACTCCAGCCCCTTTGACCTCTGAACAGCAGAATCATCCTCTTTCTTCTTAGGTGCAGGACCTTTGATGGACCCCGTTGTCTCAGTCCACTGGTGGTCATGGAGTCTGACCCTGCCTGGCACCCCCCAAAGCCCAGGCCAGCCCTAGGCTCCCTGTGTTTCCCAGCGCCTGTCCTGTCAAACCTCCTTCATGCCTGGAGCTGGCTTCCCGCTGCTCTCCAGGCCCCACAAGAGCAGCGTCACCTGTCTGATGAACACCAGGGAATCCACACCTGAGGTCACACCCAGCACGGAATGTCTGCCCAAGAAACGTGTTAAGTGAGGGAATGAGGGCAGGGTACGTGGAGCAGCCACCTTACTCCAGACTCAGACCTTGGCTTTGACCTGGAGGAGGTCACTGAGGGAGATAAAATGGCTGCTCACAGAGTTAAATGCTCTGTGATTTTGATTTGAGACAAGAGCCATCAGAGAGAAGATACTACTGTTGTGAAGCCACTGCTGTCACCAGAACTGGGGGCCATTTGCCTCCACCAGTGCTGGCACGGTGGACTGCCCAGCAGGGCTGGTTCTTGCACGTTGGCCTCTCTCAGCCTCCCTTTTGTGGTCATATCTGGTGGGTGGAGCCTGAGTCCAGCTGCAAGGGGAGCTGGGAATGTGAACTGGCTACCCTAAGAAGTCAAGATTCGTACTGTGAGGATTTTCCTAAAGAAGAGGGGGAGCCACCAATAATAGGACAAATGTACACTGCAGGAGCATAAGGACCAAAATAAACAAATGCAGAAAAGGAGCCTCCAGAAAGCACTCTTTGCTTAAGCTAAGGGCTTGGCTTCTGTGCACAAGGGCCATTTGACATCAGTCTTTGCAAAGGTGCTTACATGGTGTCACATGGGGACAGTTTTCCGAGATTGAGTGACAGGTTACTGGGCAGTAGGATCTAGGCATGGGGTCCCACAGAGCAAATTTCCTGTTTACCAGGCATTGGTGGCTTCTAATGGCCCCTGCACTGAGCTGTGATCAAAGTCCAAATGGTGCCATTTCTCCAACGGGTTATCAGTCCAATGACTGCTGCCCAAGGAAAATAAGAAGATCATTATCATAATTTGCATCAGGCCCAGGGCTGAACTAAGCATGCTGAATCTTTTACCTTCAAATGCTAACAGTTACTCTGTGAGGTGGCTTTATCCCCACTTGACTGTGAGGACTTTGATTTCAGAGTCAGTGTGAGGAGGAAAAGATTCCCACCCAACAGCCTGGCCCAAATCTCCTCTCAGCCAACACACTGTACTGTGATAATGTGTGAATGTGACTTGTGTGTCTCAGTCCTAGCAGTGCTATAAACAGTGGCCACAGAGGGTCATGGGCACACCTCACAAGGCTTATCTAGGAAGACCAGGTTTGTAGGGGAAGTAGTTATCCTCCAAAGGGTAGAGCTTCCCCTGAGCATCTCACCTGAGTTGCTGTCTCAGAGGGGTCCTCCCTGTGCTCCTAGGAGTCGGTGAGCGGGAGGCACTCCTTGCATCCAGACTGTCTGAGTGGGAAGATAAAGCCCCTCATGTCTCTGCAAACTACAGAAATTTTGAGGACAGACCAGAAAGCAGGTCTTCCCACCCCACCCAACCACAGGAGCCCAGAGGCACCAAGAGAAGGGTCCAAGGCCCCTTGATCATGGATGGGGTTGGTCCCCAGAGAAGGGCACAGCTGCCCCACAGGCTCTGAGGAAAACAGGCAGCACCCAAAGATATTCTAGCTCAGCTCGAACCCCAACCTGCCTGGTGGATTGGGCAGCTCAGTGGAAGCTGGAGATGAGGAACCACAGCTTGTTTCCTGGTGTGTTCATGCACATTTTGACTCGTTAGCAGAGCAAGCAGAATACCAGAACTTCAAAATACGCTTAAAAGACTCAGGAGAGTGGTCAAACAAAGCCCAGAGGAAGATACAATTAGAACGTAGACACGCAAGCTGGGCGTGCTGCCTGAGGACCCCAGCCATGCCCACGCTGGGTTTTGAGATGCCTCATGTGGGACTGCAGAGAGAATCCCAGGCGGCTCTGGGTCCCAAGTGTCCCAGTTTCCTGGCCTCTCCTTCATCTGGCCTGTCTCCCACTCACGCTTTCCAGGTCAGAAGCCCCGTTTCCCACCTGCTGTCATGGGACACCCCTCCTCGCTCGCCCTTCTCTGGGTTTGCTTTCAGCTGTTTCCTTCTGAAGCTGCAGGGACTACAGGAAGAGTCTAGAGTCCCCAGATTTCATGCATTGGATAAACAAGGCTGAGCTCAGCCTCTCCTCAGCTGGGGCTGCATCCTGCCCTCCTGCTGCTGAGGACCTAGTGAAAGAGGCCACGTGCCTTGAAGCAGCCAGAGTCAGACAGTGGAGCCTTGGCTTCTCTGCAGAGCTCAGGGACAGCCATGACTTCCCTCGCCAGCCCTGGCCCATTTCTAATCAGCTTTTCCATTATCTTGTACTGAAGTCCTCCCAGAATCACATTAATTGCCTACAACTACCCCGGGTGGTTCATTTATTCTAACGCACAGGATCCAAATAATTTAACCCTATTTTTATTTAAAAATTCAGGGGCTTTGTAAACCTTGATGTGCTAACGTCAAAGTCAGATACGTACTTACTCAAGTCCATGTGCACACACACCAACACACACACCACGGACTGCAGGGTGGACCATCTCAGTGATGAGTGGGCAGTCAGGAAACTGGTCTCAGGGTCTGGGATGAATGCAGCTCGGGCACCATCACCATCATCACCACAAGCAGTACTAAGTCCACCACTAACACTACCCTCATCTCTGCCACTGTCACCACCACCCACCGCACCATCACCACCACGACCATTACCATGAATACCAACACTGTCACCACCACCACCATCAATACCAATACCATCACCACCTTCACCAACACCAATAAATACCATCACCACCAAAACCACCACTACCAACATCATCATCATTAATACCAATACCATAACCATCTTCACCATCATCACTACCATCACCATCACAACTACCACCACTACCCAAATCAGCGCCACAAATAGCATCAACACCACCACCAGCTCCACCACCAGTACTACGCTTGGCTCTACCACCATTAACCACCACCAAACCACCATCACGAACACCAATATCACAAGCACTTTCAGCAGCACTTTTATTACCAACAACCACCCCGCACCACCGTCTGGCGCTGCCACTGCCTTCCTCTGTATCTCTGTAGCAACCACCACTACTCTCCAGGGCCTGCAATCCCTCCGCCTCAGCTTTATTCCTTTGGCTTAATCGTTGCTTTCTGCAGCCATTCTCTTTGAGAACATGACTTTGGTATGGAGTGGTGGGACTCAGTTCTGCTCTTCCCCAGGAAGAAGAGCCAGATGCTGAGGAAGGCCTCTCAAAACAGGTGCAGGGCTAGAGGTGTGTGTTTGCACACTCAAGTACATGCTGTGTGCATTAAGTAGTGAATGAAGAGCCGGGCACGGTGACGCACACCTGTAATCCCAGCACTTTGGGAGGCTGAGACAGGAGGATCCCAAGTTCAAAGCCAGCCTCAGCAACAGCGAGGCGCTAAGCAACTCAGTGAGACCTTGTCTCTAAATAAACACAAAAATAGGGCTGAGGATGTGGCTCAGTGGTCGTGTGCCCCTGAGTTCAAACCCTGGTACCAAAAAAGAAAGAAAGAAAGAAATCTGATGAAGAACAAAGTTGTCTGCTGACCTGGAATCACCTCAGGGCTATTAGTGTTCATATCCTCTGAAGGCTCAGGTCCCTCCTCCCTTGTAGGGAGTAGATAACAAAATACTGGCTTTTACTGGAGATAAGTGTGCAGGAGAATCACCCTAAGGGCTTGCAAAGATGTGGCTTGCTGGCCTACCCGACTTTCTGATTCAACAGGGCTGGTGTGGGGCTTGAGACATTAGAGTTCTGACAGGTCACTCTGTGATGGCTGTGGACCACACTTGAGAACCAGCACAGTTGATTGAACACACGTTCATGCACATTCACACATCCCCCCAGATACACACTCACAAAAACATTTGCAGGATGGACCAAACCCTTTTAGTGTAAAAACTCCTGTCAAAGTCGAGCTTGAAGAATGTGGAGAAATAAAAATAGAGAGCTAAAGCCATGCTAAAGTTACCTAACCAGCTGAGAAAGGAGGATCAGAGCAGGGTTGGCCCAGAGATGTAATTTTTGGAGACTTATATAGAAAATAGGAAGCCCTGAGGTAAAAGAAATATCTCCTAACCTAGGCAAGGGATGGAGTAATTCCTGAATGGCTGGAATACGGAGGCTGGACTGCAAATGAGCTGACCCTGAGCCGTGAGCAGTGACCCAAGGAAAGAGGCCAGCAAGTGGGGTGGGGAGTACTTTGGGGGAGTAGGAGACAGGACCCTGAGTCAGAACTGCAACCCGCTGCCCTCCAGCACTCCCAGATCCACTCTGTGATTCTAGCGGCCTCATCTTCAACAGGCTGTGGAGGACTGCACTCCATGGCTCTGGGGGTTCAGTGCTCTCTAGTCAAAGTAAGGCAAAAACGCAGGCAATATGCCCAACTCCAAAGAACAGTCTACTTAAGGTTTTAAGTATGTTTTTTTTTCCCCTTGTCTCATATTTCAGACTCATTTTAAGAAAGGAATGAGCAGACAGACTGGAGGACACAGGTATGGGGAGGCCTGCAGTGATGAGGCCCAGGCCAGATGAGGCACCAGCCTGCTGCCACAGGCCAGTCACTGTCCCTCCTGCCTCTTGGTCCCTGAAATGTCACATGCTAATGTGCTGATAATCTAAGGACTTCCCGTTTTTCAGAATTTCTACTTAGATGCAAATATTCCTGGGAGAGGTGGGGCCTTAATCCCTTAGGCTGGGCAAGCAGCTCCCATACTCCTTTCCCACCTCCTACCCCTACTGCCTGTGTGGATCAGGTATCTAGGCCAGCCCCTCACCTTCTGGACCCTGGGTAAATTGCCAACTGACATTTCAACTCTCCAAGTAGCAGCCAGGAAGTATAGGCCTCAAATGGACCAGGTTCAAGGAACTCCATATTTAGATGGAAGGAACATTCATTTGAAGCTAACCTGAATGACCCGAATGGTGTGTCTGTCTGTCTGTCTCTCTCTCTCTCTCTCTCTCTCTCACACACACACACACACACACACACACTAGGTTACCAGGAAGCTAGTCGTCAATCTCAACATTTCTGAAACAGACTCTTCCCTGGCCTCACGTCCATCCATGAGTGGTCGAGAGAGATGCGGTCGGTGCCAGGTTCTCCAACTCTCCTGCAATTAGACCCTCCTGAGCAGCATTTGAAAATCTCAGTGGCCACAGTGCCCCTGGACCACTCAGACCAGAATCTCTGGCATTCGTACTTTAAAAGCTCCGAGATGATTCCTATGGGCAGCAGAGCCTGAGACCCAGTGGGCTGGGCTGGCCTTCTGGTGACAGAAGCCTGGGACCTGTACTGCTCATCCTGTGGCTCCAGGTAGGTCATCTGGAGTCTCAGAGGCTCCCCACCTTTACCTGTAAAGCGGGATGAGCAACCCCCCCTTCCTAGGGCCACAGTGAGTGCTACGGATAATGTGTGTGAAAGTGCCCCAGGCATCGGTGGGGCTGGCAACAAGGAGATGTTATTATTTGTAATTTGCTGGTTAAGAAATTGAGGCACCGAGGGAGGCTGTGAATGAGCCTCCGTCTGGGCTCCCACCAGGAGAAGGAGGCAGTTGAGGGAGAATGTGCCCATGGTTTCTTTGAACTCTAGCAACCTGGGTTCTGCCATCGAAGAGGTAAAGTTTGTCAAAGGTGGTCCTGAATCACCCAGAAGACGAGGTGCTTCTCCCGGACACCTCAGGAAAGGATCTGAATCCACATGCGCTGAGTTCATGAAATAAGATGTTCTGCTTCTAGCCACCCCTCCCGGTCGCCCAGTGTCCCTCAGCTGACTTGCCTTGCAACGTCTTGCCTGTCTGTCTCCAGCCCTTTATGTTCATGGGCAAGGCCATGGCTCTTCAGTCGGCACTGCAACTTTGATCTGGGGCTCTTGGGCCTTAAGGGGGTGCACCTAGAAACACCTGGAGTGGGATTCCTCAATCTGGCCACAACAGGCATTTTGAGTGGCTACCCCCTCCCCATGCTACCCCCTACCTGGCCCCGTGGGACCAGGTCTGTGCATCAAGGGCTGTTCTACCTACTAGGTACCAGTAGCACTCCACCAGTCATAACAATCAAAAATGTCTCTAGGTACTGTCACATGTCCCCTGGGGGGAGGGAACTTGACCTTCCCCCTCCCACATTGAGAATCATTGATGTAGACACTCTTGCCAGTTTGCAGATAGTAGGCAAGTGCTCCTTTAGGTGTCAATACATAGATCTGGTTTATATTTTTCAGATTTAAATTCACACCAAAACAGCCATCTACCAAGGACAGAGTTGTTTCCACTGCAGATGGAACTGGCAGGGACAAGAGATAAAGGACAGGAATGACATTTTCTTCTTCAAAGAGTCCTTGAAAAGGCCACATTGAACCCCTGGGGGCCATGGTCAGGGACCACAGGGTGCCAGGTGCCAGGGAAGCTCACAGGCTTAGCCCTTTTCCCCTGGGCCTGGGACGCAGGCTCTGCCCTCTACATCCCTGCCCTTCCTTCCAGGGCCGGCAGCTCTTCTGGTGGCTTCTGGGTGTGTGCTGAGTGCAGCTTCAATGGGAAAGGCACATCTCAGAGGCAGGTGGGAGGGTGTGACCCGTTTTGGAAAAATATATCACCATACACACACCCATGCACAGGGAGAGGCACACCTAAATGTCACTAACATTACTGACAGGAGGAAGATAGGATTTCAGGTGATTTTTTCATTCATTTATCTTATATATTTTATACGTTTTCTCCTTTGTCTATCTTGAACAAGAAAAAAAATCATTCAAAAAAGTAAAGAAGGTAGACCCGTAGGAGAAGGTACACTGATGCCCAAATTGCCAGAAACCCCACCTCGATCACAAGGGCAACTCCTGGCTATCTGGGAAGGCTCCCTCTGGGACTGAGCTTCCAGAGTTTGGGGAGGGGACAGGGTGTGATGAGGAATCCTGGAATGTGCCGGCTGCCGCCCTCCTCTGGCCGAGCTCTCAGGAGCGTGGAGATGGGGCGGTGGGTGGCTGGGCGTGAACCCAGACGCCCCAGGGCCTCACTGGCCACGTCCACGGAGCGCACGCGCCTGCTCTCCGCCCCGCACCTTCGTCTAGATCGGGAACGTGTGGCCTCCCGCACCCGGGGCGCGGCGGGAGCCAGGGACAGGCGACACGCCTGCCCGTGGGGACCGTTTCGGGCTGGTGACCGGTGGCTAAAGGTGGCCGGGTCGGAGTAATCACGAACCCTTGACCACACCTTTAGGACACGTGGGCAGGCCAGGGTTGCGTGTGGCTTCTGATGGGGAAGATCGGCGATGGAGATGTCGCTTGGGCGTTTCCAGGAGCCTTTAGTGGCCCTGGGTCTTGGGAACCGGACGTAAAACAAAAGAGCCAAAGGCAACCGACCCTCGCAGCGGGACCCGGCGGGTGGCAGTGTCCTCGCAATCCTTTTGGCAGACGGCAAGCGAAGCTGGGGCCCGGCTGCCGGCGGCCAGCTCTGGGCGCGCGGGACAGTTGGCATCCTGCGCGGTTGGGACAGCGCCCCCTGTCGGGCCGCCGCGCTCCCGGGCTTCTCCGCGGCGGTGTCACTCGCCGCCCGCCCAGTGTACAGCGCGACGGCAGCCGCCGCCGGCCCGCGTCGCGGCCGCCACCTGCTGGCCGAAGCGTGAACGACATTCCTTCATGCTTCCTGCTCCCGCAGGGGAGTCGACGCGGTGTCCTTGAGAACACCGACGCAGAGGACCGCGGGGAAGGGGACGCGGTGGAAGGGCGGGCTTAGCTTAGCGAGACCGGCCGAGGAGCGCGAGAGGCTGAGTGGCCCAGGGGCCCACCGGTCCGCGAGCGGGGCGGACACTTGTCCCCTGTTGCCTGTAAGCATAGTGCTGAGAGCGTGGGGACCCGCACAGACCAACAAGAGGTGGACCCAGCTCCTCCGGGACCTGGAGTTGATGGCAAGGACAGCTTGGCAAACAAACAATGCCATCAGAAGCCCAGGGGCCCATATGAGGGCGCCAGACGGGTGGCTTCCTCTGGGAGAGGCTGGGAGAGAGGGTCAGCAGAGGACATTTCCACCTGGGCACCGGGCAGAGGCCACTGCAGGTGCCTGTGGGGCGACCAAGGGTGTGTGTTCTTTCCTAGAGCTGCTTCACCAAAGTGCCACAGACTGGGTGGCTTAAAACAACATAAATTTATTCTCCCATGGTTCTGGAGTGGGTGAGTCTCAAATCAGGGTGTCTGCAGGGCCTCGCTCTCTTCGAAGGCTCCAGGGGAGGATCTGGTTCATTCCTTTCTCCTAGCAGGCCAAACATGACTCCAGTGTGCCTCCCTCATCAGTGCTATTCTGCAGCATGTCTGTGTCTCTTCTCTGTTTATAAGGATGGTAGTCATGTTGGCACACTGATGGTAGTCATATTTCTAATGAGATATAACTTTATTTTAACTTGATTACATTTGCAAAGATGGTTTCTGAAGAAGGTCACAGGTATTGGGGGCAGGACTACAACACAGGCTCTGTAGAATCTGGACTCCACCCACCGCAGGCATGCTGAGGCTGGGCAAGCAAAGTCCAGGGCAGGAACTGTGGGCTTTGCTCTCCAGGCAGAAAAACACTGAAGGGTCTCAGTAACCTGAGTGCCCCGGGCAAGCATGAGTCTGGTGCAGAGACTCACAGCAAGGAGGATGGGGGGGGGGGAATTTCTACTTCTCCAGGAAGTAGACTGGGAAGTGAGGACCGCTTAAGGTTTCAGATCAAACAATATGCTGTAGGCAATGGTGTTTTTATTATTCTCAATATTTAAAAAAAACCTCTGTGTTACTTTTTCTAGTTAGAAGAGTAAGGCATGTCCACTGGGGCTGGGGTAGTCCAAGGAGTGCAAAGAAGGGTTAAAGGTCCCCCAGGTCCCAGCTCCCAGAGCTGTGTGCGTGGGAAAGATTTGTCAGTATGCACAAATGACTATGATGGCACTGTTCACGTTGAAAACAGTGCCACGTGGCCAGCCCTTCTGCAGCTGTGGGTTTGCTGTCTCCTTGTGAATTCAGTTTCTAAAGGGCGATTCATCCTTCAAAGCAAGTCTGGCAGTAGAACCTCCATCGGCCACAGGTGCTTCGTGTGGTTCAGAAGAGGAGCAAAGTCCAGATTTCCTGGAGGGGCCCAGGTGAGCTCAGGGAAGGATGTCCTGTATGTGACTGCGAGAGACATACCCACAGTGAGTAGCTGGGACCATGGCCGAGGAATGGAGCTTACAGTGTCCTGAAGACAGGAAAAGAGAAGAGACCCCACCGTCTTGCAAACCAACGCAGGGCTGAATTGGATGTGGAAGAATTGGGGTGGGAGGAGCAGAACCAGGTTTGTAACTGACCCATTGGAAGCAAGCTCCCCTTCTGGGTGGTGGTCAGGGAAGGGGACAGGGGCCCCCAGGGGCTTAATGGAGCCAGACACCTTGGATGTGTGTGTGTAAAGCTTCTTTTGAACAAAACAAAGTTCTCTAGCACAACTGCTAAATATCGATAGCATTAAATAGCAAGGTACCTAGTCTCATAGGATAAGATTTCAAAAAATAAAGGCATGAGACAAAGATGTCCATTGGACTGTACTTCATGTGTCTTTTCTCCTAGGTTAGGTAAGAAGGTTCCTTTGAGGCTGAGACAGGAGAATTGCGAGTTCAAAGCCAGCCTCAGCAACGGTGAGGCGCTAAGCAACTCAGTGAGACCCTGTCTCTACATAAAACACAAAATGGGGCTGGGGATGTGGCTCAGTGGTTGAGTGCCCCTGAGTTCAATCCCTGGTACCAAAGATAAATAAATAAATAAATAAATAAATAAATAAATAAATAAATAAATAAATAAATAAATAAATGTAAAAAAAAAAAAAAAAAAAAAAAGAAGGCTCCTTTGTCCTGACCCTGGAGAGCTGAAGGGTGCCTACTCAGTCAGTACTGGAACTCCCTTTAGAGTTAGACCAGTGGCAGCAGAGCCCTGATTTCCCCCTACTGCACCCTACCAGCGGGTGCCCTTCTTTCCTTTGGCCCGTCTTATGGCAGAGGAAAAGGAATGACATTAAAATCTCCATGCTTACTGGTAAATACAAGACTCTTTTTCTTTAACTGGAAGGGATTCCACCTTTACCGACCTCCCACTCCAGCTATTCCTAGCTAGCTAGGAATAACCCTCAAATTTTAACCCCCAAAATTTAAACCATGCTTGCTTAGGACAAAAGTGGGGCATTGCAAACAGCTGAGGTCACTGTTCACAGATGCCTGGCCCAGGAGAGGTTTCAGTTAGGAGTCCAGACCAATTGCAAGCCAGGATCTTTTATAGAAGAAAAACTTAGAAATGAGTTGGTGCACAAGAGGTTTTGTGTTGAATTTATGTCAAATGCCAAGTCAGGATTTCAGGTACTCTCTGAAATAAGAAGACTCCAACGAGGGAGATTTCAGTGGTATTTATTTTTATTTATAATTTACACCCTGTCAGCTTCTAACAAGATTGGAGACTTTTTAGCTTCCAATAAAAGATATGTGCACAATAAGGTTGCTCAAATGGGAAGAGAAAATGGAAAACACACAGGAGGAGGCAGAGAAAGTGGGAAAATCATTGTGGCTCAAGAGGAAGTTAGGTTCTGAGCTTTCTGGTGGCCAAAGCAAAGATGGAAATGTGCCTTGCAGACATTTCATAGTCTGAGTAAAGAAAATAAAGTTGCAAAGCAGTGAATTCATTTTGCAAGGAAATCTGCGTGTCCCTGGCCCTGTGTTCACTTGGTGACTCCGAGAATGGTCTCTGAGGAAGCAGACAGGAAAGGTTCAACTCTCTTGCCTGTGGCTAGGGCAGCAGGAGCAGTGGGACTGGGGAGGGCCTGGGCTGCCTAGACAAGGGCCTAGCCCAGCCCTCACTACAAAGGGCTCTGCTTCTCTGGCTCCCATATCCCATAGCAAATCCCCAAGGCCAGGGACCCCAGTCCCACAGGTGTCCCTACCTCTAGGCCTGAAAAGAGGCCAGTGTGATCTGGGGGAGCCAGGGTCACCAGAATGGTAGGCTGGATGTCCATGCACATGTGCAGTACAGGACAGCCTGGGTGGAGGGAGGACACTGCGCTGAGCCCTGGGTCAGGCCAACTCTGCCCCTGCCATATGTCCCATGGGCCTCTGCAGAGCCTGAGGATTCCGTATGTGCACCTGGTCTTCTAGACTATGAAACTATTTGTCAAGGAAGATGGCTAAACCTTTTTTTATGTACCAACATGTTAATTCGACTTATAACAGTTTCAAGTAACAGTAAGCATTCTGTACCTGGGCCTCCATTGGTATTCTTGCCCCTGGCCTGGCCAAGGCAGAATCTCAAGCTGAAACTGTTTCCTGTTTTCTTGGCTGCATTGGTAAATGGGATATGGAGGGCTTTGTAGGTCAGATGTGGATTTTAACCTGAGTTATGACATTTATTAGATGGTGATTTTGCATTTGGAATTTCACCTGGTTTGAGTCTCAGCTGCATGACCTTGGAAGAAGACCTTTGATCTGTCCAGGCCTCAGTTTCCTCCTGTACACAAGGATGATGATAGCGGGTCCATCCTGCGAGGATCATTACCTGAGTCAATACGTGTGAAGCTTTGAGAACAGTTCCTGACTCTAGCAAATGCTGTTGTTAATGGCTCAGTTACTCTTCCCCATCGTGGGTCTTTTCTAATTACCTCCTGGTGGTTCTGCTGAGCACAGGATCAGACCCTTTGCTGTATCTGCCTGTGCTCAACAGCCAGAAGTCCCTCAAGGGACCTGAGGTCCTGTACCTGTGTGTCCTTGTCCCCTTCCCTGGAACCTGGGCTGACCCCCACGCCTCTAGTGCTTTTCTGGGCAGCATGTGTGGCCTGGCTCTCACCCTCCCAGGGAAGGATCCCACATAGAGGCTGCACCCATAGCCCCCCTGCTGCTCAAGCCAATGTCTCCCTATGTGGAGACCACATGGGGATCCCGCCTGGTTTCGGCTCTGACACTTGTTCTAATTTTCTCTTTTTAAAAAAGGAAAATTAGAGAGGGGCCTGGGGGGCCTGTGGAAGCACAGCCCGCAGCCCACACCCTTTGTGCTCCAGGCTGTTCAGCCAGTGTCTCTCTGGTCATCCCGCTGGGCTCTGCGCCCCCTGCTGGCCACCCACGGTCGTGCCTTGCTTCTTGTCTGGTCACAGGCAAAGCCATCTTCCCCCTTCCCTGTCACTAGAAGGGAAGTTCTTAAAGGAGGGATGTTTAATTGTTGCCAGGCCCCCACCTAGCACCAACCATGCACTTAATAAATGTGCCTCAGATGAATGAATGAATGACTTGAACATAATCGTGTCATTTGTCACAAGCTCAGAAGACTTCATGAACTGAAGTCCCATTGCTTATAGGCAAAAACCAGAGCCTCTTAGTTGCCAGCCCTGGCCTTTTATAATTCTGGTCCTCGCCCACCTTTCTGACTTGTTCCCCTCTTGCCCCACCACCCGTTACCCAGTCCCAAGCGGGCTTAGCCTGCTCAGTTCAGCCTCACGCCCTCTCAACCCGGCTCCCAAGGCCCCTTCCTCTCCTGCCCTTTCCAGATTATTCTCCAGAGGAGGCCTGCAGGGAAGGACTCTCATCAGCCACGTCAGAGTCTTGCTGAAGTTGCACGTGACCTTGCCTGCATGGCCACAGCTTGTGGCTGAGACCTGCTGGATGCCTACGCACTCACCCTTATTCCACACCACCCCTGGAACAGGTCTGTGGGGTATTGTGTTGTGGGTCCTTTTGTTCTGCCCCAGTCCCCTGGCACTTCACAGGGGCAGGTAGTGCCCTCCACTGGCCACCTGGATGACAGTGAAGATCCTGCCATGCTCAGAGGTGACCAGGTGGGAGATGGTTTGCTGAGGTGGGACAGTGACACCCAAGGGATATATGTTCAGTCCAGGGAACACAGTGGCTCAGAGGTGTGGAATCAGGAAGAGGGCTAGTGCAGGGAGCCGCAGAAGCCGAGAAGGTTCTTTGTGGTGGCAGGTGAACCATCAGCAATGATGAGTTCCTGGGACACATTATTGTCACAAGCACTATCATCAGAGGCAGGAACAGAATAGGGCAGTGGTTCTCAGACTGTGGTCTCTGGGCCAGCATCATCCAGGGTGCTGGGCCGCACTCTGAGGCCGCCCAGGGATTCCAGAGTACAAGGGTCCAAAGAGCAGACTGTGTGCTCAGGGCAAGCCGCGCACTGCCCTGTAAGGAGAAACAGCTGGCCCACCGTTGGTGTCAGAACAGTTAACAGAGCATCCCAGGGAACTGAAGCACGAGGTTCTGACTCTACCCAAGACGGGCTGAATCAGGAGTCCTGCAGCTGGGGCCAGCAGTCTGTTTTAACTGGTTCCCTGGGTGATCTGGATTCGGAACAAGGATTGAGAGCCATGGTCTGGATAGGGTGAAGGTGGTGCATAAGCCCCTCCTTTCCTGGCTGGAGGGAACCCAGGGACCTGTTCAGCCAAGCAGGGAGGCATCCCAGCCTCCCCCAGGCCCCTAAGATACCCAGTGATCCCTCAGAGCTCAGATGTGCACATGTGGAGGTAGGGACTATCCCAGAGGAAGCCCCAGCCCACCAGCAGGTGCAGCCTCAGAAGCCCAGGCCCGAGGGGCTCTCACCTGCTGGGTGAGAGGTTAGTGTGATCTGGAGACCCTAGCACCAGCTCCAGAGGCCCCTGCTCTGAGGGGTGAGCAGGAGGGTGCTGTGGGAGAGTGTCTGCCGTCAGTCGTCAGTCGGTCTGCCTTGCACTGTCAGTGCCACCACACTAGCAGAACTGGCAGGGGGTCCTGTCAAGTGCCATGTGCTGTGACCACTGCACACATTCATTCAGTGCTCCTGAATGTCCTATGGTGACATGAGAGTCCTTATGCCCATTTTAGAAGAAGGCAATGGGCATGGTGTCATGTGCCCATCATCTCGGCTGTCCGTGGTTTGCTTTTGAGTAAGAGGGCTCCTTCTGGGGGCTGAGGTCACGATTGAGGAGGCCTGCAGGCTGGGGTCAGGTGGCTGAGCAGCTGGAGGGCAAGGGACTCTGGTGTCCCTTTCATCCACTAGTGGCCTCTGGAAGCGCTTTTGGGGCAGACTGCCTGGGTATGTGGATGCTGTAAGGGTGAAGAAGCTTTCCAGTGTGAATGATGGTGGGTTTGTTATGAAGTTTTAGCCACACAGAAAATGTTAACTGGTGTGTCATGGCATTGAATAGACTATCAATAACTGGAATGGACATGGACAAGATTAAATGGCTTCTCCAGGAAGGTTTCAGGAATACTCCCTGAGCCGCACTCAGAGCTAGAGTTTCCTGAGCACCTGGCTGAGCCTGGAGGTATTTCTGCCCCCTCTGGACTGCTGCCACTGGCCGGTGCTGAATACTATCCTGGATAGTGGGTCGCTGGGCTCCCAGCCCTGGGCGTGGGGCTGGCCCAGCTCCTGGGCCACTGAACACTTAGTCTGAGTGGGCAATTTAGAAGTTTGAAGCCACAGGGAATAAAGTCACTGCCCGGTCAGCATGGCCCGGGGCCCAGAAGACTCTCAGCTTGCTGTGTGTTTGAGAGCAGGTTTAATTTTGGTGCTTACAGCCCAGGCACGGAGGGTGGATGGCAAACTGATACCAGAAGGGAGGATATTAACCTGGCAGCCGAACTTGTCTAATAACTGCTACTACCTCCCAGCAGACACAACCCCGGAAAACCAGAGGACAAGGGGCTTTGTCATGCTACATAATTAATATGTGATGGCACTTGGCTCAGAATGATTTAGTGACTAGTGAAAAAGTAAGACATAATGCTGGGACTTACATTAAGGGCACAAATTGGAGAGATTGGGTGGAATTATTGGTCTTTCCAGGCCATATTAGGTTCAAGGAAAGTGGGTGGTTGGTTGGTTTTGTCCAATTTATTCAACAAACAACTTTGTGACCAGGTGCCCTGGCCCGAGGTATTCCTGGGAACCCTTCCTGATCCCAGGTGCTCTCAGAGTAAAACTTCAACTTGGCTTTCTTGAGACAAAACAAAACCCTCCACCCCAGAGAAGAAAAGGCAGCCAAAGTTCAAGATGGTTTTGCCAATGTTGTAAGTGAAAAGAGAGGTTTCAGAAATGAGGTGAGACGTGTGTGTTTTCAGGTCTCCACAGTCAGGGAGGACCCCAAGACCAGGTGCTGGGTGGGACTAGCCCTTCTCGGCGCTGGGACACCAGGTGGTGCTGAGGACCATGCCGTTGGCTCCTCAGCTCATCTGCTTCTTCCTGTCCCGCAGGCCAGGACTGGTGAATGCATTAGGATCTTGCCAGATGGGTTTTTTTTAACCTATTTGGTCACAGGACTAAGAGTTAGAAATTGTCATCCTCAGGACTCAGAAATGACTTCTTTGTTATTTTGATGTGATTTTCATTTCCTTGAGTTTTGGTGGCTGGGGTAAATGGGGCCAACCTGGTGAGAAGGCAGATGTGTTCCACCAGGACCTGGCTGTGCCCTGAATGTAGCCACCTGGACATTCGGGTCCTGTCCTGGTGAGGCATCTCCTCCTTCTCCCCGATGCTCTTTCCTAATCTCCATGTCCCCTTCCCTCCACCCCTCCCCATGCTTGCCAGGAGCTCATGGTAGGCTTGGTCCTACCCTGAAGAAACAATCTGAGGGTGAATGTCTACCCTTGGCAGGGATGTGGGCATTTCTCTGAGGTCTCCCTGGACCCTGTGCTTTTGAACCCAAGCCTCAATTCTAGCTCCTTCAGTCACATTTGGAATACTGAGAAGTTTAGCTAACCTACTTCTGTGTGGAATGTGAATTCCACCCCCAAACAGAGATGTTAAACTTCAACAACCCCAGGGGAACCTCATTGTATGTGAGATGCAGGGAAACTGGGGTTCAGGTTGCCTGTTGGAGGAAGCCATAACTGGACCCCTAACTGGGGAAGAACCTGGGTCAGGCACCCCACCTACCAGCATTGTTTTGCACTGACTATGCTGCAAAACACAGTCTCCCTCGGAAACAGTTGGTAGACTCTATAATGGGCTCTTGGCATCGATATTTTACTAAGATCATTTGTAATAAAACTTATGAAAAAGGACTCAGAGCTGGCCCACAAGGAAGCTGAGAGCCAAAGTTTTCCTCCTTTCTTTTCTTTTGCTGAGAGGTCTTATTTAGCTTTTGTGAGATTTACTACACTAGAATTTTCTTAGGTTTATAACCTCTGTCTCAATTGCAGGAAGGGTCTCTGAGCAGCTGTGTATGAAGAAAAATGGAAGGCTACAGGTGGCAGCTGTGCCGATGGACCCATTGGTCACCCTTCCCGGGCTCTGCTTGGGGCAGAAAATGGAACGACTCGGCCCCTACCACAGGGACAGCTGGAGAAGACAACCAGTAGCAATAGAATAAACACACTGCCATCACCTGCCTCTACAAGGCTGGGCACAATTCCAGAAGGACTATCAAATCCAAGCTTTCTTTGACCCACTGTTTTGTCAACTTATTCTTTTCAAGCAGGGCACACATGCAGAGTGCAGCCCAGAGCCGCATGTTGCAGACATCCTCCCGAATGTGTCCCATGGAGTGTCACCGGTCAGGCTACAAACCTAGAGTAACCACCCTGAGCCTGGAACAACAGGGAAGACTGATTTTTTGCATAGTTTTCAGATGAGCAGGTAATAGGTGCTATGAATGTATCAAGTTTTCCCACTCTGCCTGACTGGGCTTCTCAAGGACAGTCCAGTGAGAATGGACTTTGCCTTTATGTCTTTTAGTCCATTTACACACTCACTTGCCTGTTTTTTTTTAAACTATTGTTCTGTTTTTTAATGTAAGTGTTTATGCCTCATCAAATGGTAATGAGGCAAAGGATCTGATCCAGCTTATGTAAGAAATACAAATTAAGGTCCTAAATCACTTCACTAATACTGAAACTGTATCTACTTCCTGGCAACTGTGATTCTAATTTTCTCCAAAACTGAATTATCTGTCATCAGACAAAATTTGCTAACAAGATGCTTGCTTTCCTTCTCTCTGGGCTCATGAAATCACAGCCTTTGACAATGAATCCTTATAACACCAAGAGAGCCCCCAATACTTGCTGTTGTAGTGGCTCTTGGCAAAAAATAAAAACACCTCCATGAAAAATGCTAAATAAAATGCTATAAAATATGCATCTTACTTTCACAGGAAATTCAACTATTTGAAGAAATACTTTTGTATTTTACCTGGACTTAACTATTTGTTTTAAAGAAGATACGTGAAACGAGATGAAAATAAACAACATTCTCCATAAACCAAACCTAGGTAAGATTAAATATTGCCTAAAGTGAAATAGCTAAATTCAGTGGATTTTAATTACTTTTGTCCCTATGGGCCCTCCTCCTGATGCTGATTTCTTCAGTTTTTCCCTTAGGTTGCAATGATTCATTTACAGGTTCAGTCCCACACCATCCGTAGAACCAAAGTGTGACAGGTGGGGTGAGGTGACTGAGACGATTAGGTGCCACTTTTTTTTTTTTTTTGGTACTAGGGCGTGAACCTGGGGGTGCTCACTGAGCTACAGCCCCTTTTCTTTTTTAAAAAATATTTTTCTTGGGGCTGGGACTGTGGCGCAGTGGTAGCGTGCTCGCCTAGCATGCATGAGGCACTGGGTTCGATCCTCAGCACCACATAAAAATAAAATATTCTGTCCACCTGCAACTAAAAAAATAAATAAATACTTAAAAATATATATATATTTTTCTTAGTTGTCAGCGGACCTTTATTTATTTATATGCGGTGCTGGGAATGGAACCCAGGGCCTCACACATGCTAGGCAAGTGTGCTACCACTGAGCCACAACCCCAGCCCCGCTACAGCCCTTTTTCATTTCAAGACAGGGTCTTACTGAGCTGCCCAGGCTGACCTGGAATTTGGGATTCTCCTTTCTCAGCCTCCCAAGTAGCTCAGATGAGAGCCTGTGCCATGGCAGGTGGCACCTTTCGCCTGAGTGGGCTGTTTTTTCCATAGTCAGTTAATGTCAGTGCGTTGGAACGAGGCTGGATGAGGATCACCCACTGCCCTATCTTGGCTTTGCTGTAGGATATCTGCTCACAGTCCCTATCACTGGAATCCATCCTTGTTTCTTCTAGTGGCAGGCTGCTGATAGTCCCCAGACCCTATTTTCCATTCCCAGGTGGTTCAGAAAACACATTTTCTTGACTCCGAAAAAAACAGCCAATGGGTACATTGTTCCAGGGCAGCAATAACTTACCAGGATGCACATTTTCTCTTGAAGGAATCGAGTTTGAAAGTCACCTCTGCCTGCCATGTTTTCTCCTATGGCTTCCTCTTACAGTCCTCTTGGGTGCTGAGATTCTAGGTGTAAAGCTTAACATTCATACCGTGGAACACACGTCCTTACCAAAAGCCTCCTTAATGTTGGCTGAGACAGGAAATGGAAATGGCTTGTGTTATCCCTCCTTCAAAGCATTTCTAGTGCTCAGCCTCCATGAAATGGATTGCTTATGGGGAGATAATGTCTGTTCTATTCCTTTTTAAGTCTGTGAAAAATGTCATCCTGGTTAATAGGGTGATTAAAACTCTTTATGCTCCAGGAGATAAATGTGATTATGTTTGTCATACTCTACCCAAGATAAAGACAGCAAAGAAGCAAACTTGAAATTCCATAACACTTCCTCTCTTCCATATCCAGGAACATTCAGAATGCAATACACAGATGGTACTTCACATAAAGAATAACATTATCTGTTAAACATTTTTCCTTTCCATTAACCAATTTAACAATATGCCTCTGGTATAAAAAGAATAGACTAAATCTTCTGATATCTGAGTTGACTGAGGAAAGACACCACTTTAGTCATATTGCTTGTTTTCTTTTTGAATTTTCATCTTTGTTACTTTATTTTTGCTTTTAAAGTGCAACTGGAACCGATGTCTGGTACCTGTTCTGGGGAATCTGTCCCAGGCAGCCTTCCCTCAGCAGGTGACTCATGGTCATTTCTATAGGGGTCCCTCTGCCATCTGTTAAGGGTGACAGAAGTCAATTGTAAGAACAGGGTTTTGTTAGCATCAGGCACGCCACACAGGCCAGGGTTCCCTCACTCCACCAGTGTGCCTTCCTCAGGCCTCCTCTGTGCCAGGCCCTATGGGAATGCAGCACAACCACCAAGGCTCCGGCTACTTCCCAGGGCTGGTCTGCCATCAGCCCAGTGTACAAGCCCCTGCAGCAGGTGCTGTCACAAGTGCACGAGGCCCCGAGAGGGGGTCCCCACCCTCAAGGAGCTCACAAGGCAGGAATTCATTCAACAGAATCACAATTAATAATGACTTCCCCTTTTTCACTCCAGCAATCTAGGAATTCTCATTTTCTTCTACCCAGTGGAGGTCTTTTAAAAATCAATAGGCTTTCTCTACCCGAGGAAAATGAAAATGGAGATCCTGGCTGTAAATGGTTGTAGGTCATCCCACTCTGCTGAGGGGAACCTGGCTCCTGCCTCTTCCTCGTTGCTTCAAAGGCTGGAAATCTTTTCCGCACAGAGTTAGTTAAAAATGGAAGATGGGTGAAGAATGTTTTACTACTCCCCACCTCATACATTGATAAATTTCACGATCCTTTCCTTTTAGTCTTGGATTTTTAACAGGTTATACGTGAACCCAGACACTGATTACACCTGTTTAATTAACAATACAGTAATTTTAACAGGGTAGCTTGGTCTAGAGAAGAATGTTACATTATGCATTTGACATTTCATTTAAAATTTTCCCTTACAACTAAAAGGTTTCATTGTAACAGAAATTTCAAATGTGCTTTATTAAACCTGATTGCTGACTAATTAGAGTCTAAGTGATTCTAAGGAAATTGCAAAACTGATGTTCAACCAGGGGTGATTTCTCTGGACATACTGACATGTTAAAGTATTTTCTCTTCTTTAAAGAATTTTAATTTCCACTAAAAATAATTGCATGTAGACATTATTCTCCATCTGTTTTCTGTGAGATTAAGGAAGACATGAGAGGGTTGGGTATGTAAGAATTAGCTTCATTAAGGAACAGGTACCAATTTCTGAATACTAAGACTCAGAACTCAGAAGACTGTTAAAAATATTTGATAGGTGACAACTGAGATAATTTTACTTTGACAGAGACAAAACTATAGATTGTCAGTGTTCAAGGACCCAGAACTAATTTCCCAAGAAATCACATCTTATCCCTATTTTTTAGCCCAATTGTGTCATTTATCATAATCTGTTGTTGGCTTTCTGTCCTAAGCATAATAGTTAATAGGGCCTTCAAGTGAGGCCATAAAGTGAGCAACTGGAATGTGCTAGTTGCAAACCACAGACGACTTTCAAGGCAATGGCGGCACACCACTGCCTGCTATATGCGAGTCACCTATGAGGCTGTCAGTTTGGAGGCTGCTTCATAGCAACAAACCTTCCAAATTCTCAGTCATATACTGACAGGCAAGGCTCATGAAACCCACTTAGATATATTCAGGTACTGCCGTTAGGGTCTACTTATAAAGATTCTTTGTCATACTTTATTATAAACCTTTTTCCCCCCAGGTACAAACCTTGGTTTATTGTTCCAAAAAGACATATTTCCTTTGGGACCCTCCACCTGGGGAAGTCATCACAATGATTGTTATTGTTAAATAGTCATCTGCACTTTGGGAAGATATTCCCTCCCCCAACACAGACTCAGGCACACAGAAAGATGGCCTGCCAGGGGGCCTCCCGACACTGCCCGTCCTGCGGCTCCACCACAATCAGTGCAGACTCAGAAGGAGAAATTGCTCCCAGTCTCTCTTCAGTTGTGCTGGTATTTCCAAAAGCACCCTTCCTGCAGCAGTCACTCTGGAATTCATCCATGTCCTTCTATTTAGATTTCAGTGCTTCCTCCCACTCAACAGCTGACGTGGAGTTCTTGGGAATTGTTGGAAATATCGATTGCATTTTACTTCGAAAGTCTTTCATCTAGAAGAAGGAAAAAAAAATCAGTCATCAAATGTCAGAAGAAGGGAAAAATAGCTGAAGCTATTAGAGGAGGCACCTTTGCTGACTGGAAAACACTTCACTGTTCACAGGCATAGAGCAAAAAGAATAACCAATAATAACTGAGGTCTGTATTCCAGCTGCCTTGACAGAACAAAGAATATACCTCTTTTCTTCTTCCAAGTATGAAGCCATTAACTAAATAACATAAAATTTTACTCTTAGTCTGGAAGGCAACATGCCTTATATTGTCAGTCCTCGAGGATACGTATTTGCTATCAGAACAATGGCATGGATTGCTGGCTTTCATGTATATAGACCGATGCAGCAAAGACTGGCATTTTTGTCAGTCCAAATAAATGAACATACTTAGGTCATTCAAAGTTAGAATTTTAGAGCCTGAGGGAAAGAGGAGAGAGAAGAAACTTAGCAGAAGCTTAATAAAACAAATGAATCAATGAATGGCAGATAAATTAGAATGTTCTTATGGGCCAGGCAGTGTGGAAAACCTAGGTAGGGGTTTTACCAGCAGAAGCTGACTTGGAATCCAAGAATCAGGGCAGGGGGAGATCTTATGTAGTGCTGACAGTATTCTCACAGTTCACCTGAGGGCCTGGTCCTCATCTGAGAGGGAAATGCTGCCTCCTAAAGCTGGGCACTCTTACACTCTGACCAGTCCTTTCCCTCTATGTGGTTCTGCTATGGAGATGCCGCTCCACAGCACCACAGCACCGCCATTTCTCCTCATCTGCCATCTTCCAGCCACATTTTCCAGAAGACACATTTCCTTGATCAGGTTTGTGAAGAACCCTGGACTCATCAGCAACATGCAGTCATTTCTTAGAGTGGTTATCTGAGAGTAAGTTAATTTTTTTTTTCATGTTGATGCTTATTTTTTCAAACTGAGGCTAAATCTTTACCTTGTTTCCAAATTCAGAGGTGGTATCAGAGTCTCTGTTCAAACTCCTGCTCCACCACTTGGAAAAGCTGCTTATTCTCTCCAGCCATAGTTTCCACTATGCAGAATGGAAATAATAACTATCTGTCTACAGAGTTGTGAGGATTGAGATGATAAACATAAAGCACAGCACCTAACACACAGGAGGTGCACACATTATCAAAATGTGTTGTGTTCTAAGAACAAAGCTCATATGGATACAGATATAATGGTTGAACTATTCTGACACTGGAGATACTTAAGGTTATGACTGTAGGAGACCCACGCCAACCATCTCCACGTTCTAGACCCAGATTCCAATCTTTTTTTGGTACCGGGGATTGAACTCAGGGGTACTCGATCATTGAGCCACATCCACAGCCTTATTTTGTGTTTTATGTAGAGACAGGGTCTCACTGAGTTGCTTAGCACCTCGCCCTTGCTGAGGCTGGCTTTGAACTGGTGATTCTCCTGTCTCAGCCTCCCAAAGTGCTATGATTACAGGCATGTGCCACTGCACCTGGCCCAGATTCCAATCTTGAAGACACACACATCATGGGATGTACTTCTCCTTTTCCCCACCCCTTCTTCTCAGCTGTCTGTGCTAAGAGTCTGCACTATGATAACCCCCTCATGAGAAGTTCTTTACTAGAGACAGCACTTCATCCCTGGAAAGGAGCTGGAACTATGGTGGGATGTCTGTCTCTGGTTGTCGCCATCTTGGTGGACGACTATTTATATTTGGTGGGAGTTAGGATAGTACACAGAAAGAATTGATTTATCCAAAGCATCAGTCATGCCCCCGTTGAGGAACCTTGCATAGACTTTTTTAGTTGAAAAACAGGCATTTCTCAGGCTAGGGATTTCAACGTGTTGCCTGGTTCTCTTCCTTTGCCTTTCTGGATGAACATCTATTCAAACTTAGCTTAATGATAACAGTTCTCAAATGGGATGTCAGATGCCCAAGGCACAAGCAGCATCATTTACCATTCACCCTTCTCGGTGACACAGAATAGTAAGCTGCCAGGAAAGGAGAGAGTGGGAAGCAAACGAGACTAGGTAGGATAGTGAAGGGCAGCTCAACCTCAGCATGATGGCGTTCCCATTCCCCACTCTTGACCTGATTTTCTTCTTTCCTCTCACTTCCTCAATACTGTATTATTTACTTAGTCCCAGGTCATAGGTAAGTAACTTATCCCATAAGAGGAATCATATCTGAAAAACAGACAACCAGGAATATATGGGTTTCAAGACTGAGGAAAAAGAACTGAGGAAAGTAGGGAAAATACCACTTAGCCTTAGTTTCTAATGCTCAAGCTGTGGATATGGAAACCTGTTGTTTACATTTAAGTTATAAACAGGGTCTCGAGTTGCTTCAATGGAGCTCCATATACTTAAAATCTTCAGGTTATAACTCAGTTTAATTAATTTCTAAAAATCCCTATAGCATCAATTCTAATAAATGGGCAGTATTATAATTTAAACTCTTGAGTTCCAAAATGTTTTTGCCACTAACTAGCTCATTTAGTTTGTATTTTCTCACTTGCAGATGTAGTACCATTGCCAGGATCATCACAGGATCTACTGATATGAAGACATGGCCTTTGGATGTCAGTGACTCAGCATCAATGACAACTTTCAAGAATCCAGTAATTCAGCTTCTTCATAAAACAGAACAGAATTAGACCAATAATACTAATATATCAGGAGATAAAAAGTATTGTTATGTGTAGAAGTGTTACTTGAACAGGAATAATAATTTTTATCATTTGGGATCTCCTGTGTATCAGGCACAGGACAAAGCATTGTTATTTAGTCTTCAAAATTCTATATAGCTTAAATTATGACCCTCCTCCTTTATGTATGAAAAACCAGACGTAAGAGGTAATGTGGTGCCTAAGGATGCTTGCCTGGCTGATGTCTAGGACTCTCTTCTCAGTCACTTTTTCTATAACCCAGCAACATAAAATGTCTCTAAAACTTGCATCCATGTGCCAGCTTTCACTGAAAACATTTTAAAAAACAATATATACCTCTTGGATATTTTCTTTTGGATGGTATGACAGATGTAGCACTAATGTTCACCAAGAAACAGTCAGTACTCATCTACTTCTAGAGATGAGGGATCATACTCCCCACTTCTTGAAATTAGGTAACCATGTGAGTAGTTTACCTGAGGAAAAGAAATGTGTGTCACCTGAATATTAACTGCAGGAGTTGACTTTCTAAGCTTCTCTTGCCCTCCCATTCTAATACTGAAGGCACCACGGTGGTGCCTCAAGATCAAAGCAATCTGAGGTGCTGAGCCAGAACATGAAGAAGAGCTTTCCAAGAGAGTCACTTGAAACCACAGTGGCTTCTACATGAGTGAGAAATAAACTTCTGTATTTTAAAGCACCAATTTGGGGAGACTGTCTTTTGTTGTGGCATAACTCAGCCATTCTGGTTGACATACATGGCTAAGGGAATTATAAAATACACAAAAGGCATACTCCGACGCCCTTCAGTCATACATTAATTTATCTGAAGCACAGTTGAATGAAAGCTCAACACATAAGAGGGAACAGGGACTCTGCAAATAAACCCCACAAATCTCTTACAACCACTTGGAACAAACGAACCACCAGTTTCCCCATGTTCAGGGAACTCAGCACATCAGTTAATCCCTTTATATGATACTGTTTCCTGGGGGAATCAGAATATTTCTAAATGTTTTGCATTGAAATCGTATATGGGAGATCTAATCACCATATAAAGGGCCTTTTTTGGGGGCAGGGGTACTGAGGATTGAACTAAGGGGCACTCGACCACTGAATCACATTTCCAGTCCTATTTTGTATTTTATTTAGAGACAGGATCTCACCGAGCTGCTTAGTGCTTCACTTTTTGGTGAGGCTGGCTTTTAACTCGCGATCCTCCTGTCTCAGCCTCCCGAGCCGCTGGATTACAGGTACGTGCCACAGCCTGGCAAAGGGCCATTTTTTATGGGAGGATTGCTATCCTAAGTCTGATAAAATTCAACTAAGCAGCACTGGCTTGGCTCAGAGAGCAGATGGTGACAGCAACAATGATTTGAAGATGACATGTGTTTGAATATAACCATGTTGTTCATTTAAATATTCAATGGTGTTATGAAGGCTAAAGTGAATTTTTAAATCTCAGATTCCCATTTTCTAAGTTGTTAGTACTATCATTTAAGTAAAGGACAGATAAGCCATCTTTACTTTTCCTAAACTCTTAACTGTATCATATCCATAAAGTCTAGAGTATGAACTGAAAGTCAACTGACTTAGGAATAAAAAGTGAACATGTTTTCTAAGAAAAGCAATCCTTAGGTACCCATTATGATGGCCAAATCTATGAAGCAATTAGCAACGGGGCACAACTGAAAAGCAAAAGCTGTTCACATGAAATAAACTGAGCACCAGGGATGACTGCTGAGCCACTTGAAGCGAGGGCCCACTGTACTGCTAAGACCTAGCCCAGCTAAAACAATTTATAACAGCACCTTGATTTAACTGACAGCAGGTGAGGTTCTCACAGGCAAGCATGAAATGCTTTTCACTAAATCAGGCTTTATTTTTGGTAACTGCATAATTTAAGGGTTTCCTTTCCCTGCCAAATCAGCGACAATAGCTATACCACCTGTGACTGTCAGGCCTCTTTCTAAAGGCATTCTACTTTACTGCATTGAAAATTTTATAACAACTACATCTGATCACCATTTTTTCATATCTTAATGATCCCGCTTCACAGGCATGCACACAAGCATGTGTGCTGCACACACACACATACAGTCCCCATTTTGTGATGTGTGTTTAACAGTCCAGCTGATTGGCTGTCCCAGCAGAAAGAGGGCAGCCTCAAGATGGATCCATTACAAATAAAATACCTCATGTGTACATATTTTTATTTCTATATTGGAGAGGAAGTTACAACTTTTAAAAAGAGTATATAAATGAACACATGTACCAATGAGCCAGAATGAATTAGTATGTATTTAATGAAAAGAATTAGAATTTCTAGAACACAATAGCCACCAATATCCTCGTTTTGTATCCAAAAACAAAGAGACTTGTTTTTGGACCAGATGGCAACTACATAGATGTATAAGGAAAGTATTCATACATAAGAGACACCAAAACCCCCTTTTGGGTTGCAGCCAAGAACTGTAAAAAGGTAAGTACCATCCAACATTGGATGACAAATAAAAAAAATTGGTGGGCTAAATAAACAAAGGAATCTCTTCATCAATTTTTAGGAATTCAAGTTATTCAAAACTTTGGCATATACAATCCCATATCTACTATCTTGTCTTCAGTAACTTTAGAATGGTATCTCCAAACAACTTTAAAGCTTGAGCTCCTTCTGAATTCCCCAAAGTGTTTTTGCACTCTTTTTCAAACGGGCCTCCTCTTCGGGGGTCAGCTTTATCTTTATAAGATCTGTTATACCATTTTCTCCTAGGATACAAGGAACACTGAGGAATACGTCTTCATTTATTCCATAAAGACCCTTAATCATGGTGGAAACTGGATGCACTCTCCTGAGATTCTTCAAGATACTTTCTGTTAAATCAGCTACAGAGAGGCCAATGGCCCATGAAGTATAACCTTTCATTTTAATAATCTCATAGGCACTGGTAATCACTTCTTTGTGGACATTTTCCCACTGCTCAGGGTCCTTACTAGTACCTATAGCTGTGTTCAGATCCTTTAGAAGGACGCCAGCGACATTAACTCCACTCCACACAGGAACACTTGTGTCTCCATGTTCTCCAAGGACCCACCCATGACAACTTTCGGAGTGGACACCAAGCTTTTGTCCAATCAAGAAACGGAAACGAGCAGTATCCAGATTACAGCCACTTCCAATAACGCGATTTTTGGGAAATCCACTCAACTTCCAGGCCACGTAAGTTAAGATATCCACTGGATTGGAAACCACGATCAGTTTGCAGTGGGGGCTGTACTGGATGATACTGGAAATCATTACTTTAAAGATGGCTACATTCCGCTGGACTAAATCAAGGCGGGTTTCTCCCTTTTCCTGGCGTGCACCCGCTGTGATGATCACTAGGCTGGAGTTTGCGGTGACGATGTAATCTCTGCTGCAAACGATGTTGGGCATTTTCACGAAGGTGCTGCCGTGCTGAAGATCCATGGTCTCGCCCCTCAGTCTGTCTTCATTAACATCCACAAGGGCAAGTTCCTCACTCAAGCCTTTCAGCAAGATACTAAAGGCGCAGGCCACGCCCACGGACCCGCTTCCGATAATGGAGACCTTGGTGTGGTGGACGGGCTCCTCAGGAGTCAGATTCTTAAAGAGCTCCCCCTTCACAGTCGCCATCCCCGACACCGGCATGAGGAGCCGGGCGCCGCCCAGCGGGGCCTGCACCGCCCAAGGGGACCTCCAGGCCTTCCAAGGGCCCAGGAGCTTTGCGCTGGCTCTCTGGTTGGCCCGCAGCACTCCCACAGCCCAGCTCATGGCTTCTCACTCAAGAAGTGGAAGAGAAAGGAGGAAAGCCACCGCAGAGTCCGTTGAGGAAGAGCAACCCAGCTAGGGGGAGGTGACGCCACTGCGCATGCCCGGCCCTACCACGTGGCCAAGCAGGCCCCGCCCCCATCCCACAAGGCCTTGCTCTGCTACTGCGGCTGTGAGGGCCTCCACCAAGCGGGCTGACTCAGTTCAGACCAAGGCGAAGTAATGGGCTTCCTCTCTGGTGAAGGGCATGCTGGAGTTAGTTTTATAAACACATATTCTGTTCTGTATCTGACATATTTAACAGGTCAACCCAGATTCCTGAAATCATTGGTTTTCTATTCTCAGTGGGCAGACCAAGTAAGATGCTTCAATCAAGTACAGATGAATGAAGGTTCCATTGTGGGCCACAGAGGTGCTATGCCTTGTCTCCCAACAGCCTGCTGCACCATTCCCCAGCAGTGTAAGAGAAATGGGCTCCTGTTTTCCAGTGTATCCAGCTGGAGGACCTTTTTATTTAGGAAGGACTTCAATGTCTATACTAGCCCTGACCACAACCCACACCCAGGTAAGTCAACAGGTGCTTGCCAACAGGGCAAGGGGCTGCCTGTATGCTACTTCAATTCTCAAAACTCACCAGGAGAGGATACCCCTTCCTTCTTATACCAAAAGAAAGCCTGTGATTGAGTCCCAGGAAAAACAACTTCTTAAGTAGATAGTCACAGAAAAGGAACTTATCTTTAAAATGTTCTTAAAATTGAAAATTTTAACCAATGCACAGACTGATGAGTACAATAGTAAAAATTATTCAGCTATACAACATGGTTATCAGTATACCTTACCTCCTCTGCATTTTTTCTGGGCAGTTTTGTGAACTAATTTCCTTTCAAATTGCTGAGATGTACATTTTACATCTGATGAAATGCACACCCTGATAAACCCAATAAATGACAATAGCCTCAATTGCAATTATGGCACTTTCTCTCCACTTATAAATGATTTGGACCCAGTAAGGATTGCTCAAAGCACCCTCCCTTATTCTAAGACAGGATTTACTCTCCCAGAATGGTGCTTCTTGGTACATGTAGCCCTTTCATAATCCACAAGAAAAATTAGTTGTGGGATAGTAAATCCTGACAAAATGAATAATTTATATTCAGGACTTGAAAAGCTGTTCTCATTCTTCCTGCCACTGAAGACAGGAATAATAAGCAAAAGAGCTGGGTGAGGGTGGGGAAAGTGGCAATTATTGGAGTTCCTCGATCTTGTTTCATTGTGACTCACTGGCTGTGATGATGCACTGTCCAAGCCATAGGGACCTGACACTCTGTTTAGACGGTACAGAGCACCACAAGCTCTGTGACACACAAAAGCACAAAAGCATCAGACACATGAATTCTCTTCACTCAGGCAGTCAGATTTATGGTATACCATTTGTCAAATTAAAAACATGAATTTTAAAAATAATCAGCTTTATTGAATGGTGGCCAACATTTTAGAGGGATCCTTTAAAAGAACCAACAAGATTTTGATAGCTATCATTTCTTTTATCCTAGTCCTCACTGGAAATGTTTTAACCTGATGACTACTCCTACATTCTTCCTAAATGATTCCTTTGACCAGCTAAGTCATTTTCTAGGATGAGTGCTCTTGAGCATGAAATTCAAGGACGTAAAGACTCTTAGCTGGATGGCTTCTTTCTCCATAATTTTCTTCCTAGAGTTTGAATTTCTTCAGCAATATAATATCTGAGAGCAGTGTCTTCAGTCCTTCCCCCTAGCCATAACTAAATCATTTTGTGGGAGTGGGGTGGGAGAAACTTTTCCAAAATAAAAATACTCCAAACAAAGCTGCTTTTTATTTATAAGTCCCGAGATAAGAAGGGAAGCACTAAGAAAGATGAAGAGACGTAGTATATGGCCTTCACAGCAGATTTAGGTCTAGTCAAAGTTGTGGAAAGCCAAATATAGCCAGACAGCTCCCTAATGGCTTTCTATCTTAGGTGGCTCATTATTCCTTTTGAATTGAAAACCTAACTCAAATTATCTATTCAAAATACAGTATGATATTACAACTGATGGCAGGATTACACTTTAATGCTTTTGTTTATACCACTCAGGAGGGAGGTGGCAGGAAATTAAGACCACCTCTGGAATGGCTGCAACTCAGTCACTCTGTCCTTTGACCTGGCCTCTCCCAGCCCACTCCCATCCTCCTTTTTCCGTCTAGGAGCCCAGTTCCCATAGCCCATCCTTTCATAGATCTTGCCAATCTCTCAAGCAGAATGGATTTTTAAAATCCTGTGTCATGCTTTGTACCTATTTCCATTACAGAATTTATCACAAACAATTAAATGTAAAATACTTATGAATGTATCACTTCTAAAGGGATAACCCTTATTTATTAGCATACCTTTATTTTCTAGATCAGAGCTGGACACATGAATAGGGATTGGGGCAATGCTTATGGTAGAAAAGGATGAATAAATCATGGCAGACCTGAATTTGTAAGGCTAGAAAGAGAAGCTAGAGATGAAAGCCTGAGCTACGGAATCTACCGGTGCTAGAGTTCTGACAACAGAGGTGAGTAAAATGAGTGATGTCCCTTGGTTTTTTTTTTTTTTTTTTAAGTACTGGGGATTAAATCCAGGGGTACACTTGACCACTGAGCCACAAGTATCTAGCCCTTTTTATATTTTATCTTGAGACAGGGTCTCACTAAGTTGCTCAGGGCCTCCCTAAATTGATGAGACTGGCTTTGAACTTGCTATCCTCCTGCTTCAGCCTCCCAGGCCACAGGCATCTGCTACTGCGTCCACCTCCCTTTGGAGTTTCTTAGCAAGGCTAATGCATAAATTTCAAATAAAACTATGGATAAGTAAAAAAATATCTCAGCTATTTCCATAGCCAAGCATTTTTCAAACCTTAACCAAGTTACAACAACACAAAATCTATAGTGCTAGAAATACCGTAAAACATGCAAACGGAAGAGAAAATATTTTGAAACATTAAAGTTGTTTAAAATATTGTTTTAGGAAATCATTAAGAAAATAATCAGCCTCAGCAACTTAGCAAGGCCCTAAGCAACTTAGTAACTTATTGTTTCTAATAAAATATGAAAAGGGCTAGGGATGTGGTTCAGTGGTTAAGCACCCCTGGATTCAATCCTGGTACAAAAGAAAAAAAAAATTCAGCATAGGAATTCCTTGATTTGGGGGGAAAAAAAGGATTCAAATGAGTAAAATCAGTGTTAATTAACATTATAATCTGATCTGAACAGGCTATAAACTCACCCACAAAGAAGGAGAGCATTACATAAACAAGATTATCTTAAAAGCTTTCTTTGTGATTTGAAAATCATAAAATATAAATTATATTCATATTTTAGCATTAAAGCAGCAGCCAAGGAGCATCCGAGGAGCATCCAAGGAGCATCATCCTAGTTCTGACAAGCAAACGTGCCTCCAGATACTGCTACATGTCTTCTGGGGATAGGCTGGGGGACACTTCTGCCTCCAGTTGACAACCAATAAGTTAAAGAATAAGCAGGGGCCAGATCACAGAGTAGTGCATAAACCATTAAAGGAACATGCACTTCATTCTCAAGATAAGAGGGAACTGTCGAGATGGCAGAGGTCATATAATCAGATTTTATTCAACAAATATTTAGAAAACACCTACTAATGTAAGGCACTGTGACAGGTGCTGAGGATACAATGAACAAGATAAAGGAGATCTATTTTCAAAATTTACATTTTTACAAAGACTGATAAAACAAGAAAATAGCCAAAATAATTTTATTTTGCAATTGGTGCTGTGAAGAAAAGAGAACAGGATAATGAATAATTTTAGACCAGATGGCCTGGGGATGCTTCTCTGAGGTGGTGAAATAAATTTGGGTGGAAACTCTTAATGGCAATAGAGCTAGCTGTACAGAGTCAGGCCATAGTTTCCTGGGTAAAGCTAGATTACAGGTCCTAGGCAGGAGTAAACCTGGTGTACCGAGGGAACGAAGGGACTGGCAGGGCTGAAGTGCAGCAGGAGGGAGGTACGCAACTGTGGTAGCTCAGGACAGGTCAGGGGAGGGAGGTGGGGCTTCCCCATGCGAACCTTTTTCCACAGGAAGCTAGTGAAGAATTTTAAGTGAAACAATGGCATAACTTGATTACATTTAAAAAATACCTCCAGCTGCTATGCAGAGAAAAAAAATGCAGGGGAAGTAAAGGTGAGCCCAGGAGACCAAAGGACACTCCATACACTAGGCAAGAGAGGAATGGAAGCAGAGAGAGAGATGGAGGAGTCAGGCTACATGCTGCAATAAACAGAACTCGACCATGGATTAGAAGGGATAAAGGGATAAAGGGAAATGACAGAATCTGGAACAATTCTCATCTGGGCTTTTGTTTTGAAATAGGGGGACAAGATGATGGTAGTACTTCCTGAAATGGGGGAGACTAGGGGAGGAATACATTGGGAGGAGGTGAGGAAATTAAGAGCCCTGGTTGGGACATGAGTCATTAGACATGCCTGTGAGACACAGTGAAAATGGAAACTGCAACTGAGAGGTGAGTCTGAAGAGCTGCAGCTAAATATCTGGATGCTACTAGAAATTATTTAAAATGCCAGGGGCTAGATGAGAGAGCTGAGGGTCTGTGAACAGATTTAGAATGAAGAGTCTAAGCATAAAGTCAGTGGACTCACCAATGTCAAAGGTGTCAAAGGAGGAGCTGGCAAAGACCAATGAGGTCCAAGGTGTCTCAGAAACCACAAGACCCACAAGATACTGCTTCCTGAGAGAGGATGCTCAATGGGTCAAATGTGGCCAGAAGGTCAAGGAAAAGAGGTAAGATGTGGATCTAGCAACAAGGATGGCACTGGTGACCTGGACACTAACACTGCAGTGCCAAGGAAAGCAGCTGGCAGGGCACAGGACAGGGAGGAAGTGGAAATGACCACCACAGACACCTCTTTCAAGAAGTATTTTCTGTGAAGGGGGCAGACCAATGGGCTGGCAGCAGGAGAATAAGGAATATCAAGAGAAAAACTTCTAGAGGGAGAAACTAGCACATCTGTACATGCTGCAGCAGGAGGGAGAAAGTGACCATCAGTAAAGGCTGAGGAACAGGACAGCAGCAAGGTCTCTGGGTAGATGACCAGGATTGGATCCTACTGTCCAAGTGGCAAGGGTGGGCTTTTGGTAGCAGCATGGACATTCTGTCCCTGGTAACAGGTAGAGTGCATGGTACAGCTGCAGGGAGAGGTCTGGGGAAGATAAAGACCAGAGTGCCCTGGCAGTAAGATGGAGCAAGGATTGCCATGAAGAAAGATGGGAGGCAGAGAGAGCGGAGAGGCTATTTTGATCATCTTGGCACAAAAATTGTCCCCCAGACATAGTGACTGTGCAGGGAAGAGGCACCTGGTGACTGATGAGACAGGATGAGAAAGAATGTGGTCATGAATGGTCATCTAGCCTCTCCCTCAGCGCAGCTTTGTGGATAGTACTGCCATTCACTGGGAGAGTGGTCCAGGAGTAGGCTGCAGGGTGGGTAAGTGGCCATTCAGTGGGTAACATGCATGATGCCTGCAGGATGTCCAAGCATCAGTATCAAGTGACCCATGAGCTTGGAGCAAGGGTGGGGATAAAGTCACTGAGGAGCAGGAGAGAAAAATGAAGACAAAAGGAGGCCCATAAGCGTAACTGTGTTTCCAGTAAAGCTACAGCATTTCAGAAGCAAATGGGACACCTGCAAGTGACAAGAGACATACTAAGACTGAGAAAAACTATATACATAAAAAAAGAACCATAAAAGCCCAGAATCTGTTAGCACGAGAAACAAACAATATCTGATACTGTCTTTAAGAAAAAGTTAAATTATGTTTAGCAAAATTTATACAGTGAAAAGATTCACAGCATTAAAAAAATATTTCTGCGGCTGGGACTATAGCTCAGTGGTAGAGTGCTTGCCTAGCATGCGTGAGGCACTGGGTTCGATCCTCAGCACCACATATAAATAATAAATGAATAAAATAAAGACCCATCAACAACTATATATAAAAAAATATTTCTACTTAAAATTTTTAGAATATTTGTTAGGGAAATTCAATTTGAGAGACTTCATTTTCTGATATACTGGCAAGTAAGTATATATCTATTAAATTCATGTTTCACAGAATTTTAGCTGTATTTTACTATCAGTAATGAAGCTTAAGGGGAAGCACACAATAGCACAATACCAGGTCTTCAGCCCAAAACACTTTATTTACAGGGATCTGTTCATATGAGCCCAATTTTGTAATCTCAGTATAAAAAATAAGGCCAAAGGAAAAAAGAAAACTCAATGAGATCAAGGCTACCTTTCTTCCTGTGGAATATAGCTGGGACCATTCCTTAGGTGACTAAGCCTGATTTGTGTCAGGCCTCGGGAAAGAAGGCTGCCTTTTTTTTTTTTTTTTTGGTACTGGAGATTGAACCCAGGGGCACTCGACCACTGAGCCACATCCCCAGTCCTATTTTGTGTTTTATGTAGAGACAGGGTCTGAGTTGCTTATCGCCTTGCCCTTGCTGGCTTTGAACTTGCAATTCTCCTGTCTCAGCCTCCCTAAGTGCTGGGATTACAGGCTTGCGCCACCGCGCCTGGCTTGAAGGCTGCCTTTAATGGATGCACATTCCCATTTCATAAATTGCCAAAGGCTCGATTTTACTTATGAAAGGAAATTGAGTTTTTAAAGAAATATTTTGTAAATATGCCCAAGCATCAGAGTTCTCCTTTCCTTACCTTAAAACACAAGTACATTGATCATCATCTCCCATTTACACTGCACAAGACCTTATGATTCAGTCCTTCTGTCACCAAATTGCTCCACCACAGTTACATCAAGTGCCTCTTCCCAGCCCCATGTTAAGCCATCAGAGCTCCAATGGAATGGGAATAAGGGCAACAGAGATGTCTCTGTCACCTCAAACTTGAACTTACTGATTGATGCTTTCAATTCATTTAAAAATGATTCCAGGAAAATAGTCCTCAATCCATAAGCTACTTGAAGGCCTAAGAGCTTGACAGATGAAACGACCTCTGGAAGATCGTGCAGCCTGTTTCCTGGGGATTCTAGTGAGCACTGTGAAGAAGAGGAGGTGAGGCCAGTATGCTGAGTGGTAATTGGAGTAAAAAACTGAACCTTCTTCCTGGGGCAGAATTGGCAGAGACCTCTGAAACACTGAAATTAAGATTAGGCAGATGCAGAAAGAAGATGCTTCAGCCACTTCTCAGGCTTCCCTTGCAGATCACTCCAAAATGGCTGCCATTATTAAACAATTTGCCAGGAGACTCACACTTGTTTTTAATCTTTGAACTGAACCAGTGGGAAGTAAATAGCATTTAGTCTATTCCCTTTGTTAGATATCTTCAAAGTTGAAAACTTCTAAGACATTCTATACTTTTACTTACATTTAGGGTCTACAGTCAACTCTACAATACTACTTCATTTGAGACGAATTTATAAAAATAGTCTAAGAATAAATGTACTAATAAAGATGAACCAGAATAGTGATAAAACTGAATTAAAGAGCCAAAAGGAAGAAATTTAACTGCAATTAACAAAAGCCATCAGGCTGGTCATAGAGTTAAGAAGTAAATCTAAATATTAACATAAAAATTACACTTAGCAGCAGCTATAACAAAGACAAAATAAATATTGTTAGAATGCACCCAAAATAGTCTCAGAGGAAGGATACAATATTACTTCCCTTAGACTCTCACACCAGGAAGGTCAAAGGCCCATTTCTAGAGAAATGCTTAAAATGTATTTGTTCTATTTACATGGTTTACCTTTTTTGTTTGTTTTTAAAGAAAAGGAGACCTGGGCTCTTGAGAAAGCAGCAATCTCTATCAGCAGATGAGATAGGACAGGGCCTGCGAAGGTTTGAAAAACTAATCACAGACTGTTTTCATTTGAGCCTTTACAGCAGCAGAGACACAGGAGAGATGCAGTTAAAAAAAAAAAAAAAAGGAGATAATTTCCCATCTATCAGATGGCCAAAAGTTTCAGAGTAATAGAAGCTACTAATAGCCAGGGTGCTAGGAAACTTATATGGGCTGTTATTTTCTTCTTTTTAAAATTTTGTTCTCTATAGATATACATTACAGTAGAGTTTATTTTGACATATTATACATACATGGAGTACTTATTCTAATTAGGACACCATTCTTGAGGTTGTATTTGATGTGGAGTTTCACTGGTGGTGTGTTCATATACAAACATAGCAGTTATGTCAGATTCATTCTGGGCTGTTGCCTTATAAACAAACTTTTCTGGAAAGCCATTTAGCAACAGATAGCAAAAACATTTTAAAAACATACTTTGAGTCAACAGTAACATCCTCTGTCTTTAGGACAAATTTCTCAATCAAGAAAAGTATAGTAAGATGTATGCCTACATGATCACTATGGTGTTTAATAGTGAAAAATTATTATCTAACTGTCACTGGCAGTTAAGTAGATTATAAGTAGATTATAATATGCAATGGAATACCATGTAGCCACTGAAAGTGATAGAGATTTATATACTCTGCTGTGTGAAAAGTCCCTGTTACTGTGCAATCAAAAAGATCCCAGCACACAGGGTTTTGGTCCCCGCCAGCTGGGGATGGAACCCAGGGCCTCAGGCATGCTAGGCAAGCTCTCTATCACTGAGCTATATCCCCAACCCAGCACACAACATTTCTGCACAATTCTATGAATATGCCTATAGATAAACAGCATAGGTGTGAGAAGGTGTTCCTACTGTGGTGACTGTAAGTTGGTGGGATTTCTGCTGGTTTCTGTTTCCTTTTCGTACTTTTCTACATTTAATTTGTTATTTTTTTTAAACAATGAATATCTATTTCTACCCCAAAACCAATGTCATCTTTGTTTTTTAAAAAAGATAGGCCCTAAATACATTATTCTTTAAAAATAAGTACCAATATATGTTCTTTAGTTTAGATCTTGAATGTCTCCCCAAGGTCTTATGTGTCTTGGGCTTCGTCTCGAGAGGGGCATTATAAAAGGTGGTGGAATCTTGTGGGAGTTCCTGAGGTCATGGTGTGTGACCCAGAGAGACTATGCAGTTTTTTCTTTGCTTCCTGGCTCATGATATAAGCAAGCGGCTGTGCTTCACTACACACTTCTGCCACTGCTATCCAGCACCCCCCACTAGGAGCCCAAAGCAATAGGACCGCTCAATACGCCTGGGACCTCCAAATCTGTGAACTAAATCTTTGTGTTTAGCCATTAATTTTCTCAGATACTTTGTTATAGTGACATGAAGCTGACTAATGTAAGATGGAAATAAAGACAAATACCTCTCATCCAACAATAAAAAAAACATTTATAATTTAAATATCTAAATAATTTAAAGTAATTCACAATAACTAAGAACATTTTCATTCATGGTTTTTATTAAGTTTTAGTTCCTATGAAGGCAACAGCTATAAATTATCTATACATTCTTACTATACCAGGCATCATGAATACATCTACACAAGACACAGGAAAGGGAAGCAGAGGTGACTCTGCCAGTCCTTTGAGATGGCAACCCCCTCACAGATGTAGAGCACAGGGCCATGGCAGTGCATTCTCCCTTTTATAAAATTCCAATTGTATCAACAAGGAAATACTGAGATACGGTATATTTCCCCTCTGAAAAGGAGAAAACATACCCAACATAGTCTAATCAGAAACAAGCTAAAGCTCTTCAGCAATCCTTCAAATATCAATATCTACTATAAATAATAAAAGTAATAAAGTTAAAAAGTTATGCACTTGACCAACATATGAGTAACTGTACATGACATGGTTTCTTCTTTTTCTTCCATAATTAGGGAATTGCCAGTTAGTACCACTACAGGAACTCAGAGCATTTACCTTAATTACTCTCTGAGCTTCAACTACCTGCCCTGATAAAACAATCTAATCATACTGCCCCTGCTGAATGGTCAGTCTCCTGGGATCAGGTGCATAGCTCATTTAGGGAACCATGAACCCAAAGGATAAGCTCATCTCCTATACCCACAATTAAGTTACTGTGTTGAAATTGATGCTCAGTCATACTCAAATGATACAATATGATAATTAAGAGCAACCAATAAACCTATACTGAACAATCAGGCTGTGCTTGCTGGGCCAAAGCTGGCCAGGTGGCAAGAGTAGATGGGCATCTGTGCTGATTTCTACACAGACAGGGAGAATCCCACCTTCAGTCCTGGGCAAATGTCCCTACTTGGGTATGCTACTGAACTCCCATTAGCTCTCCTTTTTTGGAACTCTGATTAAATGATGTGCCATTATATAAAATACAAATATGCTTGTATTTGATGTATTATATGTACTCTGTGAAATGAAATTTCATAATAATTATGAACAAAGAGTAAAACAAAAATATGTTTAAGAAACTGAATAGTTTTGATTTAAGCATTTTTAACACATTTCCTTTTAGTCCAGCAGATGTAGCTATGAAGTAAATTAGGAAATACAAGTACTTTTATTAAACTGCTCAAAGTCAGCCATTAGATGGCACCCTTTGTTTGTTGTGGTGGTGAGGATGGAGTTTATTGCAGATTTAATGCATTTCAAGGTAGCTACCAATAATTATTTGGTGCTGGAGTTGATTTTTTTTTTTTTTTTTTTTTGGTACCAGGGATTGAACTCAGGGGCACTCGACCACTGAGCCACATCCCCAGCCCTATTTTGTGTTTTATGTAGAGACAGGGTCTCACTGAGTTGCTTAGCGCCTCGCCGTTGCTGAGGCTGGCTTTGAACTCGCAATTCTCCTGTCTCAGCCTCCCTAAGTGCTGGGATTATAGGCTTGAGCCACCGCGCCTGGCTTGGAGTTGACTTTTATTTACCTGCATTTATTTATTTACCTGCATTATCTAGAAGTTCCCCTCTTGACTATTTATTGTGTGCATGGACTTGGACCATTTCTGCTCATCATTTTCTAACTAAGACTATTGTCCTTAGGTTTAGAAAAATGACATTTCCCAAACAAGCAGTGATAGTGATACAAGTTCATTACTGGATTCAGGTCAATCTCATCATCAAAACTCTAAATGCAGGAACTCTTTAAATGTAGAGATGAAATATCCCATATTGCTCTGTATGAGCCTCAGAAAGGGGTAGTGAGAATTTGCTAGGGAAGGGAATGGTAAGGCTTAGATAACAGCTTACTGAGGAGATATTCTTAGCACAGTGCCTGGTTCATGGAAGACCCACAAATGATTTCCAAATGAACAAATCAACAAATTAACAAACACTGCTGCCTTTAAAACATGTGCCCCTTAGAAAGGTATTAGTGGATGCATTTTTCTGTTACATCTGTCAGATATGCAGATCAAACTGATGTACCTAACGACCTGTGGCGGGGGAGAGAATGTATCTGCATTCCCTCTATTCAGTCAGCATGAAGATGCAACAGAAAAGGAGTCCGTATATATTATATTCAGTGGTGCCAGTCAGAAAATATTTTTTCTCCCCCAAATATTTTATTTAGGCAATAATCCTCTTATTAGTACCATAAAACAAAGTTAAGTTCACATTCTAGAAACTAAAATAGCACAATCTAGCCCATAGAGCCAAATTCTCCAGTGTATAATAACCTAATTTTGTTGGTCTATGAAAATTTAGACTGAATCATTCCATGACTCTTAAATCAAAGATTATTCATATTTTCATACCTTAAAATTTTATTGGGTTTATAACCAGAGTACTAAACACTGGAAACATCAGCTATCAATTCCACTGTCAATGGAAAGTGCTAACAAGCTGTCAGCCATTTAACTTTATTACTAGGTATAAGTCCCTGGAACATTTCATATTTAGCCAGGGGAGTTTTATGAATTCCTCTGCAGTAAAAAATTAATAGAAATAAAATCCTGCACAACTTTAAAAAAGGTAATATTACTATTAAAGTAATATTTTAAAGGAAAACACGTAAAGGCAAAATAAATTCCCTCACTCATATACCCATAATTCATTCACATATTTCTATCTGACATTTTTTTCTCCCAGTTTTTCACTTCTTTCAGATACTTCCTTTCCTATTGTATATATCTATAGGTCCTGTTTTTCAATACCACAATATTGTAGGCATTTTTCTACTGCAGATGACAGCTTAAAATAAGATTTTCTCTTCTATGAGTAAAGATGGCCAGTCCTATACCAGATTTGACATCGATTACCATGTGAAGAGACAATCCCTCAGTGAAGATACCCAGAAAAATTTGGTGAATCATCAAGAACAACATGGACAGGTTACAATGCCTTCCTCCTCCTGGCTCCTTCACTTAGTCCCTTTATTTCCCATCTAAGCTAATGAAGGTAAAGCCAGAAAAAACCCAGGTCCTGAAGATTCACACCTCAGTTCAAAACTTAACTCTGTCAGTTTTAAGTTGTGTGTTCTGGGCAAGTGACTTAATCTCTTCAGCCCTAATTTTCCCACTTATAAAATGGAGGATAGTAATGCTATATTGTTATTATGCAGATTAATAGTCTGCTATGTCTAAAATGTTGGTACAATGACTGAAATGAAAAAAATTGAAGTAATAACAATCATCAAAAATCTTCAATCGTAAGTTTTCAGAATCTTCCAAGCTGTCCCTAATTTATTGTTACAAAGGATGATTAGACAGCAAAATTACTTTAAAAATAATGCTTGGTCAGACTAGGGAAACTATCATTTGTCTATCAGTGTATCTTCAGTGAAAAGTACAATAATCCTCATGTTTAGTTATGACTAAACTAAATGTTAAACTAAAAGCTCAATTATGTTTATAAGGTTGCTCTAACAAATCATTCCCTATTGCCCCCTGACTTCAGTGTCTCCTTCTCTACTGAATTACTCCATCTCTACATACATGCTATTAATTCTCCAACTTAAAAAAAAAACAAAACCCAAAAAACAAAAACCTCTTGACTACCCCTATCCTTCTGGCTATGACTCCACTTCTTTCTTTCACTTTATAGCAAAACTCTTATCTATACATACTGTCTCCAATTTCTCTCTTCTATTCTCTTTTGAATCTACTCCACTCAGCCTTTCCACCAATATTTCGACAGTGACCGCCATATTGCTATACTCAGTCAAAGATCAGCATTTTTATGTAACTACTCACTAGCATGCAACACAGTCAATGACCTCTTCTTAAAATGTTTTCCTCTCCTGGTACCTAGGCACCATTCTGGCTCTCTTAACCTCTTTGGTCAGGAAATCCCTTTTGCTACTTTCTCCCACCCCCCAATCTTCAACCTTAGGAAAGCACAAGAGCTCCTTCCTCAGACTTTCTCTCTACCCAGTCACTTGTCTTCATGAGCTCATTTGGTCTAAAGACTTTAAACATTATCTATCTACTGTTGACTCTCAAACTTATATCTCCAGTTTGAACCTTCCCCTATATTCCAAACTTCTATATCTAACTGCTTACTTGACTCTTCATGTGGCTATCTAACAGATATCTCAAAGTCATAGTCTCAGACTGAGCCCCTTATATTATTTTCCCCTAATACCGGTTCCTATCCATTTTCCAGTTGCTCAGGCCAAAATCTTGAAGACATTCCCTGATTTCACTTTTTTTCTCACATTCTACATCCAATCTACAACAAGACCTCGCTAACTCCACCTTTGAAGTACATCCAGAACATCTTTTCATCAACTCCATTACTGTCACCTATTCTAAACTACCATCAATGCTCATCTGGTCCACACAACTTCTTACCAGTTGTTTAGAAGTTCTGTGGACTCTCTTAATGACAGAAAATGACAGAAATGTCCTTTTTTAGTGGACAGCTTTTTAGCTTAGGGTATAAATTTTATAAAAACATACATATATACCCAGACACACACACACACATTTAGGCTCTTAGGATTTTTTCCAATAATGTATAAACAACACAATCTTTGAAATAACCCATTTTTAAAATGTTTTAACTATCTTACAAGAATGTTTATACATATGGATGTTAAATAGTATAGAAAGTTGTTCTAATTAATAATTCCATTAAACAAGTAGCTAATATCAATTTATCTATTTATTTTTTAAATTTTTTTTTAGTTGTAGATGGACATAATATCTTTATTTTTTTATGTGGTGCTGAGGATCGAACCCAGTACCTCACGCATGCTAGGCAAGCACTCTACCACTGAGCCACAATCCCAGCCCTAATATCAAATTTATATAGAATAAACATTAGCTATGAATTAGTCATTACTTAATTATAGTTGCAAAACTTAAATTAGTTACTAGTAATGAGAAGTTGCAAGAACTTCATCACATTCTTTGCCATTGCTTACCAAGACAGAGACCACAATACATGAAAGTTCAAAGACCAGGAAAATTTAGACTGAACGTAGAAAAAATAGCCAGATGCCAATCACAAGATTGTAGTTACTTACACTGTGAACTCCTAAAGCTTTCCAGACTGCGAAGCTGAGCATACCAACCCCACACCAGGCATAAAGTGAGCCCCAGCCAAGAGCTCGCAAGGCAAGGGAAGACCCACTCTCCGGTAAGGCAGCTGTAGCCATGCTTCCCTGAAATGAAGACAGAAAGGGTTGGGTAAAATGATCAATTTAGAAAGGATAAGCAAATTAGAAAGGACAGTTTGGAATGAATTTTAGTACTCTCTGTAAGCATCATGACACTGGGAGGGCAGACCAACCCAAGGGCAAAGAAGAGCTTTACGACTTAAGCACATGACTTCTCTGACTGACAGATATTTCAGTATGCAGGACACTGTGCCTGTTAATTCTTCCAGAAAAAACTCAGAACATTTGGTTGCAATTTCTCTATTTCCCATTCATTGGCATTTTCATTAGAATAACATTAGAATAATTACCTAATCTGATAAAAGCAAATTTATAATACCCTATCTTCCATCTGGAAAGAAACTGCCATTTATTTGAGTCCTATTCTTTTTCAGAAGAATTTTCTTTACATTGCTCAACCTGTTTCTTAGTGCTGCTTTTTCTTATGCATGCCTGGCTTGAGACTGTGAACACTGCTCCTAGCACACAGAAAGCCTACACTTTGTTGATCTGTGTCCCTGCACACAGCATCATGACTACATCTAGTAGGTACTCAGTGTTTACTGACTGACACTTTTTGTGGATATACGTTAGACCTAACCAGATCACCAAGTGATCCTTCTTTAACCATTTTGCACAACACAAACAATGCACTCTCCATCTCATCCCTTGTCCATGTTGCCATAATTTCAGTGTGGTTCCTGAGACACCACAGACCTCACGTAAGTGCACTGGCTTTTAGTTGGCCTGATTTTTGCCCAGAATCAACCAAATGTTATTGTACAGTGTCAGTTTAAGTGCTTTAGCCTAAATATTATTTTAGAAACAAAGATTAAAAACCATTATTCCCCTGGGAAGGACAGAAATTGGCCTATGTATGTATATATTTCAAAGTCTACATACACCCACATTTGTTTTACTAAATCAAGTAAAAAAGAAATTGTGATAAAAACCCTAATGACATAGCAATATTCACATAAAAATCCTAATTTTGCCTTAGACTTTTAAAAATAGGCCATATTTGTGTAATATCAGTCTCATAAATTATGAGATGAAATAAAAATTATTTATTATTAGTTATACTATATACAATTATGCTTTTAAAAATGAATTTTAGTGGGCTGGGGCTGTGGCTCAGTGGTAGAGCGCTTGCCTAGCATGCGTGAGGCACTGGATTCGATCCTTAGCACCACATATAAATAATAAATGAATAAAATAAAGATCCATCAACAACTAAAAAAATTTTTTAAAAAAATGAATTTTAGTGGCAACTTAATGTTAAAAATTGATCTGTCCATGAGTTTTAAAATTGTCAACCTAACCTTTTTCCTCTGGGGGAAAATGCCAAATAATACACACTCTGTTCAAATTTTTCAAAATGAATGTTGACTGACTTGCTGCAGGAAAAGATTAACTTGCCAAAAAGTAATGTTGCTTTGAAAACATTTTCTCTTGCTGTTGGTTTGTTTTTTTTTTAATATTTTTTTAGTTGTAGATGGACACCATATCTTTATTTATTTATTTTTATGTGGTGTTGAGGATTGAACCCAGTATATCACATGTGCAAGGCAAGTGCTCCACCACTGAGCTAGGGCCCCAGCCTTTGTTTTTGTTGAGATCCTCCTACCTCAGCCTACCGAGTCATTGGGATTACAGGCATGTGCCACTGTACCTGGCTTCATTTTTTTAAGTTAGCACTAAGGCTTTTGTATTTGGAAGTTGAATTTAACAAATCATACTGCAGCTACAATAAGATACTAAGTAGTGTCCGCAAAATAAAACAAAAATTATTTTCTAAGTGAAAACTCAGAATTTATAATACCTCTATGCCTGAACACATGTACTCCTCATCTTCTAACATTTACTAGTACCCTCTGAGAATTAATAAACTATTATTCATATATGTAGGAACTATCAAGAGCAAATTATCAGAATATAAGCTGCATACTAATGAATAAGTTTCATGTTTTAGCTTTTTTTCAGTATAATTCTGGGACTGATTTTATGTAAATCAAATGGATTTTTTATAAAGAACATTCAATTTAGTTCAATTTCCCCTATAAAGCATTCTTATCTAATACCATATTTTGATGTGTTCATATCATAGAATAACTTTTAATAAATATATACTATTTAAAGATATTTTTATAATTTCTCAGAAGTTACAGCTATATGAGAAAGATGAGGGATAACCTGGGCCCCGCCCCTTGAGTTCAGAGATTGAACTCAGGGGTACTCAACCACTGAGTCACATCCTCAGCCTCATTTTGTGTTTTTGTGTAGAGATAGGGTCTCACTGAGTTGCTTTTAGCACTTCGCCATTGCTGAGGCTAGCTTTGAACTTGCAATTCTCCTGTCTCAGCTTCCCAAAGTGCTGGAATTATAGGTGTGCACCACCATACTCGGCTGATAACCTGCCCTTTTAATCTACCTGTTACATAAATCGATCTTGAAATAACTTAGTAATGTGATGAAGTTTTGCCATGCCACAACATCAAGATAAGCAAAGGCACTGAATTACTTTAGATAAGCAAACTTTATGTGTATGTATATATTAATTCTGTATTTTCTTCAGTTGTTCCAACCAAATAGAAATATACACATAAAATTTCACTCATATAACCTTAGTCTCACTATCTTTTTATGAAACTGATGTGTGAAAAGAACCAGTTTAAGGAAAAAAGCTTGGTCAATTTTAATTGATCAAAGAAGCTCAAGAGTGGACTATCTGGCTACCTTAGCTGGCATTTTCCTGTTTATTCAAGAAATTACAAGGAAAAAAAATATGCTTACTTAGCCCTTATTATTGCTTTTCGGTTTCCAGCTTTCTAGCATGAGACACAGCTAAGAATGAAAATAAGTCACTAAGGGGATGATTATCTTCCTGAAATAGAAGCAGTGTGGGTAGCCCCTAACTGAAAAGTTGGTCATTACAAAGTCCTTTTGGGTTGCAATTTGAAACTGTGTTATAATAAATACCTCTATTCCCAGGTAAGCAGACAGCAGTTTATGTAAATAACAATATTACTAAGTGGTATGATTTATTCCCCAAAAATAACTGAAGATGGGAGAGTACCACATCCAGCAGGTTGTTTAATTCATGGGTGCCTCAGTTTCCTGTTCTTTTAATGGGAACAACACACAATAACAATACTTCATAGGGCTGTGTGTGGGTTAAATGAATAAAGCCCTCAGAATAACAGCTGGCCCATGGTAAGCATGCAGATGTTTGGAAAAATAATAATTATAATAATAGAAGACCTCCGGGTGGTGAGTGACCTTGAAGTTCACTGCCTAAGTGCTACTCTTAAGTTGGTGCTTGCTCAGTATAAACTGACTAAATGTGTGCTCCAAAACTTGAGTTTGTCCACAACCCATTTCAACTCTCAGAACCTGGATAAATGGTAATGCTGATTCCACTGTTTCCCAGAGGGAAGCAGAACTTACATATTTAACCATCCAGAATGGTGGTTCTCAAGCTTTCTGAGTCTCAGGATTTTTTTAAACTTGGACCCCAAAGATTTTCAGTTATGTGGGTTATATTTATCAATATTTATATATTAGAAATTAAAACCAAGAAGTTCTCAAGTTTTATTTATTTTAAAATAATAAATCCATTATAGATTAATATAAATCTATTTTTATGAAAAATAACTATTTTCTAAAATAAAAGAATTAGTGCAAAGAGAATGAATATTTTATATTTGTGCCAATTTTTTAGATGCCTAATCTAATAAAGACGATAGCTGGATTTTCATGTCTGCTTCTACATTCAATCTGTTGTAAAATGTTTTCTTTTTTGTCAAACTATATGAATAAAATATGGCCTAAAGATATGTGGTTGGAAAAGAGAGAATTTAAAAACTTTCCTTTTTTATAACAAAACTTGACAAAATTCCTTCAAGGTTAGTTACAATATGGAATATGAAGTCATGTCAATGAATTTGTCATTTATTACATTAAAATCTATTAGTCTATTTTGTACTTTGAATGGACTTTTTATTCCATGTATAATTACTCAGTAGATAGTTATATAGATCTTTCAATTACTGATATGATTTATTAAACAATATATTTGTTAAAACATCCTTAATATCACCATAAAAATCTCATCAGCAAAGTTAAGCACTAAGCAGAGGTTAAACCTGTGATGGCAGATAAAAATTTTCTTAAAACCTAATTTTCATTTGAAAGTTTGAATTTTAACAGTGGCAACACAGGCTCATTTTTTTTTTTTTTCATTCTTAGGAAAATGTCTTCCATAAATAACAGTTCGTTAGCTGTTCTTTCAAATAAAAATATTCCTTGGGAAAAATGGCTGGTTTAGCTGGCAACTCAATCACACAACTGCTTTTCCTAGAGAAAAACATCCTACTTCATTGTAAAGAAGAACTTTATGAGTATTTTCCATTTCTTCTCACAATTCAAATGTCATGATTTAATAAAATTAAAAAAATTTTACGACTTGGACAATAACATTCTTATGTTTGCTTTTTTTAAAATTGCAGATGCACTGAAATGAAAAACACAATGACTACTAGTATGGCTTTTATGCCACTACTGTGACTATGCCAAGGCACAGCAATTTCATTGTCCACTGCTTCTTGGTACCATTAGTGCAAATACGTTTGAATTATCATGAAGACAGTTCTGACCTTACAGACCCACAAAGGGTTTCAAGCACCAGTGTTCTGTGGACCAGTTTGAAAGCCACCATCGTAGACCATGAAGGGCATGTGTGATGATCAAAAAAAAAAAAAAAAGCCAAGTTGTAAATAGGTGTATATGAAAGAATCTCTAGCTTTCATTAGATTCTTAAAAGTATCTGTGAGCTGAAGGTTAACATAAAAAAAACCTTCAGCTTACAAATCAACCAAAATTCTATTTTTGAAGCACCACTATCAGTTACATTTTACTGATTTCTGCCATAAGATATATTTCTGCTCAAAAATATTCAATTACATAGGGAGAAAATGACCCAGAAGTTTCAGTAATAATTTTGAGTAGTTCAATGTAAGCCCTAAGAGAGAATTTAAATGCACTTTAAATTTGTCTCTTGTCGTGGGGGGAGGGTAAGGGGAAATGGATATAGTAAAGATGGTTGATTGAGATCCTCATTATCATCCTTGGTGCATATATGAAGACACAAATGGTGTGACTCTATCTGGTTTGCAACCAGAGAAATGGAAAAATTGAGCTCTATATATGTACAATGACTTGAAATGCATTTAAATAAATTATAAAAAAAAATTTGTCTCTTGTCATTACAGTATCCAGAAGGATTAAGTATGAATATCCAAGATAAAAAGAAAGTGAATCCAAATGGTTTAAAACTTTTCACACTATACTCTTCCTCCATAGCACACATCAAACTGTAACAATCTGTGTAAATACTTAATTGGTGTCTCCCACACCAAACACTAGGGCTTCTGAGGGGCAGAAATGTTCACTTTTTATCCCTTGCACCTAGCTGGTACGGTACCTGACACATAAAAGATCCTAAGTAAACATCTGTTAAAGAAATGAAGTAATGAGTAAGCCAAAAGGGGTAGGAAGGCAGAGACAGAACAATACAAAGAGAAGAACCCACAAGAAAATCCAAATAAATTTTCTCATCAATCAAGGAAATGAGGTACACAATACCAAAGAGCAACTGTGTCAATCTTGCTTATAAGGTAAGGATATTTTGCTTTAAGTATGTTACAATTATTCAACTAGTTTCTGAGCATCTTCTAGTTGCCAGGTTATTTTCTAGGGGCAGAGGCTATAGCTGTGCATGAACCTAGTATTTAAGGAGCAGACATGTTTTTCACTGATACAAGGATGCCCTTTATTTCAACATCACACCTCTGAAACAGAGATATCTACTGCAGTAAGTCTCAAGAGTTTAACTGACAAGGGGCTGAGGTTATGGCGCAGTGGTAGCATGCTCACCTAGCACGCGGGAGGCACTGGGTTCGATCCTCAGCACCACATAAAAATAAAATAAAGATATTCTGTCCACCTACAACTAAAAAATAAATATTTAAAAAAACATTAAAAAAAAAGAGTTTGACAAAATTTTTCTTTCTAGATAGTAAATAAAATATTGGAACCTCTTATATTAACAGTGAATTACCCAAACTTAAAATCATATTGTTAATAGGAAATGTATCAGATAAGCTTTCAAAGTCTTGTTCTGCCAAAATTTAAGAAACCATGGATCAAGCACTTCTTTTTAAATGAAAATGAAGACTATCAATTAGTTTGTACACTTCTTTAATCCATGTGGTATATACAGGTTTACTTCTTAAAGCAAAGAGAAAGGACATCAACATTTTCTTTACTTTTTCTATATAAAAAGCTGTCATTTATTATAAACAATAACAACGTTATGAATGGATTTCCGTGTCACAAACCTTATTGAACCATTCAGGGCTTTTCTTTTTAGCCAATGATAGTGTTGTAACAAATCCAGCCAACATTCCTGCTGCAGCAACTGAACCAAGGAAAATTCCACCTGTCAAGAGTTTGGGGGAAGGGAGATTTAAATAATAATAAAAAAGACACTTAAGTTCAAAAGATGTATACAAATAAGTTTTAGATACTTTTTAAGTTACATTCAAAATTACTTCTGAAATTCGAGAAATTATGGCTAAGCAGCTGTTGCCAAAGGTAAATAACAGCCTCCTGTGACATGACCTCTGCTTCCTGGGGTCATTCTGAGGTGCACTTCCCGTCCCCTCTCCCCGGGCGGCGGCGTGAAGTTTCTCCCAGGAAGAGAGTCAGTGTAATTAGAAAAGGGACAGCAGGAGGAAAAACTGCCGAGGGGACGGCGAAATACAGCACGCACGCGAGGAGACGTAGCGCGACCTGCCTCCCTGCCCCGGACGCCTCACCCCGCCAGCGGCATCCGACCCCGCTAAATGCGAGCTGAGTGGGATGCCTACGGGAATGTCCGACTAGCGCAGGCCAGGGCCCCGGGTGAGCTCGCCCAGGCACCGCACCTCCCCACATCACACCTTTAATTAAGAAAAGCCGATCGTCTGTGGGCCCCGGAGGCTCCAGATGAGACGAAGGCTCACCCGGCCCAGAACCTGCGGTCTCCATGTTTAAGTCTCCACCACTGCGTACGGCGCCAACTGGCCCCGGGTGGAATTCAGAGCGGGGCGTGGGAGAAAGGTTCCGCTGCTACTTCCCCTGTGCAACCTGAAGATGAGTCCGGAGTACGGCCGGTGTCCCCAGACCTTCTCTTCTCCCAAGCGGAGCGGGAAAGATGGGAGCGCCGCCCGCAGTGTCCCCTGCCCCGCACTGGGGGCAGTGTCCTCTAAGACGGTCTCCCTGGGAGGCTCACTCGCTGGACTTTAATGATTATTTTGTCTTCTTGAAAGAAGACTCAACCCTAACTCTAGGAGGCAGTGAGGGGTCGCAAATTAAGCCAGGAGCCCGGTTCCAGCCTGGGCTGAGACCTTAGAGCTCAGTTTTCTGATCGGTCTGACACCATGTCCAGTGATCTGGCCCGCGCTAACATTCTGCGATTCTAAAGAACAGGCTGCAGTCTTTCTCTGTGCTTTGCTGAGAAATTTCTTGAAGTCGTCCCTTTGATGTAAGTGACAGGCTTCACTCCTGGAAGAGAGCCAGTCTACTCGCTCTGCGGGGCTGCTCCTCCTTCTCTCCGATTTGATTGGTCGGCCTCCAGCAGAGCAAGGATGCCTGGCAGGATGACGGCGTAAGCGCTGCAACCCTGTGAGGACCGCCGAGGCCCACGCAGGGCCAGCCAGCGTGGGCTCCAGGGCAGCCCCGGAGCTGCAGCGGAGCATGCAGGCAAGTTTGGACGGTCCAGGAGGCAGGTTGCCAAACGGGGACAGAACAGTAGATGGCTCTTTAGAGGACAAATCTACTGGACAGTAGGAAACCTTTTCAGCTGCTGAGACACACATGACGTCATCTTTCGGAATGAAGCAGCCGGTCTGCCGTTTTCGTTTTTTCCTGATCATTCTAGGGCGTGGGTTTCTTGAGGATAGGGAAGTGGATCTATATTCGTTTTCACATTCTCTGGCTCCCGGTTTATTACTTGGTCATGCATAATAAATGTATGTCCGATGAATGAGTAAATGAATGCGTTATGATTATAATTATTTTACCGGTTTAATGCATCTGCTGTCGGGCGCAGTGGTGCATGCCTGTAATCCCAGCACTTTGGGAGGCTGAGACAGTAGAATCGCGAGTTCAAAGCCAGCCTCAGCAATGGTGAGGCGTTAAGCAACTCAGTGAGACCTTGTCTCTACATAAAACACATAACAGGGCTGGGGATGTGGCTCAGTGGTCGAGTACCCCTGAGTTCAATCCTCAGTACCAAAAACAAAAAACAAAAAAAGCGTCTCCTAACTCAAACATAGGTTCAGGTCCTAAACCACTTCTCATGTGTGAAATTAAGTTATTTAGCCTCTCTCTACCTCAGTTTCCTCATTTGTTAAATAAACAGTACCTACTTTGGAAGCGTTGTGGTGAGAAGTAAATGTATATAAAGAAGTTAGCATAGTGCCTGGCACAAATACTCAATAAACGTTCGCTCTAATCATTGTTATCTTTGATTCCAATGGCTTTTTTGCAGCATTGCCTATAGAGATTTCAACAATTATAGGCACCCATCTTCTACCACTGGAGATTATGGCTCTAAAGGTCCAGGGCAGGGTAAAGATTAAAAGCTGCATGAAAGCTCTAGTGATCAGCCAGGATTGAGAAATACTGCTCTTTTTCTGTGTGGATGAGATCACACAGAATGTATTTGACCTTTGGGTTCCCTGGAAGTACAATGTCAGGGTCTGAAAGGGTCTTTTATCTCTCTTTGATCCCTTCAATCTAAGTGGTGTTTCTCCATCATGTGTTCCCACTGTGATGTGCTGCCTCACAGCCTAAAAGCAACAGGGCCAACCCACTATGGACTAATCTCCAAAACTATGAGCCAAAGTAAGCCATTTTTCCTTTTAAGTTCATTATCTCAGGTATTTTGCTATAGTGACAACACAGTCTGGCATTGCACCAAGTGCTCCAAAAGCATTTTCTCATTTAATCTTCTCCTTAAAAACCCCAAAAGACCAACTTGCTGGAACTCATGCAGTTTTTTGTTAAGGGGCAGTGCCAGAATTTAAAAGCAGGTCCTTCCTTATCCACTGTGCCACGTCCTCACACTTGAGCTTGATTACTGGAGTCACCGGGAGAGGCACGTTAGACACAGATCGCTGGCCTCAGTTCCAGAGTTTTCCATTCAGTGAGGCCTGAAAACTCACTAGAAGTGCAGGCTCCTTCATTCTTTCCTTTGCTGTCTCCCCTTAGAAGCACAGAACCTTTTGTTTTAATATTGCTATTTACTATATGAAACATAACAGAGATAATGAACCTTCATATCTAGAGAAGCTGCAGAGGTCTGTAATCCGGAGCCTGTCTACATTTTGAGAGCAACTACAAACCCCTTGGGACCTGTCTGCTTTTATAATGGAGGATGCGGCTTCATACTAATTCCCAGATGTAAAGGACAGTTTCCCTCTTTTCTACTTGCAAGCTCGTTTCCCAGTACACATGGGACTGAAAAAATAAAGCAAACCAGTGGTTACTCATGAGCCTTATGTAAGTCATTTGCATTTTGATAATCCTTTCTGGATAAAAACCACAGGAAGGACCAACTGCTACTTGGAGAGGGTGCATTTGTTGGAGGGTGATTGCAGCCCCCATTCCTCACAGCCCTAGGTACTTGCCTTGTGGTTTTTCCTGTGCCAGGTTCTGGGAGGTGGTATTTACAGAATCTCAGAAACCTGTAAACCACAAGGACAGGACCTGAGATTAGAAACACATTCCATGCATCCTGAGTTAGAACACTGAAAGAAAACGTTTTTTCAAGAGACCTTGTTACCCAAGGTCTCACATTTCCACAGTGTACACAATTAGGTACCTCAAGTGCAATCAGATTAACTAGCCTGCCTCAGGAATTTCAAAATCCCACTTAGACTTGTTTCTGTGGGAATGCATAATGCAAGCTCTAAACAGGTGACTTGCAAACATTCAGAGCACAGTCTTTGCAAGATGGAGTCTTTAGTTTTAAATTACCAGGACACAGTATTTCCAAGTGTGGAAACCAGAGATTAGAAAGTTACAGAGCTTTGGTGCTGCATGCAGTGCCCGCAGGACTGTCACTTCAAAGCAAGCTTGATTCCCTTTTGGGAAAATGTAATAGAAATGTCTTGCTGCAGAGAAGAGGCTGCTGGGAAGGCAAGTTTATCAGAGATAGACACTGTTGCTATTTTGGTGTTTGTTTTGAATCAGCTGAAAAGTCCATACCAGCCATGCATCTGACCACATTTTTATTTCAATTTTTTTTGGCCCCTGTAGATTCTATTTCAAATTTTGACAGCTAGAAATCTATTAGTATTACAATTCCCAGAATTCTGGTAGCCCTAGCTCTGGCTGGTTTCACACACCGATGGGCTTTTTTTTCCCCATCAATTTTTAAAACATTTATTTGGAGCTTTACTTACTCTGTGTTTAAAGTATGATGCTGAATTATTTTTAAAATCCAGCACGGGTCATATATTGGTCAAATCATTCTCACTGCTGCTTGATGTAAGACAGTTGACAAAAACATAGTGCAGAGGTCTTTAAAAGTTATTGTCTAATTAAGTGCATGCATAGAACAAAAGGTCTGCTGGATTTCATGTTCACATAGGTGATCTAGATGGAAGGGAGAGGTGAATTTTCTATCTGTATTTCTTCTACTTTCTGCCTTAATTAGTGAAATGTTAGCCAAAGCAACATTTTCACATATTTCTATAATGTTGAAAGCATTTTAACATGAGTCACTTATTACTTTCGTGAGAAGGAAAACAATAAAATACTTCCAAAATATATCACTTTATTTAAAAGACAGACTTTCTGGTTGAAATAGAAATATTATGTAAGGTTTCCAGGGTAACTCATCTGTCTCTCCAGCAAGATACCCAGAGACAAGATTCTTGTAAAGTGAGGAAATAAGCAAGCAGCATTATATCATAAGGAGAAAGTCTGGGCTGTCCAGAGAGCTTATGTGCCTTTTGCAGTTTGCAGCTGTTGGGCTTCTTGGATTCTTCCCAGTATCTGTGCTGGGTCTCCAGAGCCATAGCTACTTTAGAGTGCACTGCTACAATCAATACAGTGCAATATAAATGGTAAGCATGAGAATGGTCCCTCTGGGTGAGTTGAAGCTAGGCTTCCAAAGCAGGAGTCTCATTACTCACTTCCAGTATCTCATTACTTGTCTTTTCGAATCCTATTCAATAACAGTTCCAGGTTGAATAAGATGTCTGTTTTTTATCACAGTAAATGAAAGTTGCCACTATGCATTCTTCCTTTCAATTTTTCTTTATTGTAGAGTGGATCTCTCCTAGGTTTTCCTAGGATTGCAGTTGAATTGTTACTGTTAATGATCATGCAGAAACCTCTTTGAAAGCTGTTAAATTTCATAAGCCACTAGGTATTTTCTTAGAAACAAGTGATGTGTATAATTTATTTTAACTTCTCTTCTCTCTTTTGAGGATCCAATATGAACACGCATGTTCGAGCATTTTGTGAACTGTCAAGAATCCAAGTGACATTCAGTGCTATTATCTGCAGTTCTGTGTGCATTATAGTTATAGAAAACCCTTTAACATTCCTGAAAGCGAACTGTATTTCCATTACACATTATGATACACAAGCATGTATGTTACACGAACATTCACTATTAGAGTCTGTGAGACTAGCAACTTATTAAATGCTTACTGGGTTTTTATTATTACTTATTCTCTCCTAATCTAGTGTATTAAAGGTTACATAAGGTGATTTAAAATAGCTTCTATCACACATATGATGAATGAGGGACCACAAAAACCAATAAAACCTTTCTTGACCAAGAACTGCTGGTTGACTTTACTTTCCCTTCACATGGTGTTTTCCCGCTGAGCACCTGTCATGGTCTTGGATGCTGGATTTACTGAGGTGAAGTCAAGTCTTTGCTCACTGGACTTCCTAGTTCCTAGACCCTCAATTCTCTAAGTAAGTGGGGCTTTCATCAGAACATATTTTTGTCTCAACCTTTGTGGTTGATTCTCATTCTAAATGTATGTCTTCTACTTTTCCACCTTTATAGCTAAAGTATGCTTCATCTCTGTCTTATAAACTCTGCAGTGCCTGAAGTTGCTCCTCTGAATATCAACTACTATTGCATGTGGTGTATTGAGGCCCCAAGAGATTGGGCTGCATGTGTACTGCCCTGGATTGTCAGGGCTCAGAATTCATAAGAGGCTGTGGGGAAGGGGCTTGGCCACTGAGGCCAGGCAAATAACCCAGGAGCAAGTAGCCTTGTCTGGAGATGGGACTGAAATCGTGATAGAAGGTCATGGAAAGAGAGGCTTTTAGTCCATGTGGTCTAGTTGTGAGATGAAGTAGGATTTCTAAGTAGATAACAAGATGTCATGGAATCTAGGGCAGGGGAGGGAATTCAGAATTCCCTGCCTGAATTCGGAATTCAGGCAGGGCAGCTAGTGTCACCAAGAGATTTGACAGGGAGGAGCAGGGTTCCAGACCTGGGCAGAACTGAAGATCTAGATGGGGCTGGGGTTGTGGCTCAGTGGTAGAGCGTTTGCCTAGCATGCATGAGGCACGGGGTTCAATTCTCAGCACCACATATAAATAAACGAAAAAAAATAAAGGTCCACCAACAACTTAAAAAATATTAAAAAAAAAAAAAGAACTGAAGATCTAGAGATGGCAACTCTCTGTAGACAACAACCCAGTTAAACTAGTGAGGGAACAAAAAAGAGATCCCAGATCCAAGAGTTCAGTTATCAGAGTTGGGACACTGGGACAGAGTCAGACAGACTTTGATGTTGAGTCCCCAAGGCCTGGGAGATGCCCAAGTCCATTAGGATATGTTGACTTAGGTCAGGCTGTGATCTGGTTCTGCTTGGGTCAGCTCAGGCCTGCCGGGATGAAGGTGCAGGAGACAGAGGGAACAGACAGGGCCCTTACCTGTAGCTGTGGGGCTTGTTCATCTGCAGGAGGGCCTCCCTATAAGGGGCCAGCAGGAGCCAGAATTTAGCCTGTGTTCTGCTCATCAAGCCCCATGCTCTGATTCTGGGCTGCAACTGCCCTGGGGGAGGGGCATCTTTCTGGGTTACACGAAGTCACCTCCTAGGCTGGTTATTGGCTTTGGAAGCATAACTTGGTATTCAAAAGCTAGAAAACAATTATAAATATCCCAACTGTTGAGAGTATGTTGGGTATCTCAAGTGTACTAAGACACAAAAAATCCTTGAGAAAGATTCCACAGTTTCTAGGGCTGGAGTCTCAGAACCAAATGCATACATGCAGGAGTGCTGAAGTATGTATAAATTCCAAATGCCTTTGGAATTCAGAGAATAAGTCAGAAAAAATGTCACTTCTAAAGAGTACCGTACCTGAATTTATGTAATTTGAAAAATACATATGTGTGATCTTTGGACACATTTTTATCCTCTTAGCTCACCAACTATCCCTCTCTGCGTCACCAGAGGATTGTCTGAGGGGCCTCTTGATGGGTGGTACACCTACAGTTTAGTAACTTTTTGCTGAGTTTTGACCCCATTGCTTTGCTCTTGCCTATTGAGAAAGAATCTCTTTATCTGACTGTGATGCTACAGTCAGATCAAATATTTCAGGGTATAGTAAATTACATGTCATACAGACGGTGGTGTTTTATTTAGGTCAACTGTACAGGCCCCAATGCCCTTTTTAAAACATTCAAAGCATTTGATGGATTCATTGCTGTGTGAACTATAAATAGACATAACCTCAAATTCCAGACAATGAAAAGGATGCTTGAGGGGAGAAACCTCAGAAATACCACTGTGGACAATGACTTTGAAAGTGATAGGAGAAGCCTGGACTTAACTGGAAACCAGGTCTAGTTCCTAGTCCCACCAGTAACAAGGATGAGCTAGTCTCTTGTGCCTTAATATGGGCTTTGTTTTCTTCCTCTATAAATTGAGAAAAGGATTCAATGGATGAGCACCCTTCTAAGTAAATTTCATAGTATATCAATTCCAGAAGCTGTTACATGTTACCTGGAAATACACACACACACACACACACACACACACACACACACACTTTGTGATCAAATAAACAGGGCAAACCTGATCTAGCAGGTTACTTGGCTTGAGGGCTTCTCAGCATCTTCAAGAGGAGAGCATATAAAGCAGCAATTCTATGAACTTATTTGACCACAGAATATTTGTTTAGGGCATCTTGTGGCCCTGTGACCTTAGAAATCAGCTTGAGAAAATACTGAGCTGGTCAGTCACTGGAATTCTTTCTAGTTCCCAAACTTCATGACTCCAGTCAAGCTTGGGGAAATATAGCCATTCCATTTAGAAGCCAGAGAGCAATGCCTTCCCTCTTTAGCTCATAGTTGGATCTAAAATTCAGTGATGTCTCCACTCAGCAGTTTCTCTGAACCACAGGGTGGGCAGGAGTAACAAGGACCAGATTTCGTGAAGGGAGTGGAAACTTTCCTTCTCCTTATGTCAAAAACAGTATTCACTTCCCTATGTGGAGCTTAGAGCTTTTCTTCATATTCTAAGAGAGGAAAGAAAACTATCTGCTAGGGAAGGGGGGCAGGGGTGAGTCAAAATGGTCATGAACAATCTACTTCGTTCCAATCGATTAGGAAGAAAAACGCAGTCCCCAAAACACATTCTGAATTGGTAGAGTTGAGAAACCAAAATAGACAGATGTACAGTAGAGTTAGATGTACTATTTCAAGCCCTGCTGTATATTTGCCCTTATTTGGTTGCCTTTTGCAGAGTTGCATGACTATGGAAATGAGAGTGACCTTGAATCATGTAGCTGATTATCTTACATCCAGGAAGAATTGCACTCAAGTCCCCTTAATTATGGATCCAGCTGCAGGTGCATCATGAGCCCTGATTTCAGAGCACACTGCACTGTAGACATGGTTTCTCCTAAAGGAGCCAGGTAGCCCATAGTGCTGTGGGCACAGGAGCCATACGTACTGAAGAAATCCATGATGTGTTGTATGCCAATCGCATCTCCAGCTTCCGAGCCAGGCCGTTGCCCTTGCAGAGGTTTCTGTGTCTCCTATCACATGATATACTTATGCTGGCCAAAGCAAATTCACCAGGGTCACCACCAGACCCAAGAACGGTCATCCATCACCCAACAAATTCATTTTTTTGCACGGTCCACCCAATCTGCCACACACTCTCTCTCCATCCGCTTTCTCTTTTCTAATGCTCCTGTAGCTGTCCTGGAGGGTTTCCTACCTCAGGCCTGCTTTCTCTGGCTGCCAAGCTCACTGGAGCCATCTTGCTGTGGATGCCACTAGCCCTTATGGCACTCTGCTGGAATAGGGGCAGGGTGGGGACATACCCCATTCTCATAAATTATGTGAATAGATCATTATATAAATATGTGGTGGCCCTATAGCAGCAGACAGCTGATGTACCTGCGTGTGCCACCAACTTTCTCACTCACACATCCTCTGGAAGCTAAGGTCCACACTGAGGGGTGGGTTATCCTTCCTAATATGACTTGTGGTTAGTTCTAATACCCTAGCCTGCCCTCAGCTGGCTGTGCATTCTGCACTCGACAGTCACCTTTTCCTGGTTCTGGTTTCTCCCTAGATGCTGCTCCACTGTGGTGCTGCCTCCTAAACCGACCACACGATGCACAGGTCAGACAGAACTCGGAGCAACACCACACACTGCGCAATGTCCTATTCTTTCTCCAGCAGACCTTTTACAAAGTCCCACCCTTACATAGCGTTATTGAGAAAGATGGTTGTATTTGAAGCTGGTTGAGCATCCAGGTCCCAAGAGGGATGTATGTATGAACCAGAAGGAGATAAACGAGGTCTCGCTCCTCAGCAGAGCTGTTTCAACAGATTTTGAGGCAACTTCTACCTATGAGACATGCCTGGTACATTTTCCAGAAGGCACAGATACCTAATAAATAAGACGAACAAGAGAAATGTCTCCAAGTCACCTCGCTACATTAGAATGAAAGTCAGAAACAAACAAAATGAACTTCAACAGGGAACCATAAAAGAAAATACACAAGTATAGGATGGGAGCGATTTATCCTGCAGTGTTCCTGAGACAGACATAGCAGTTGAGTCATCTGGAAATGCTGAAACGACAAAGGCCATCGTGTAGTTGCCTCTGAGAGCCCTCTCCTCCTCAGGCACATCTCTTCCGGTGTCACCAGAGAGGAGTTGTCCTCAGAGAGCAGGAAGACACAGGTGAGGTGACTGGGAGGGTGGGAAGGCTTAGCCACATTCCCTGGGAAGATATGGTCGAGGGGAAGAGGGAGATTTCAGCTGGAAGAGGGAAGAACGGGGAGACTGATGCTAAATAAGGGGGTAGGATCTCCCCTGAGGCACTGGCAGCAATTAGACAGGTGGAGTTGATCTCGTGATTAAGAACCTTCTAAAAATCTCAAATGTCCCCACGATGGAATCAAATACTTTGAATTATATTGTTTCCTGTCACAAGAACTTTCTGAGGGACAGTCGTATTATCATCTGTTGGAGGTGACAGAGAAGAAATTCCATCACTGAGTGACAGGTAAGAACTTCTAAGGGGATTGACATCCCACAACATGGACCTGCTCAGCTCTGTCTCTGAGCTTGTTTTCATCCACAGAGCAAGAGCAGAGTCCCCTCTCAGAGAAAAACTACATTCATCAGGCTCTTGAGTCTGAAGCCAGTTTAATACAATGTAATGAAAAACATGGTAAAAGAACTATAGTGGGAAATCAGGTAACAACCAGGAAGCTGCATGTGATACCTACCCCTCTTTGCAGCTCTGATGGATTAAATAGACAAATAATAAGAAAGAAAAGCTTTTAGAATTAATTGAGGGCCCAGGACATTGGCCAGTTATGAAAGAAATCTTATAAAAATCTTTAAGTTTCCTACGTATTAGCTTTAACTCATTAAAACACAAAACGGGGGAAAAAAGATCCCACTCTGTGATGATCACAAAATATAACTGACATATCCAAGCCAACCTGACTACCACGTCTTTGGTCCAAAAGGCTGAGCTATGCACATTGTTGATTCTTTTGGCCAATTATTGGGGGTGGGGGAGGTTTGATTTCTTTTTCATGTTACAATGAAACCAAGAAAATAATGGAAGAAAATATAAATAAATATCTAATGTAACATACACTTGAGTAAGAACTTTCTAAGCATAAGACCAAGGAAGGACATATAGATTAATTTGACTACATAAAATCTCAAAACTGCTCATGACCCAGCATGGTAGCACATACCTATAATTCCAGCTACTAGGGAGGTTGAAGCAGGAGAGTCACAAGTTCAAGGTCAGCTTTAGCAATCTAGCAAGACCCTGACTCAAAATAACAAATTGAATAAAAAATGCCAGAGATGTAGCTCAGTGGTAGATTGCCCTAGGTTCAATCTTCATTTCTGCAGGAGGAAAAAACTATTTTATGGAAGAGAGAGTGTGTTTTCTCACTTAACCTATTTCCCCATTCATCCTTGTCTGCCTCTCCCTATTGTCCAGTTCTGGACAATAGAACATTGGTAGGAATCAGCTGGTATCATCTCTTCTTCTTGCCTTCTTCCTTCTGCCTGGAACACAAACCTGATGGCTAGTGCTATAGCAGCCATTTAGTGACCATAAATTGAAAAGCAGAAGACTGAGTCATTTCCAGCAGTTGCCTCTCTATGAGATGCTTGTTATGTGAGATAAAAAGGCGACCTTGTTTAAGACAGTAGAGTTGGATTTCCTCTTACTTGAGGTCAAATTCATTTCCTAACTGAATCTGAGCTTATGGCAAAACACCATATTGTGCAAAAGGCAAATAACAGATAAATATTTGCAATACATCATAAAGTCAATATCCCTATTAATATAAAGACCTCTGTAAGTAAGTAAGATAGACAGAAGTACTTATTGTAGTTTGGATCTGAGCGTCCCCAAAGATTCATGTATTGAAGGCCTGGTCCCACAGCAGCAAAGTTCAGAGGTGGGGCTTTGGAGAAGTGACTCTATCACGAGGGCTCTGGTCTCATCAACTGGCTAATCGACTGATGGGTTCATAATTGACAGACTTTTGGGAAGTGGTGGAAAGCGTAAGAGTTGGGGCCCAGTTGGAGGACGTATTGAGGACATGCCCTGGAAGGGTGCATCTCACCCCTGGACTTCCCTGCTTTCTCTTTCTGCTTCCCAGTCACCAGAGGCGAGCAGCCTCTTCTGCCACATGCTCCCCCTGCTTTGATGTTCTACTTCACCTCTGGCCCAAAGCAATGGAGCCATCCGACCTTAGACTGAACTTTCTGAAGTCATGAGCCAATATAAATCTTCTCTGCTTTCAAAGTTGATTTTCTCAGGTATTTTGTCACAGTGATAGAAAGTTAATACAATAATGTAATTTTAAGAAGGGTAAAGAATATGAACAGGAAGATAAAGAATAAGCAACTCAAATCTCTTTTAAGTTCATTAAAAATTTCAGCTTCCCTAATAATTAGAAATGTACAAGTTAAAATAATATCATAATGATCTACCACCTATAAAATCTGACAAACATTGGGAGAATTATAATCTCTCTTCCAGAAAGCAATCTGACAAAATGTCCTAAGTTTTGGAATCCATACCCTTTGGGAATCTGTGCAGAGAAATGGTGAATGAGATGCAAAGATTTGCTATCAGAATTCTCCAACAGTGCTGTTGGTAATTGCAAAATGAGGAAAATCATAGGAATGTGCAATAAAAGAGCTTTGATTTATATGTTATAGGATTGCCTCATACAAAAAAATGTGTCTCCATTAGCTGCTGTAGTCCAGATCTATTTCCTGACACACAATGATGCCCATTATTCATTTTTTAATAAACAGCAAGTTGAAACATCTCAGTAAGGATGAAACAATTTTATTTTCATTAACAAATGTATTTGTATATTTCTGTGTGTCAAAAATGGCATGGAAGAAGCTATATCAAGGCATTAATGTCATCCCTGGACACGTATGGCTTTTGATCTAAGAAAATTATTACTCTGAAAATATTTCTTGGTGAGCATAAAGAATGAGAACTGATTACTTAATGGCATCAGGCTGAGATAAGCGGAGGCATCTGACTTGCAGTGGGGCTATCAGAACATTCCAAGCTAGTCCAAGTTGTGTTCCTCCCTCTGCAGAGTCATTCATTGAGGACCATTGAAGTTAGGTTTACTGATCAACTTTCCCTGGCCTCTTCTGATTCACGCAGTTGACTCCAGAGAGCCTGATAGACTTGGCGCTGCTGAAGTCAAGCCCTACAATTCTATGTTCCCTTCTGCTTTTAGGGGGACTTTGTGTTTCTGTTATGATTCAGTACAAGTGATTTGAAATTTAGCTCTCAGGGAATAATTCTATTTCCTTTATTTCCAAGATGTGGAGGGGCACGAGAGCAGCTAAGTGGTGGATTCCTAGAGACAGAACATTAGCACTTTGCCTTAGGAGCAGGGAGAAGTCAAATGAGCCACAGTAAAATGATCTTTCGATAGCTCCGTTCTGCCAAGTCCTATGCTAAAGACTTCTGACTTACTATTTTTCATTTTTCTTAATACATCAAAACATGAGCAAGGATTGAGCTTCCTTTATAGGATTACTCAATCTCGCTTCCACATAAAACTAAAAATGGCTATTTCCCTTGCGGCAATTACCATCATGACCTTGCAGAAACCGCATGTGCCAGCTGGATATTCTCCAGATCATCTCTTTTAAATAAGGAAAATATCCTATTGAACTAAGAGCATGACTGATAGGAAGAAGAAGGCTGCATGGGAAAATATCGAAATTTATTATAATGACATCCATCACCCAAGGTCCCAGCAGGAAATGGAAACCCCCTCAGCTGGTTCAACAGAAGTCTCTTTAACGAAGGGACTCTTCGCAGAGGTTTGGCTTGGTTCAGAGAACCAAGGAGAGGATGGGGTACCCAGAGACCAGCAGCAGCGGGAAGCTGTCATTAGCCCTGGCCTGAGGAGGTGGGTGGGCAGGGCTGAGTGCTCTGAAACCCAGTGACTTCCCAGAGCCATCAGAAAGTATTTCCTGCACAGGGCCAGTCCTAGAAGAATGTCACCACTCCCCAGAACCATCCCCACACAGCACCACAAGAAAAGAGAGAATGAGAAAGGAAAAAAGAGGGAGAAAGGGAGACACAGAGAGATAACACTACTTCAAGTACAATTTTGGCAATGCTAAGCCATGCTTCCTCAGGGTTCACTTACATGTGGTTTTAGGAATTTAGGGTTTGCAAGAGAAACTGAACAAAACAAAACAAAACAAAGCCCAGAAGCATCCCAGAGAAATACACCATTATAGACCAAATGTGTCCTCTGCAAATTTACATGTTGAACCCTCACCTTGATGGGATGGTATTTGCAGCAGAGACTACGGAAGGTGTTTAGGTTAGCTGAGGTCATGAGGGTGAAGGTGGAGCCTTTATAAAGGGATTACTCCTGTGCTTTACCCATGTGAAGACACAGTAGGAAGGGGGCTGTTTGTAAGCCAGGAAGCAAGTCCTCATCAGAACTCAACCCTGCTGGGCTGGGGAGATAGCTCAGTGGTAGAGCATTTGCCTAGCAAGTGTGAGGCACTGAGTTCAGTCCTTAATACTGCATAAAAATAAGTAAATAAAATACCAAAAAAAAAGAACTCAACTATGATGGCACCCTGATCTCACATTTCTATGCTCCAGAACTATAAGAAGTAAGTTGATTAAGCCTCCAAGTCTATGGCACTTGGTTGCAACAGCCTGAGCTGACCAAGTCCATCCCTAAATGAAACATGCATATGTTGAAGACAGTAAAATCTTCATCAAGCACATGTCTGGTGCCAGGTATTGTGCCAAGTACTTACAGCATGGGCTCTCTTAATATCCACACTGGCAGGGTAAATACTGTTGTCCCTTTTTGACATCAGGAGAAACTCTTGTCCAAGTACTGTCCATCTCTCCCCCAGGTCCTCACCCAGCCAGAGTGGCAGGATTCATTCCTGGTGAGCAAATCACTGTAACAGGCAGCACGTGCTGCCTCAGATGAAGGGGCAACTATTGGGGTCCTAGGTCACAGGAGGGACCTGATTTATGTGGCGGGGTTGGGGTAGGACACACTTGCTTGTTGTCTGGCTCCTCTTACGAGGATACTGTCACGCCTCTCCCAGTAGGAGGCTGGTCAGTCTTGTTCGTCACTATACCACCCAGCCTGACATACAGTGAGGCACACTGTGTGAAGTGAACACATGACTGGTGTCTCATAGAATCAGTGTTTGTAACTTACATTCCCTCACCTTGATCGCTTTTTGGTACTGCAAAAATCACTTCAACAAGGGGAAACATACTGACACTTTTTTATACCAGAAGTCTGCAGAGATGTGTTTGAATACACCCTGGGCACCTTGGGTCTGGAGAGCTAAGGGGAGCAGCTCACCGGAGCAGGTTGTGGGGAAGGGATATTGTGCAGTGGGGTGACGTCCTGGGAAGAGAGAGCCACAGAGGTATGTGGCTGGATGTCATGTAAATATCTGTGAGGGTAGAGGCCTGGCCCTGCAGGAAGGTGACAAGATTGCAAAGTCACTCAGCACTGAGGGACTAGAGAAGGTTAATTGAAACCCTAACGGGGATGAGGGTTCCCATCACCCACATCAAGCAGAAATGTTGAAAGAAATTCTCAAAGATTTGTTAATGCTGTCCCTCAAACCCAGTACAAAGACTTCAAGATTAACACCCTCAGCAAGGTAATGACTTATAGTCCCCTACCGTCAGACTATGAGAAAGGCTCACTGATTTGTAATTATTACTATTATTTGCCATCGATCTGAATTTGTTTATTTTTTCTTTACTTAAGGAAAACTTGAACCCATATGATCGTTTCGAAAACTAACACTACACGGACGACTTCAACACTGAGGTCCAAATGTCGTAGTCTCCCGTAGCGGTGCGTCCTGAGCCAGGTGGGTGTGAGCACAGGGACGAGATGCTCTGGAAACTGAGTGCACTGAGGAAGGGAGGCCCCCTTGGGAAGATCACAGGATCAGCTCAGGGGAAAGTCCCAGGAACAGAGACTGGAGAAGCTGAGCTCCCTGAGCATCGACCATATCCAGGCCTGTGACTCCCACCTTCTCACTACTGGCTTCTTGGAGCTGGCAATCTTCCTCAGTATAAGACTTATTATTTATTTATTTTTAAGTTGATAAATATACAATGTGTATGTGACACAATATTTTGAAATATGTATCCCCGTGGAATGGCCAGGTTGACCCGCACCCCACCCTCCCTCCCCTCCTCCTGGCGACCACCGGCTACACTCCTCTGCTTCTGTGCTTGGCTCCGTTCACTTCCAGGTATGCAAGATCACGTGGTGCTTGTCTTCCTGAGCCTGGCCTCTTTTGCTTAACACAGTGTTCAACTTCATCCCTGTTGTCACAAATGATAGGATTTCTCTACTTTTTAAGGCAAATAGTGTTCCACCATGAGTGTATGTTACATTTTCTTTATCCATCCACTGTGAATGGACTCTTAGGTTCATTCCATGTATTGGCTATTCTCAATAATGCTGCAACGAACTTAAGGGTACAGGTGTCCCTTGGGTGTACTGATGTTAAGTACCTAGTAGCAGGGGTGTTGGGCCAGATGGTAGTTCTATGTTTAATTTTTTTTGTGGAATCCCATGCTGTTTTCCATAAGGCTACACTAATTTACATTCCCACTAATGGTGTTCAAGGTTCCCTCTTCTTCACCTCCCTGAACATTTGTTATCTTTCATTTTCCCCCTTTCTTCCTTTTCTTTTCTCTCCTTCTCCTCTTCCTCCTTCTTTTCTGCAGTGCTGCAGATGGAACCCAGGGCCTCCCACCCTGAGCTGTTCCCCCAGCCCTATCCCTCATCGTCTTGATCATAGCCGTTTGGATAGGTATGAAGTGATACCTCACTGTGGTGTTAATTTGCATTCCCTCATGAATATATGATGTTGAGCAATTTTTCATATAACTGTTGGCCACTTGTATGTCTTCTTTTGAGAAATGTCTGTTCAGGTCCTTTGCCCACTTTAAATCAGTTTACTTCTTTTTTTGATTTTGAGTTGTTACTTATATATTTTGGATATTAACCCCTTCTCAATATTTGTTTGCAAATAGTTTCTCCATTCTCTGGGCTTTGTCCTCACCCTGTTGTATCCTTGGCTGGCAGGAGGGTTTCAGTTTGACGCAATCCCCTCAGCGCATTTGCCTTCGTTGCTTGTGTTTTGGGTTCATAATCAACTTCATCCCTGTTGTCACAATCAAGAAATCATGCCTAGACCAATGCCATGGAGCTTTTCTCTTGTGTTTTCTTCTAGCAGTTTCACAAGTGTTTAATCCGTTTTGAGTTGGGTTTTGTACATGGTATAATTTTTGTTCTTCTGCACGTGGATATCCAGTTTCCCAATACTTCATTGAAGACTGTCCTCTCCTCGTCGCATGTTCTTGGCATCTTTGTTGTAAGCACTTGACATGTGTCTGGTACTGGTCCATTACTGCTGTGGGTAAGATGACCCGGGACAAAAACAAGCTCAGAACTGGAGTTTCAGCTAGGACTTGGCCATCTGACCAGTAAGTAACTCAGGCACCTTGAGAAGACAATGCAGGTGTTTTGGGGCTAATAACTTGTTCCCTCAAGGGGTGAGCCAGATTTCTAACACTATGACAGTTTAGAATGAGATATAGAGATGCTGAAGTAAACCAGATGATACTATTCATGCTTTCGCCCAAAGCTCAAAGAGACATTTGAAATGGAGACTGAGGACTGGACACATTAGAACAAAGACAGCCTAGCCTTGTGATTCCACTTGAAATGCGTAATTAAGTAATTGATTTTAAATTAAGCTTAAGATTTGATTGAATTTATATATAGTATTGGAATGTTCAAATGAATTTGAGATTCACTATTATTTAAAGGTTCAATTTATTAGATTTATTACTATTGTTTAAGTATTTGGAACAGCTTTGCTACTTAGGATAGGCACTTGAAGTGGTTTAAAGGAAAACTGAATATATTAAATTTATAACAGCAATTTAACATATTTGAGGGAATTTAATTAACCACAATGTAAATGGGAATGGTTGTTTAAGGGAGTTCAATTTGTTCAACTTGATATAGCCATTGTTTTGCTAGATATATACCTAAAGAATTATAATTTGAATGTCAAATAGTTAAACCACTTTAAACAGGTTTTAAAATTTGGCATTTCCTGGGGTGAGGGTGTAGTTCAGCACTTGCACTAGCATGAGCAAAGTCCTGGGTTCCATCATCAGCATTGGAGGAAAGACAAAGGGATGGACTTCCTCCTTTCCAGTTTCCTTTGGCCTTTGTCTAAGGGACTCAGGGGTCCCCGTGCTTTCTGAGATTAGTGGGGAGCTGGGAGCTGATAGCTACCATGAAATCTTGGGACAAGCAGAGAGAGATACTGCTGCCTCCCTAGAAGGGTCAAAAAAGAGACCTGGCTTTGCCTCTGGGGGCTAGTACATTGCAAGAAAGCCACACACACTTCCCAGAAGGAGATGTTTTCAGTGACAAATGTCAACATCAGATGGAACCAGACCACATCTGACATAGCCTGGATTACCTCTCACCCAAGCCTGCCCACTTTTCATGTGCCTGTGCTAGAACATGGTCTTGGAGTAAGAATGGCTGTTATTATTACTACCTGTCCAGTGCTATACAGACAACATCACTACTTAACTCTATTTCAATGAATTTTATGTGGAAGCTGGTTTCAAGGAATTACAATTCTTAAAGATGATGAAAGAAAATAGAAACAAGATTTGAATTCAAAATAATTTTTAAAATAAAAAAATAAAACTATCCCAAATATTTTTAAAAGGATTAAAATGACAGTTGCGGGCTGGGATTGTAGCTCAGCGGTAGAGCGCTTGCCTTGCATGCCTGAGGCCCTGGGTTCGATCCTCAGCACCATGTACAAAGCAATAAAATAAAGACATTGCGTCCATCTACAACTGAAAAAAAAAAAAATGACAGTTGCTTGGTGAGACCCTAAGCAACTTAGCGAGGCCCTGTCTCAAAATAAAAAACTAGAAAGGGCTGGGAATGTAGCTCAGTGGTTAAGTGCCCCTGGGTTCAATCACCAGTACCAAAAAAAAAAGCATTTGTGGAGCTGACACAGCATAAGACAAAAAGACAGAGTGCACTTATCTGGCTGGCAGTAATTAGAAATTAGGTGGCACATTTTAAGCCAAAGAATTAAGCAGCCTCAAAGGAAAGAGTTATTATGATAAGAATGAGACACAGGCTGTATCTCGATCATCCACTGGAATCCTCACCTCCATGCACCCCAAACAGCATATCCAAATAAAAATCCCCCACAAGACAGAGAAGGACAAATATTTCCTGGATGTGACAGAAACCCAATCAGAACACACTGACACGCATAGAAGAGGACATACACTTGCTTTCTCTGACCTGGCTGGTGATGAAGCAAGGACCAAGGTCTCAAGTACCCAGCCCTCTAATGCCCTCTAGGACAAGATTTAGTGGAGTTTAACAAAACTAAAACCTAAACTATGTAGATTCTAATGAAACAGGACAAGGATTGAGTAAAAGGTGTTTTCCTGTATGGATGGTAAATGTATTCTAAACTAACTGTATAAACAAAATAGGAATGGAATAATATGCATATGAGCTGTACCCACATCATTTAGAAGCACCATTTTGAAGTCATAGATAAGGAATACACACACGCACACACACACACACACCTCTGTTAAGTTTCAAAGGCTATCTTAAGATTTCCAATTGTTAGCTTACTCTGTTGACGTTGAGTTTGAACGTAAAATAAAATACCTTGGTAAGACCATTTTTTCTAAATGCAGTTGACGTTTAGCTATGACGACTTACAATGAGTCCTTCCACAAGATTTTTATTAAGATGGAATGGGTAGATATTTAAGACAAAGGAAATGATAGTAACAACTTGCTCTGGAAAGAATGAACCCAATTCCCATGAGAAGAGCAACTTAGTCGCCTCCTGACACTACCACAGTGGCTAATTGCAGTGTGAGCTTTGGAGGGAACAAATGACGTTCAAACCGCAGCAGCAACCTCTACTCTCATTGCCGTCACTGCAGATTTTTCCTTATTTTTGAACTTTATGGAAATACAATAATATGGCAGGATTTATTTTTGTGTATCTGTTTGTTTGTTTTTTTTAATTCAACATAGTGTTTGTGAGGTCCATCCGGGTTACACGAGCACCAATAGTTTGCTCATAGTCATTACTGTATCACATCCCATCACATGACTATTCTACAATTTATTTATTATACTATTGATAATGGATCATTGTTTTATGTTCAGTTTAGGGCTATTATGAATGGCATTACAATGGCCATTCTACTTGTACATGTCTTTTAGTATGTGAATAGCAGATTCTACCAATTTTCCAAAGCGATTTTGCCAGTTAGCTTATGCTGCGTAACAAGTTGCATGAAAAGTAGTGGCTTACAATGGCTGTTCTCTGGGTCAGCAGAGTGGACTGGACTCACCTGGAAAGGTTCATTTGTACTCCATGTGTGTTTGCTGAATTCAGTCCTGCACTCACAGTCAGATGGCACTTGGTGGCTTCGTTCACAGGTCCAGCAGGCAGTGGGTTGCCACTAAGAGCAAAGGAGCCATGGATCACTCATCATCTGCCAGTGTGGCGTGGGTTAACTTACAAGTGACAGTGGCATGGTTCCCAAGACCAGCAAAAGAGGAAACTCCAACATATCAACTCTTTTCAAACCTCTTGTGTCACATTTGCTAATGTCTTGTTGGCCAAAGTATGTCACAGGGCCAAGCCTAGATTCAAGCTCTGGAGAGATGGACCCTGTGGAGGGAGAATCTGCACAGTCAAATTGATGTGTTAATTGCAAATGTACACACAAAGTGAAAAGTTGTGGCCATTTTTTAAACTTGCTACAATATTTATTTATGCTCCTGCTACCAGTAATAAGAGATCCAGTTGCTCTTATCCTCACCAAGACTTGGTATTATCATTTTTTTTTCATTTTAGCCATTCTTCCAGGTGAGTGGTAACATCTTATTGTGTTTTTAGTTTTTGTTTTTCTAATGACTAATGCTGTCAAACACTGTTTGTGCTTATTGTCTTTTTGGATATACTCTTTCTTGGAGAGTCTACTCAAGCTTTTTGTTTATTTTTAATTGGATTACCTGCCTTCTCAATTATTTGTAGGATGCACAAACTGTATGTGAGCATGCACACCCACACACATACATTACTTACAAAAATATATACATACACATACATTTATACATATGTATGTGTGTATATATGTGTCTGTGCATATAGAATATAAACTTGATTTGTGTATTCTCACAGTTTGTCACTTGCCTTTTCATTATTTTAATGGTGATTTTTTATTGGCAATTACTGGGAATTTAACCCAGGGATGTTTTATTAATGAGTTACATACATCCCAGTGCTTTTTATTTTTATTTTTTATTTTGAGACAAGGTCTCTCTCAGTTGCAGAGGCTCACCTCAAACTTGTGATCTTCCTGCCTTAGCCTTCAGAGTCACTGGAATTATAGGCATTAATGGTGCCTTTTGATAAATAGAAGTTCTTAATTTTTAATAACATTCAAATTTCACATTCTTTTATTTATTTATTTTTTGGTACTGAAGATTGAACTCAGGGGCACTCCACCACTGAGCCACATTCCCAGCCCTATTTTGTGTTTTATATAGAGACACAGTCTCACTGAGTTGCTTAGTGCCTCGCTGTTGTTGAGGCTGGCTTTGAACTCGCGATTCTTCTGTCTCAGCCTCAGTGCCGGGATTACAGGCTTGTGCCACCACACCCGGCTTCACATTCTTTTCATATGTGATGCTTTCAGTGTCCTGTTTGAGAGCTCTTGGTCTATACCAAGGCAATCAAGATGTTGTCCTGTGTTATCTTCTAGAAGCTGTATGATTTCATCTTTCCCATTTAGGTCTTTGATCTATCTGGGATTGAGTTGGGGGTATGAAATAAGAGATCAAGTTTTATTTTTTCCCATTAGAAACCTCATCTCTTATTGAAGAGACCACTCTTTTTTCCTGATCTCTCTGTTCTAGTAGAGCACTCTATTTCCATCCATAATCACCATAGTTAACTAGTTCTCATATACCATAGGTATTTAATCTAACCTTATAATAAATCTTAATATTTGGCAGTATGTCTTCCAATTTTTTTTCTTCATCATAATTGTTTTCATTCTTCTTGGTCCTCTGTACTTCCAGATATATTTTGAATCAATTTGTCAATTTCCAATTTGTCAATGACCTACAAATTATATTGTATATGTTAATTGATTTGGGTGGAATTAACCTTTAAAATATTGAACATGGTTCAATACTGAATATTCATTGATTTGAATGATGTTCATATCATTGAATATGAGCATGATATATACTTTCATTTAAGTCTTTCCAACATTCAGGAAGTTTCATAGTTTTCAATGCAGAAACTTTGCCCATCTTCCATTGCACTTATTTCTATCAATTTGATGATTTTTGCCTCTATTGTATGTGAGATTGTCTTTTAAGTATTGTTTTCTAATTTTTTCCCTAATATTTAGAAACACAGTGCTAGCTTCAGGGTTGTCTAATTGTTGCCTTTTGAGGGCAATATTTTTTTCTAATACTAAATCTTCCCCTTTTAACTATGGCTTTTAGCAATCTTACTGTGACATGCCTACATGTGTTTTTCTTTTGTATTTATCTTGCCCAGAGTTTATAGAACTTTAAAAAACTGTGTCTTGATTTCTTTTTGTTGTTGTTGTTGTTATTTTGATAGTTCTTGTCAGTTTTGGGAAATAGGTTCTGCTCTGTTCTCTCTCCTCTCTTGGAATTTTTTTTAAAATTTTTCTAGTTGTTGATTGACCTTTATTCATTTATTTATATGTGGTGCTGAGGATCGAACCCAGTGCCTCCCACATGCAAGGCAATCACTCTACCACTGAGCCACAATCCCAGCCCCCTCTCTTGGAATTTTAACTGCACATACATTTGAACTTTCTACCAGGTCCCACATATTTTTTCACTCCTTTGTCTATTTTTTTAAATATTTTTTCTCTGTGCTTCAATTTGGATTTTTTTTGAACTGACCTATCCTCTAGTTTGCTAATTCTCTTTTCTGCTTTTAATTACTATTAAATACAGGTTTTGAGTTCTCACTTGATTATATTTTTCTTTTATAGAATTGCCACTTAATTTTTTTTATAGATTCCAGTTCTTGGTGAAAACCACTCTATTTTTGTCTTCATGACCATTTCAATCATAGTTATCCTAAAGTTGGAGTCTCATGAATGGAATGTCTAGATTGCATGTATTTCTTTTTCTGTTGTTACAGCTTCTTTCTTTTTTCCTCCGAAATTCTGGTTACCCGCCACGTTTTCTGGCATGTCTGATAATTGAATTGGGTAGAATTAACCCTTAAATTCAATTTTGGATTGAATGCTGGACATTGCTTATAAACACTACAGAGGCAGGAGATGAAGACTGCCTTCTCGCAGAGAGGATTCGATTTTAGTTTGGCAGCAGATTCCCTGATCCAGTCAGAGCTGTTTGAAGTTGAGTTTCAGGTTTTACAAGGGCTACCTTCTTTCTTACTTGCCCTTGTTCCTCTGATGTGGATCATTAGGGGTCTCAACTACATTTGGGCATGTTTGCCAGGAATCCTCTTTTTTGTAGTCTTGAACTCTTGAACTTTTGTCTTCCAGCACCATGAGGCCACTAAATCTCTGGTCAGCAAGCTCTTTGTCAGGTGGTTGCTTGGCCTCTTGCCTATTAGATTGTGCGTGCTTAGCTGAGAAGTAGGCTAAGACCTTGAGGGGAAGCTACAGAGAATGTGAGGATCAGTTCTCGAGTAAGCTGGCTTCTCAAATTCTTGTAGTTAGTTAGCCACTACTTTTCATCTCCCTAGCCCAGTGAGAGTCTAGGAGCACTAGGTCATCTTATTTATTTATTTGATCTCTAATCCCCAGAAAATTCTCTGGGACAAATTTCTGTGGGAGCCCTCTGGCTCACCTCAATGCATTTGACTTTTCCCAGGATTTTGGCCCCATTAAGTTCTAGCTCTTTGGTTACTTACTATCTGTTATTTTTATAGCTGTTTTACTTGGGATTGTTTTAGCTTGCCTTTACAGTTGTTCTGTGGGAGAGTCAGTCTGATACAAGCTACTTGTTCATAGGCAGAAGTAGAAGTTTCTCATTCCTTAAATGTTTAAAGAAGAATAACATGTTCTCAGAAACCTGCAGTGTGTAGAAGGAAGATCCTTTCTCTTTGCTCAAGTGTAGAAGGCTTCTTGTGATGTTATGTGTCTTCCCAGCTCCTTTGCTCCACATTTGACTTCAAGCAGACTTGGAGACTTCTGACAATTGGGTTACACGTTCTGTAACTTTCCATCACTCTCTGAGGACCTGACTTTCCTCAGAACTCTGGGGGGAACAGAATGATTTTTCTTGGCTGTTTAGGAGCTGGGAGTGTGGTTATGGCAGCATTGGCTGATTTTCCAAGACTGGGTTAACCTTGATGAATCCATGGGGATAAAAGATGGGTTTGTGTCATGCAAACCTCCATGAAGGAAAACAGCTCAAATAACTCCCTCTTAAGATAAGGCTGTTGCCATGCCTAAGGAAATGGTTTCCATAGAAAACAATAATAAAAACAGCATTCTTTCTAAAGGGGCAGGAATGACACTTAGGTATCCAGATTTTAAAATAATTTAAAACAACAGGAAATGTTCAAAGAGTCAGCTATTTCAGTTTTACAGCCCCTCCTATTCTGAATCGTAGAAAAGCCCGTTCCTTGTGTCCTCCTTGTGCCTGAGAGGGGTTATTGAAATGTCCTCAGCCTTTTCTACTTAGAAATGTGAAAGTCTGGGGGCTGGGATTGTGGCTCAGTGGTAGAGCGCTTGCCTCGCATGCGTAAGGCACTGGGTTCGATCCTCAGCACCACATAAAAATAAATAAATTAAGATATTGTGTCCATCTACAACTAAGAAAAATATTTAAAAAAAAAAAAAAAGAAATGTGAAAGTCTGGCCCTACAGCCAGACATTCTCATTTTCTGTCCATTGAGAACATTTTCTCCCCTGTAAATTTTTTTTTTTTTTTTTTGGTACTGGAGATTGAACTCAGGGGCACTCGGCCATTGAGCCACATCCCCAGCCCTATTTTGTGTTTTATGTAGAGACAGGGTCTCACTGAGTTGCTTAGTGCCTCACCGTTGCTGAGGCTGGTTTTGAACTTGCGATTCTCCTGTCTCAGCCTACCTAAGTGCTGGGATTACAGGCTTGTGCCACCGCGCCCGGCTTTCTCTGTAAATTTTTGAGTTTTTTTTTTTAATAGATTGAATTGACCAACTATTGTGAGCTTATCTTGTGAGAAATAATTTGGCTTTGATAAGAATTCTTTGCTATTTTTCTTTCATATCTTTGACATGTTTTCCATAGGTATCCAGAAATTGCTCCCTGCTTGAAGAAACTTTCTAAAACATGTCCTTTCCTTTCTAGTTATGGTAGCGTTCAGATGGTGGGAATACAGACATTGGATTATGAAAAATATAAAGTATGCTTCTAATACTTTTACAAACTAATTTATTAACAATCACTTTTTGCATCTGGTGGTGCAACTGAGCCCATGAGAGAGAGATTTGTGGGAGGCAGGGTCAGTCACTAGTGTTCAGGAGCTGGAAGAAAACTTAGTCACGTGGATTTGCCCATCAACTTTCAGGCGAAGCACAAGATTGCTATTCTCCAACCTTAAAGACAGTTTTAGAATTTTATGAAACAGAGCAATGAAAGGTGATTTCAAATACATCTCCATAATGGGTCTGATCTGTGCTTAGAAATGCCTCCAGGGTGAATTCTACTAGCCTTAGAGGATGGCTTGCCTAGTGGCTGGTGCACACAGCACTCAGACATACCTATCCAAGGGAAAGTGGTTGTTATCCTCTGGTGAAGTCACTGTAACCAGGTTATCCTTGCCAGAGCTGTTAGCGATTAGAGCTTGTTTGGGCATCTGAGCATGCCCAGTTCTGTCTGCTATTGTTAAAGAATTGCAACATCCCAAAAGAAATAAATGACAAGACCAGGGGAATAAAAAGCTGGGGCTGTGAGTGAGGCCTTGCTATTTAGAGAGAATTTGAAAAGAGCTGTGGGGGAGGGGCTGGCAACACAAATAAAGAGGGAATTAAAAATAGATATTTTGATCTTGTGGTAAAAGGAATCCTCTCATCTTTCAAAATGAAATTCTAAAGCTGCCTCCTTTTAGAAACCTGCTGATTACCTCAGCCAGGAGTGAACACCTGGTCTCTCTCCTTTAGCATCCACGGCTGCTCTCACGAGGTCCCCATTGCTATCACCAGGGTGCAGGTGCTTCTGTGGGAGACGTCCTGTCTAAAGCCGCTTTGTGCCTTCAATTAAAATAGTTTATGTGACCTCAAGCAAATGATGTAATTTCTAAGCCTCAGTTTCCACCTATAAAAAGAAAATATCTGACGTTTTTCACTAAGATCAAGTGTAAAAGGAGGATAACAATAGTGCCTACCTACCTAATTGGGATTCTGTAAAGATTAAACAAATAACTCAAGGTAACTGTGTAACTCAAGGTAACTGCTGCCTTGAACATCCTGATATTCAATTAAATAGGTCTGTGTGTGTATGATATGCAAACACACATACATGCATACATATATAAACACACACATATATGTATGTATGCACACGGAGATGCTACACATACATATATATACCCATATATTTACTTTAATATCTATATTAAATCTGCATTAATTTAATATCTATATTAATATCTATATTTATCTATCTATATCTCTAGCAATCTCTTTATCTACCTGTGATGTTATTCCAGAGCTACCTGGCTAAGATGAAGGAAGAAAAATCAGTACCTGGCATACTTTTTAAATGTATGTCCCCCTTCTGCTTAGTCTTTACAGTGTCCTCATCCTAACAGAAGCTGACTGTGAGGCGGTGATATTAGACAAGAAAGCATGTTCCCAGCAGTCAAAAGAGCTGCTTTCTTGGTACATTAGGGCACCTCTCCAATAGGCTGCTGTCACCACCTCTGTGGTCACGGAGGGGCTGCTAAGTGATTTCATTGGCAAGGCCTTGGGTTTATAGAAACATCTTTCCCATCAAGCAAAGACTACGGGCAAATCGACAGATTACCTCAGAATGGGTCCAAGGACCTCTTCTCCCAGTCAGACCTGAGCAGCTCACTCCTGATTGCTAAGGTGCTCCTCCCAGGTGTCTAGGGTAACTGCTATCTCAACAGGCCTGGGATAGTGCTCAGGTTATTCCTAGTATGAAGATGACAATCTGCTTCTGTACCTAAAGGTCCCTAACTCCTCTCACTATTTATGTCTTTCCTGCCTGCCTTCCCACAAGCCCTTTCAGACTGGCCTCCCCTGTCCTACAACACTCTCTGAGAGGACAGCAAGACCACCTAGTTTCCACACACAACATTCTTCGGAGACTTCCACGTGGCTCTCTTCAGCAACCTTTAACACTGTTTAGGACGCAGCTCCTTTAAAAACTGGCCCTTTAGCCAAGCGAGAACGTGGAAGTGCACGCCTGTAATCCAGCAATTTGGGAGGCAGAAGCAGGAGGATACCAAGTTTGAGGCCAGCCTCAGCAACTTAATGAAGGCCTAAGCAATTTAGCAAGACTGTGTCTCAAAATAAAACATAAAAACAGCAGGGGATGTGGCTTGGTGGTTAAGAGCCCCTAGATTCATCCCTGTTTTAAAAAAAACAAAAACACAGGGTGTCTTTTCTTGGCCTGTTCGGAGCCACGCTCTGGCTTTTTCTCCTCTGACCAGCCCTTCCTTTTTGCCTTTGCTCCTCCTATTTTCCAGCCCTTACATCTCAGTGTTCCCCAGGTTCTTCCCTTAGGTGCGTTCTTCCTGGTTGGACATATTCTTGAACCCATTCACTCACAAGCTTGTTAAAATAACGGGCCAAATGCAGGAAAGTTTAATTTAAAAATTAAAAAAATATATACCAAATTCTAAGCCGGGTGTGGTGGCTCACACCTGTAATCCTTGCACTTTGGGAGGCTAAGACAGGAGAATGGCGAGTTCAAAGCCAGCCTCAGCAATGGCGAGGCGCTAAGCAACTCAGTGAGACTCTGTCTCTACATAAAACACAAAATAGGGCTGGGGATGTGGCTCAGTGGTCAAGAGCCCCTGAGTTCAATCTCTAGAAGCAGTACCAAAAAAAAAAAAAAAAAAAAAAAAAAAAAATATATATATATATATATATATATATATATATATACCAAATTCTGGACATAAACACCAGTTACTTTTCTATATTTATTTATGCATATAGTTGCATAACTTTATAAAAATTGGGTCATTCTATACATGCATAGCAGCCTGCTTTTAGAAAGCCCAGTAATACGGTTTGAATATACTTAAAGGTCAAGGCAGGATTGACCATCATTTTCAGTGTGAGATATTGTACTCACTTATCAGTGCTGCTGTAACAGAGTTCCATGGAAAAACATGTTCCAACATGTTTTTCTGACTCACAAAATCAATTTTGCTTACAGAACAAAAACTGATTTTCTCACAAGTCTATGGTTAGAAGTTGGAGATCAAGGTGTCAACTGCGTTGGTTTCTCCTGAGGCCTCTCCTTGACGTGGAGATGGCTGTCTTCTCCCTGGGCCTCCATGCGTCTTCCTCTCTGTGTGTCTGAGGTTATAGATTATGACTCACCTCTTCAAAGGCCCTTTCTCTAAGTACAGTCACAGCTAAGGTCCTGAGAACAGACCTTCAACATGCGAATTTGTTGACTGTGAGGCACAATTCACCTGTAACACATGTATTTTAAAAAGCAATTCTTCATCCATGGTCATGTAAGCCACGTTTTCAAATGTTCAAACACTCCCATGATAGGTGTCTTTCACTCTCGGTTCTGGAATTTTCTTTCTATTCCATTGAGTGATGACGAGAAGATTTCAGTCTGGACCAATGCCTGCTTCCCCCGTGAGACTGTCCGCAGGTAGACACTGTTTTGCCTGTGACCCTGCTCTATTGTGTGCACCGTCATTGAGCCGGTTATCCACTGTGCTTGTGGGAGAGTCCTCAGGCATGGTTTTTGTCACTACTCTTAGTCACAGTGGTTCTCACGCACCTCTGTGTTCCCACAGTCTATAGCATATGCCCAGACTCTGTGGATGTGTCATAGTTTGGATCTAGAATGTCCCCCAAAGTCTCTTGGTCTCCAGCTGGTAGAGCTTCTGGGAGGGGTGGAAGCTTTAGAAGGCAGGGCCTAGGTAGGAGACAGGCCACTGAGGCTGTGTCCCTGAAGGTGTACCTTGTTCCCAGCTCCCCACTCTGCTTCCTGGGACCATGAAGTGAGCAGCTTAGCTCTGCCCACTGTGATGCTCTGTCCACAGCAAGGGGGCCAGGTGCCATGGACTGGAACCTCTGAAACTCAGCCAGAATACAGCGGTCCTCCTTTTAAATTCTTTATCTCATGTATTCTGTCACAGCGATGGAAAGCCTGCTACCACAGGAAGGATGAAGTTCACCAACATTACCGAAACCTGCCTTGGCACCCCATGCTTTTAAGGCTCAAACCTGACATTGCTCATGTCACTTAGGCTCCTTCTCTCTCTTTCTCTCTCTCTCTTTTCTGGATTCTCTATTTCCATACTCTCTTTTTTCATTCTATAGAGATTTTTGTCCAAAGCTTTGCCTCAAACTCACGGAACATCTATGTTAATCTAGATAGCCACAAGTTGTTTCATTGTTAAGACACCAAAGCCAAGAAAATGGATTTTTTATTACCTACTTTCCCTTGTGCCAGGAGGACAATAAATATTTAGTTGAAAAGTGCTGATGGAGGTCAAGTAACATGGCAAGCTTTTCTTATGGTGATGGTTTTATACATGGACAGGAGGGGCCATGGTGGAGGCCCCACTGTGTGCATATGTAACTCAGCCCTTCACCTTATTGACACTTCTCCAGTGAATTAGGCATGCTCTTCTTTCCAAGCATTCCTTCTAACCTATGCTTGACAGCTCTCGAATTTTGTCTGAACCTCAGTGAACAACACTGGTCACAAAGCACCATTGCTCTCTCAGTATGTGGATGCAGACCTCCTTCACCAACAGAAAAGGCCTCACTATTTTCAGAATAGGAAATGTCAAAAGGAAGTTTCCTTAGAGTTGGTGCTTTCCAGAAGATAGATTTCTATCTGAGATAATGTATTGTTTAAAAAATCTTTTACTCATTTCTGAACAAATTGGGGTATGAAAGTGATATGGTAATTTCATCCTTCAAAAAGATATTAAGAAATGTGTAGGAATACAACAATTATTATAGAAAATAGTTTACTGAGAACATGATAATCTCCCTGGGCTTACTGTATAGCTTAAGAAGTAAAATATTCTGTGTTCCATTTAAATTCTTATCCTCTTTTGCATTTCCCCCTATCCATCCCTTGCAGAGATAACAAATATTCTCAATTTTGTATTTAGCATCCTTTCGAGTTTTTCTTTTAAATTTTAATATATATGCATTTAACCATAAGTAATATATTCTATTACAATTCACAAAAGTTATCATAATATTTGCAAACTTCAGCAAATTTCTCTTTTCATTGAAAAATTTACATGTTTATTCTTATAGATCTAATTATTTCATTTCATTTTACTAATTATTTCATTTCATATAATGTCTACCATGTGACTAGTCTGCAATTTCTTGAAATAGTCTCCCACTGATGGACATTAGGTTGTTTCTAGTTTTGATTTTTTCACTGTTAAGGCCATGGTTCTGGGATTGCCCTGGAACATGTCTTCTCACGCTCAGCACTGAGGGCCTAGATGGATGCAGTATGTGAGAGCGCCACTATTTCACCTCATTGCCAACATCAGGAATTGTTTCAAACTGGGTGACTTAAGAAACAAAGATTTATTTTTCATAGTTCTGGAAGCTAGAAGTCCAAGATTAAAGTACCAGCCCTCTCAGTTCCTGGGCTCTTTCTGGTTTTCAGATGATCATTTTCCTATTGAATCCTAACATGGCAGTGAGGATATATATAAAGAGAGAGAGAGAGAGACAGAGAGAGAGGAGGGGGGAGGGAGAAACTAAGCACTCACAATTCTTCTTATAAGTGCACTAACCTCACTCACGGGCTCCATCCTCATGACCTAATTACTTCCCAAGGGCCCCATCTCCGAATATCAACATGTTGGGATTAGGGTTTCAACATATGAGTTCTGAGAGGGACTCAAATGTTCAATAGACAGCATTAATCTAAATCTTAGACTGCTCAAATTCCATCTTTAAATAGAGATATTTAAAGATTCAAATATTTAATCATAAGTTTACATAAAAAAAGGGCTCCTAGTTAGGGAGTTTACATGAATGACCATTGAATAAAAAACATGAAGAATTCATTTCAATAAACTTTCTTCTTGAAAGAAATCCTTGAAGAGATTGTATCTAAGTTGACTTCAGTCAAAAAATGGCAACTTAAATAAGTCTACATCATCCTCTCCCATTTTTAATTTGCAACTTCTACTCCTAAGCTGGAGAGAGAACACTGCTGAAATTCAGGGATAAGGGCTAGTCTCAAACCCAGAAATCCAGCATGAGTCCCTTTTTCTCTGGGCAGCAGAGTTTGAGGACTGGAGCTGGGGAACTCTGGATGAGCATCAGGAAGGGCCTCCTGGAACAGGTGTGGTCTGAGAAGTCCATCCATCCTTGGAAGTAAAGGCAGCCCTGTGTACAGCAGTTTCCCTGGTAGCACACAACTGAGGAGAGACCCACAGGACAACTACAAAAGTTTGTCATGTGAATTTCACTGCAGGCTATCACAGAATAATTGGTAACTAAATAGGTCCTGTCTCCACAAATGGTTAGAAAATGAGCCAAAATATATGAAGCAGCAGCTTTTAGAAATTGTACAACAGGCAGAAAATGAGGTGAGTGCTACAATCACCTCAGCTCTTTGCCCAAGGGAATTTTCTGGACCATTGAACAAGGAGAAGGAGCTCTGGCACACTCCAGGCATTCATAGTGCCAGAAAGGGCAGTATTCCAGGGATTGGTTGTTACTCTAGCTATAGAATGAAGACTACTCTAGACCCAAATTACAAAGTTTATAAGCAAACCTTGAACTGCTTACGCTGTTTCGGCAGAGAGTTAATTGTCCAATAGGAACAAACAAAGAAACAAAAACAACTGAATAAATGTGCTGGTCCACTTTCTGTTACTGTAACAAAATGCCCAGAATAATAAACATAAAAAAGATGTATTTTGGCTCACAGTTTTGGAGGTTTTAGTGTATGGTCAGTTGTCCTGTTGCTTTTGGGCTTGTGGCAAGGCAGAGCACAATGGCAGGGAGCATGTGTCCAGAAGCTGCTGACCTCATGGTGACTGGGAAGAAAAAGAGAGGAAGGGGCTGGACTCCCACTAGCCCCTCAAGGGCTTTAGGGACCTAAGTTGCTCCCACTAGGCCCCACCTCTTAAGGTTCCACTACCTCTCAATAGCACCACAGGCTGGGAACAAAGCCTTCAACACATGAGCTTTTGGTGGAAACTTACCCTAGCAACAGCAATAATAGACACCCTTGCTCTCAACAATGTAGCGTTTACAATGTCTGGCAACAATACAGAATTACTAGACAAAGAAAGAAGCAAGTAAACCTGACCCATGAACAACAGAAAAACTAAGGTATAAGAATCAACCATGAGGTAACTTAGATGCTCTAATTAGCAGACAAGGACTTTAATAGTGCTTACAAATATGTTCAAGGACTTAGAAAATATGACCATAAGTCAAGAGACGAAGAAAGCTCAGCAATGAAGGAAAACTCCAGAAAAATTAGAAATGGAAATTATACAAATATGAATCAATATTTTCCCATATTGCATAAAGAACAAATATAAACTAACAGATCTAAGAAGTTCTGAAACTTAGCTTAGGCCACAAAAATATAAAGAAACCACAGTTGGGCACCTCACAGTCAAAGCAGACCAGAGACCCCCGCCCAGATGATCCTTAGCATAATTAAGCAGAAACCCCCACCGTATTTGTAACATACAAGTTTCTCTTCTTGTAAGAAAGCTTTTTACACAAAATATCAGCAAAAACTTCTGCAGAGGGCATTGTGGTGTGTAGCTTCCTTTCTTGTAAATGTGAGGTTTGCAGAAAATAATAAAAACCTGCAAAACCTCTGTCTAGTCTAAAAAAAAATTGAAGAGCACCTGTCATGTAACCCTTCAAACCCCTCCCCTGCTTGGGAATAAAGTTCCAAGAATTTCCAGACTCGAGGTCCAGAGAATTTTAGGTGATAGCTCCTCTGGACCTTTTAGCCAATAAACTCTGCTTCCTGAAAATTCCTTGGGTGTCCAGCCTCTTCTGTCCTACATCAAACTGAAGAGTCCTGAGAGTCCCCTTTTTCTGATGGATCACCTACTGGGGAACAGCATCACAGGTGAGAGGTTGCTTCTCATCAGAAACAATGGACATTAGAAGAGAGGATTTCACATCTTTGGAGTACTGCAGGGTAGCACCCATCACCTCAGATTCTAGATCCAGTCAAAATATCCTTAGGAAGTGAAAGCAAACCAAGATAACCCCAGATAAAGGAAACCTTTCTTTAGCATTTCTTTAGGTTGAAATAAATTGATACTAGATAGAAATTTGGAGCTACAGAAAGGAATAAAGAGAATCAGAAATGATAAGTATATGGCTGAATATGAAAGGGTTTTTTCCTTGTGATGTCTTTAAGTGACATATGAGTTTGTTGCTGTTCTTTCAGAGACACAGACTTATTTAGGGAAGTAGATACATGTTCGAGGGACAATGCCAGCCATCTTTCAAGTGAGACATTTTGGGGTAAAGCAAGTACCACACATTCCACATTCAAGGGAGAATGTGGGTGGGCCATCTCCAGACAAGAGACAGTCAACACAGGAGTATTTAAAGCAAAAATTAGGCCATCACTTTTGTGATTTATAATTCGTAGTTATGTGACATCAATTGCAGGAAATAGGGGTAAATAGAACAATACTGTTTCAAGATTTTAAAACTTATATTAAACTCTAAAGACTGTGATAAGTATGCATATTTTAGCTCATAGAATAACTACTAAAAAAAAGGCAAAAGCCAATAGAGGAAATAAAATGGACTATGAAGAAAGTTTTGATAAAAGTCAAAAGAGGGCAAGAAAGGAGTAAATATCAGAATCAAATATCAGCCCAGACTAATAGAAAACAAAATTTTAAAAATGAAAGGTCTAAACCCAACTATCAATAATCACATTAAATGTACAAATGTACCCATTAAAAACAGATGGTCAGACTAGGTTAAAAAAAAAAGGCAAGACCTAATTCCATGCTATTTAAGAGTTACCCTATATAAAGTATCAGAGAAAATGAAAGTCAAAAGTGGAAAAACCTATATCATGCAAATAAGAAATCTGGAACAGCTAAATTAATACCAAATAAAATAGACTTCAAGACAAGAAATATAAACACATTTCAATAAGTTTAAAAGGATTGAAATCACACAAGTTCTCTGACCACAAAATAATTTAATTAGAAATGAACAATCCACTTTTAAATAAACCAGGGGTAAAAGAAAAATTCACAAGGAAAATTAGAAAACACTTTGAAAACTGATGATGAAGATATAACATTAAAAAATGTGTGGGCTATATCTAAGGTGGAAAGTTAGAGTTTAAAATACATTACAAAATTCAAAAGCCAAAAACAAGCTAGGAAAACAAGGCAAATTAAACTCAAAGCAAACAGATGCAAGGTAATTATAAAGATAAGGGTAAATATAAATGGAGTAGAAAGCAAGCAAGAGAAGACGACTCCCTCAGCCTGGTAAATGGTATCTGCAAGAATCCCAGAGGTAGAGTCACCCTTAATGAAATATTTGAGGCCTCCCCACAAGCCTGAGGACATGCAAGGGTGCTGTGGGCTTTGTTCAATGTACTCGCTGCCCTGGCATCCGTTTTTAGGCCTCCCATGAGCTGTTTAAACCCCGTGGTACCCCAACCCCTTGGACTTAGTTAAAACTTCCCCTGGGGGGGGGAGTGGGGGTTCCCACAGCTGCTTGTTCCTCCTCACCAGGGCTGACCCGACTCAGCCTCAGCCTCTACAACCACGGAACCTGAGGGTCAGCAGCACCAAGTCAACAAGTTCTCCCCTTTGTGTGTATGCACACTTGTGTGTGGGGGTGTGTGTGTGTGTATGTGTGTGTGTGTGTGCTTAGCTAGCCCACCCACAGCCCTGCAGGAAAGCCCAAAGGATAACACAGGCTAGTAAGAACCCAGGCGCCCAAGTCTCTCCTCCCTTTCTCTCTCCCTCACCTGCTGGTTCAAGTCCTCATCCCTGCCAGACACCCCATGGGCCTCCGGTCATCACGCTCCCCAGGCTGGGAACTTTGGGTAATTCCTTTCCTCCATTTCATGCATGTGGGGTTCACGCCCCTCACTGTGTCTCACCTGCCTGTCACACCTCCTCCCAGTCAGACTTCTGGAAAGTGGTCTTCTTGTTTGCTGGCCACTCTCCAAACAGAGACCTCGAGACTGCATGAGAAAGAAGCCATAGCAAAAGAAACCACAGCAGGTGTCTACTATTTTTTATTGCTTGAAATAAGAAAGGCCTTTAAATAAGTACTTAAGGTTTTGCTGGTGGCATGAGTTAACAATTCCGAAACCTTTTTTTTGTTGTTGTTTTCTAGGCTTGAGGAAATGAGTAAATATGCTGAGACTGGGAGGAAGGAGCCACAAATGTAGAAAATGAGAATCGGAAGACGGCCTATAGTTTGGATTGGAGTTGCAAGTGTCAGTGTGAACACATGCTTTTTGATATTGAAGAAAATAAATACAAATATGGCTGTTTTTATAGAGATAGAAATAGCAGTACCTAAACACATACATATCCTATTAAAAGGAACTAGAGATACACAAGCACATAACATCTCATTAAATGGAACTAGAACCCTTGGAGAAATGATAGGTAGCAGGGCTGAGACAGTGAAAGAATAACATGATCCTGGAATAGCAGATCGAATCAGATAGTAGGGAAGCAGGTGCTGAAGGAATGTCCCATTACGGAGTTAGCTGAAGAGGCTACCCTACCTAAATCTGGAACAATTTGAATGTCAAAATAACTCTTCACAATAATAGAGTAGAACCCATTGAATAACATAAGTATGTATGAGGCCATACTGGTGTAAATATGCTAGTCTGTACTGAATGAACAGATGCATGAACAGGGAAGAAAGGAAAACGTTTCCTTACCATATAATGGCAAGAAAGCGAAAGAAGGAAAGAGAGAGGGAGAAAAAGAAAGAGGGAGAGAAAGGGAGGAAGAGAGAAAGGAAGAAAGAAGGAGGGAAGAAAGAGAGGGAAGTAGGGAAGAAAGAATTAGGGAATCAATAATGGACACTAAAGTTAAAGGGTGAAAGTTTGATGAAGAAAAATAACATTATAGTCTTTCTAATTATTGATTACAACGGAGAAATAGTAACTTCCTATTAGAAAAACCCAGTGGAGTCATCCTATCCTAACAATTACAAAATGACCATCACTAGCTCAGGGACAAGCCAACATTATGTGCCTTTTGATATGATACCAAGAAAGACACAACCTCATTTTCCTGGTACTCCTACCAAAGATGCATGATCTGATTTCTGCCCTCTAATTATAGAGGTGGAGAATAGTCCTGGCTTATTTTTTTAAAAAGTGTATGCTGTTCCAAAAACAATATAAATAAATTATAAGTTACTATGTTTGTTCTGAAATAATTTAAAACCTAGAAACTAGTCTGATTTGAACAAATTAAAATGTCTCTCAATGTGAAACATTACTGTATGAATGATAGAAAGTTTTAAACATGAAAATTTTTAGAAAGTCTATTTATATTTTTTCTTGTGGAATCATCTGTAATCACAAATATTTTTTCTTCCCAGGTAGGCACAGTGGAACACATACATAATCCCAGCCACTCTAAAGCCTGAGACAGGAGGATTCCAAGTGCCAGGCCAGCTTCAGCGACTTAGCAAGACCCTATCTCAAAATACAAAAATAAAAGGGCTGGGTCAAGTGCCCCTGAGTTCAATCTTCAGTGCCAAAAAGAAGAAGAAAAAAAAAAGAGCTGGGGATATGGCTCAGTGGTAAAGTGCCCCTGGGTTCAGTCCCCAGTATCTAAAACAACAACAAAACAAAGTTTTATTCCCAAAATAAGGACAATCTTCTGAAGTTACCAATGTGTAGTTGTCAGATGTTTGTAAGAGAACAAGGACACACACATCCCCCATCAGAATTTAGCAGACTACTGACCCCCCTGGAAGAAATCCTCAGGAGGAAGCAGGCATTCTTATGGAGATCTCGATTTCCTTTTGAAGAAAAAATAAAATAAAATAAACAGTGCGAACTGCTAACTGGAAAAGGAAATTAATACTACCACAATTAACACTCGCTTGTGAATTGACTATTTACAAGACACTTCCACATGATTTTTTGATTTCAAAACCAACCTTGGAGGGAGGGGCAGTTGCAGTTTTTCATTCCGATGGGGTTTTATTCCCTAGAAATGCCAGCAAAAATGTCAAGTAAGTAAAGTTTGTCCTTGGATCTCGTTTCCATGTATTCACGGAGCAAATAAAATGAAACAAGTTGTTCCACTGAGTAGCTTTAGTTCACTAATAGCAACAGACATTTTTCAAAATCCATTCTTTACAGAGGAGACCAGAAGTGTCTGAAATTCACTTTGGATTCTTTGGGGATTCTCTCTAAGCCCCATTTCTGGAAGGGAGAGGAGTCTGTGTTTTGCTCGTGTCCTGAGTTGCGAGTGGGCGTTGACGGTGCAGATATGGGTGCGAGGAAACAGCACAGACCCGGCTGGCCTCAGGCTCCGGGGACCCGCTGGCTGCGCGGTGGCAGAATCGCCCCGCGCCCTCATGTACTGCTCGGTTGCACACTTTGCACTTAAGTTACAAAACAGTTTGGGGCCTTTGTATCTCCTCGTGATAACTGCTTCTTGAACACCGAGTGTATCTTTTTTGGCTTCTCAAGGAACACCTAACTGTCTGTGTTTCCGGTGCCGATTTCGGTTTGGGCTTGAGGCCCAGCTGGAGAGAGGGAGTCCGTGCTCCTTCCAAATGCTCTCATGGTTGTGGGAAATGAGAGGCCCAGGAGCAGCAGGGGACCCACCTGGGCAGCACTGTGCCGTTTGGGCAATGCAGCCCAGAGACTGTCTGTGCCTGATTGACACAACAGCTACCTGTGTGAGGTGGCTGGAACCTGGTGGGAACCCTGTAGTCCTCCTGGATGTCAAGATCAAGCATCTCAAAGACAGATGGAGGGACCATTCCACATTTAAAGAGACTTAGGTCTAATGACCACGTGCCATGGGTGACCCTGGGTTGGAGACTGAGCTGGGAAAAACTACTATCAAGGACAATCCGTTGTATTAGGACAGAAGTGATGAAAGTGTAACATGGACTATGCGCCTTTGCGTCCGTGGGTGTGCCCATGATTACCGGGGCCTGGAGAGCATCTAGGTCAAGTTGTTATCACTGGTTTCCATGGAAGAGCTGGGGTGGGGCACTAATTAGGAAAAATACAATTTAAAAAAAAGCACATAAGATGAAAATATCACGCATGATGTGATTCCATTTTTGTTAAAGGATATATGGGTGTGTGTGTGTGTGTCTATGTGCACAATGAACAACATAAGGATGATCTTAGTGACTCTTATTTTAAGATGATGAGAATTTGAACTTGAACGATCTTACATTATTCCTATTTATGTGTAATATAATTTTTAAATGTGCAGGTATTATATTTGTAAGCATAATAAAAAGTAATATTTTTGTGTTTAAAAAAGGCAAGAAAGGGAGGTGAGAGTAGAGGAAGTAGTTGAGATTGAAATGGAGCAAACTATGTTATATGTTTATGAATATGTGAAAATTAATCCCACTGTTATGTATAATTCACTAATAACATTTTTAAAAAGCAAGAAAAACTTCCTTGGGGAAAATCATAAGAAAAATTACATTTTTCCTGCTTTATTTCATTTTGTTTTGGAGTGTTGAGCTTATTAAACATCTTGCAATTCTTCGCAGGAGGTATTGGAGATTAACCCCAGGGGTGCTTTACCACTGAGCTATATGCCTCCACCCCTTTTTATTTTTTATTTTGAGACAAGGTCTCACTAAGTTGCCCAGGCTGGCCTCAAACTTGGGATCCTCCTGACTCACTGGGATTACAGGCATGCACCTCAGCACCCAGCTTAAACATCTTGCATTTTGACATAAGATCTTTCCAGATGTGCTGAGCACATGTACAAATAAATGTAAGCAAACTGGGTTAGAAGGAATCAGGGTGTCTGATTTTCTGAAGAACTTAATTTGGAATGGGGTTTCCAGAGTTGCTTCCTGCTATCCTAGACTTCTCAGGAGAAATCCCTAATGTCAGTTTCACAGTTTTCCTAGGACAGTGTCCCTCAGACCACATTGGGTATACATTCATCCTGGCCCTGCAAAGTATACAGGTCATGCAGTGTGCTGGGGTCTGAACTCGTTCCCTTCCATAGTGGAAGGGACCGTCCTCCCTCTTGGCTGCTGGTGGGTATTCTGAGAAAGGAAAATTCTCCAATTTTGCTGATAACGTAACCCCTGATGTCAGTGGGTCCTTTCAGTTGAGAAGAGAACAACCACTGGAATCAAAGATACCACCAACAATCCAGGGAGGGCAGCTGGTTACTCTAGGTGTCAATGGCACCCTCTCATTGGCTCACTATCCCTAGTGCTGCTTCTAGAATCCCCTTCCAGATGAATTACGTGCATTAGGATCCTTGTCGACTGCACTTGCTACCAGTTGGCTTGCCTGACTGTACCACTCCCATCTCCCTGAGATACTAACCCCTTTTGTTCTGCCTATCCCAATTGTCACAGTCACAGCCATACTTGGCTATAGTCCGGGCCTGAGTGTTCTCTTACTTCTAAAATCAAGATACTTTTCTCAGTTCTACTCAGTTGGCAGTTCATCAGACATGGTGTGTTTTTACCGCTGTGCAGTGGGCTCGGAGAGAAAAATTGGAATCAGATACACAGACCTGCCTCGATCTTGACTCCATTACTTCCTGTGAAACTTCAGGCAAATCACCAAACTTCTCTGATCTTCAGTCTCTTCCTCTATGAAACACAGATTATGGTCCCTGCCTCCATGGGTGTCCTCTAAAGTTAATAAACTAAATGTATAAGGAAGCATGATATTGCCTAATACAGGAAGATACTTGGGAAAAGATAGTTGTTTTTACAACCTTCTTTTCTTATTTAATTTCTCATGTCTCCATCTTGATTTCCAAACTAGATTGAACTTTCTTTGATCACATTCAATTTCTTTATTACACTGCCCCGCACATGACAGGCATGAAATCATTGTTCAGTATCAGTTTTCTAAAGCTTTAAATCAGAGAATGCACCCTTTCAAATCAAGACCCATTTTTTTTTGGATTCTTTGTTATTTATGAGGCATTCTGAAGGCATTTTCTGGGTCTCATTTTCTTCTTATGCAAAATAAATTCTTTGTTTTATAATTCTAGATGCACCAAGGATCTTCTAACATTGAGGTTTGGGACTTATATATTCCAGAAGGGGATATGGTGTAATCTCTTCTGTCTGATGCCTCCGCACTTGAACCAATGATGGATCACAGTAAGCGAACTTCAGTGCAGGCAGAATCAATGCCAGTGCCTCGGTGTCTCCTCTCAGTCTTCCTTCTAACCACTGCCCCTGTTTTTCGTTCTACTCCAGCAGACTTTTTTATTTGCACCCCTGGAACTTTTCCATCCGGGACCGTGTCTCTTCCGCAGAGGTTCTTCACCAGCTCGTCTATCCCACAGCCTTGCTTTGTGTTCATTTTTATGATTGTCCTCTGAAATTGTCTTATTGAGTCATTTATGTATTAGTTGTTTGCTCCCTTTACTTACCTTCATCCTCTAAGTAGAATCATCTATCTGGGTTCCTTTTATGTCCTTGCTGCTAAAACAATACTTAACACAGAGCAGGTCCTGAAATAAATAATGGTGAAATGATTGAATAAATGAGTGAATGCATTCCACCTGACCTTAAACAGAAGGAGTTAGTTGGTAAACTAAAAATCCATGGCTACCAGTCTGGGTTTGAGTGAACTTGTTCAGATCTGAGTCACCAATCCAAGTGAAGCAATTGCCATACGGCTTAGTATGGTGATTATTAACTAGCTATTAATTCATAAATAAGGCCTTGGTATCCATGGGAATGGGAAAAAACATAAGCCCCAGAAAGATATCTATAAGAAATCATCACACAGTGTGTCTAGAAATCAGCATTTGTTGTGGATAATGTAGATAAAATTTAAAATGAATGATTCACTTTTTTTTTATTGTGGAAAATGCCAAACATAAACACAAGTAGATGTAACATATAAGAATGTCATAATGAACCCTCTTATTTGCTGGGTGGATAGACTCATCCTATGTCCATACCTCTGTAGGAGTACATGTATGTGAAACCGATTACTTGTCTTCTGGCCAACAGAATGTGTTCATTTGATGGGGCCCCTGTGTGGTTATGTTATATCAGAGTCTGTTTTGCTAGCAGACTTTCCTTGCTGGCACAATAAAGTCAGTGGCCATGGTGGAAAAGTCCAGGACCCAATGAACAGGTACTTTTCTAGGAACTGCAGGTGACCTCTTAGAGCTGTGGACAGTCTCTAGTGGACAACCAATAAGAAGACAGGCGTTTAGTCTTACCATTGCAAAGCAGTGACTCCTACCAGTGCCCCAAAACAGCATGGAAGCCAATTCTCCAGGTAATGAGAATACAGCCTAGCTGACACCTTGACAACAGGTGTGAGACATTGAGCAGAAGACTCAAAGTGCCTGAGCACCTGACCCATAGAAAATGGGAGATCGATCTGTGTTGTTTTAAAGCCACTAAGTTTGTGGTAATTTGCAGCAATGGATAATTAAATGCAGATACATCACCTAACACCAACAATTTTCAAGTTTCCAACATTGTTTCTTCTATATACTTCCTTGTCTTTTGGAGGTGGATGGGTGGAGTATGTTAAAGCATATCTCAGACTTTGCATCATTTCACTTGCAAATACTTTAGATTTAGTATCTCTAGCAGAGCATAACCATGGTGCCAGAAAAATCGGGTTTAATTGAGAACAGTGGGAGTCTTGGGGGGGAGGGGAGCGGTTGCTGGGAATCAAACTCAGGGCCTTGTGCACTAGGTAAGCCCCCTTCCACTGAATTGTACCTCCAGCCCCAGAGTGAGAGTCTTAAAAGTCATGAAGACAATGGATTTAGTGTATTAATTGGACACCCAGAGAAAACCTGCTTGCAACAAATAGAATGACATCTGCTTGATCCCAACAGCTGAAGGACGTGAAAGCTTTGATTTGAAATGTCAGAAGCTTGCCAGTTGAATTTTCAAGAACAGTGCAGCCACAAAATTGTCCCTGTAATATGCTGGTCTGTCAGAGAACATTCACAACTAATTCTGATCATGTGTTTAAGATCCTATCCATCACCCCAACACTCTAATCTGCTTTGGAATGGACCCCTGTAAATTCCATCTTTTTTTTTTTTTTTTGGTACCGGAGAAGCACTCGACTACTGAGCCACATCCCCAGCCCTATTTTGTGTTTTATGTAGAGACAGGCAGGGTCTCACTGAGTTGCTTAGCGCCTCGTCGTTGCTGAGGCTGGCTTTTGAACTCGCGATTCTCCTGTGTGAGCCTCCCTAAATGCCACTGCGCCCAGCTTGGAAATTCCATCTTGATTGGTAACTCCTTGTAATTTCGCGTCAAATTCTAATTGCCACTCCCACCACTTTCCCCTGACCACAGGAAGATTTTCGAAACTGGCTAGATTTCTTTTTCTCTTTTGGACAGTCAACCTCGTCTCCTTTTGACGCTGCTCACAGAGGCTCGCTTTTGTAAGGGAAATAGAGCTCTGGGTTCAGTGCCGTCTCTACCACCGGGGAGCTTTGTGATGTTGAGCAAGTTCAATAGTGTCTCGCAGGGTTGTGGTGAAGATCAGACAAAGAACACGTGTAGTGTACAAAGTGGTCAGCACGTAGAAGGCACCGTCCCCACCCTCCCCTTTGTTGGTTCCCAACTCCAACCACTGAGCACCGCGCCTCTCCCGCCCTCCTCGCGGGGGATGCAGGGACTTGTAGTTTTTTGGTCCCCAAGTCATTGTCTCCTCTCAGAGCTGGACCGCGAGAGGAGGAACTACATATCCCAGTGGGCTGTGAAAGGAAAGTGGGGCTGGAAAATAGAGCATTCCCGCCCGGCTGCTTTCGCTCACCGCAGCCCCTTGACCGTGCTCACCCCAGCTAGGGCTCCCACTCAGGCCAGGGCTTGGACCTTGCCGCAAAGCTACGAGGGCGTAGGCGCGCAGGCGCCTCGGACTGGTGCGGCCAGGTGGCTGCGCCCGCGGGCCCGAGGGGCTGTCAGGCCCGGAGGGAGGGAGGCGCGGGCGGAGCGGACAGGCGCGCGGTCCCTGTGCTTGAGAGGGGGATCGCCAGGGAAAGGAGGGAGGAATAAAACAAGCCGACTGTGAGCGCCCCTTGGGGGGAGAAGTGGCGAACGAAAGGGCCAGAAGGCAGCGACTCAAAGAGCTTGGCCAACAAGGGGCTTTTAGCCGGGACCAAGGGGACCCAGAGCGCTCGGCTCTTCTCTTTCCTCCTTGCTTGGAAGCTTGGCCTCGAGACCTCCGCCCGCAGCCCCTTCCCAGACTCAGGCCTGCCACCGGCCGCCACTCCCCGTCCTGTCATTGGGCGCCCCATCCCATTCCCTGGGCATCAGTAGAGTCCCCAGGCGACTTGACCACGCGCTCGGCTGGGGAGGAAGAGGAAGCGTGCGGAGCGAGGGGGACAGGCCAGGGAGGGTCACCTCTCCGCGCCGTGGCTCCTCAGGTCCCGGCAGTTGCAAGAATGGGTTTGCAAGTGACGATGTAACCGTGCGTGTCTGGAGGGAGCAGTTGCTGCCGGCAATAAACCGGCAGAGTAGCCTGCAGGCGGACACTGAGAGCGCACCGCTCGGCGGTGCCGCCGGCGCTGCGCTCGATCGCTCCTTAGCAAAGGCATGGGGAACAAGGCCTGCCGCGCCGGGCCTGCCGGGTCTCCGAGCCCAGGGCGTCCGCCTGGAGGGGACTGGGGCCACGACCCCGCCGTGCTGGTGTCTGAGCTTCGCCCTCCAAGAGGAGGAGCAGGAGGAGGAGCACGGCTGGCAAGGCGCGGGCGCCGCCGCCCAGCCGGCCGCGAGGAGGCGGACCCGTTCCGAGCGCCGCGCGCGCGCCGAGGCTGAGCCTTGCAAACAAGTGTCTGTGGCGGTGTCCCCACGGCCCTCCAGCGGCCCTCCGAGCGCCGGGGCTGGCTCTTCCGGGCAGTAGGAAGCGAGGGAGGCCCCCGCTTCGCAGCCCGCGAGCCGCAGACAACACCCTCGGCCGGGAGCCCTGCGCAGGGGCCGCGGACCCGGCTCAGCTGCCAGGAGCGCCGACGCGGGGTCGCGGCGCGAGCAGCGCCGGGGCTCCTGCCGAGCCGATCCTGACAGAATAACGTGCGTGGCTGTCCCCACCCCTGGGAGGGGTTGCCGGTGCCGAGAGCTGCCGCCCAGTTTGCAGCGCTCTCTCCTGGGAGGATCCGCCACCGGGAGGAAGGAGTGAAATAAACCTGGCCGAGGCGCAGAAGTGGCTCCTGAAGAAGCCGGCGCCGGGGCCGCTGCCTTGTGTCCCCTCGGGGCGCAGTGCTCCGGAGTCGGCGTGCCGGAACCGAGGCGCGGCCGGGGGCCCAGGGGCGGCGAGGTCGAGCGCGCGACCAGGCGCACAGCGACCCGGGGGTCTGCTAGGCGGTCCCCCGCGCCCCACGGGGCCCCGGAGCCCCGGGACGCGGGCTGGAAGCCACGGAGGACCGCTGCCGCGGGCTGCGGACGAGCATCGTCCCTTCCAAAAGCGGATTCTGCTATGACAGTTGGGCTCCCCGAGGGGTTAACCTGGGTGTCCTCGGTAAAGTTGTCGCCGAGCCGGGAGCCCGTGTAGGGGCCGCGGCACCGCGGCCCGGGGGGCGGCCGGGCGGCCGGCGGCGGTCGTGGCTCGGCGGGGCCCGCGCGGCCGGGGGGCTTCTGGGGGTGTGCGCCCCCAGCCGGCTGCCCTCGTGGATGCCTCCCGGCGGCGGCGGGCCCATGAAAGACTGCGAGTACAGTCAGATCAGCACCCACAGCTCCTCCCCCATGGAGTCGCCCCACAAGAAGAAGAAAATCGCGGCCCGGAGGAAATGGGAGGTGTTCCCGGGCAGAAACAAGTTCTTTTGCAACGGGAGGATCATGATGGCCCGGCAGACAGGCGTCTTCTACCTGACGCTCATCCTCATCCTGGTCACTAGCGGACTCTTCTTCGCCTTCGAGTAAGTGGTGGCTACAGCTCCCCGCTGCCGGGTTCCTCTCTCCTCCCCCTTTCCGCCGCTACTTTCGTTTTCTAGAAGTCTTATCTGCTGTATGTTATTATATAATGGCAGCCCGCACGTCCTTGTGTTCTGTTAAGGGTCTGTTTGATTTTCAGTACCCCGAAATACTGCCGTGTAGGGCCAGGCTCCTGGAAGCAGAGGAGAGGGGAGAGGGACACTTGGGAGGTGTGCCCGGCTTTGCTCCGCTCTAGCGTCGGGTGGAACTGGCAGGTGGGGCCGCTGATGACTGAACAGTGGCGCTCTCCACCGAGTTAGGGAACCTGCACACCAGCCCAGATGCAGCCTCTATGGGAAGGAGGCTTCGGGAGATAGTTCTAAGTCAGGGATAAACAGACTTGTTTTGTTTTGTTTTTCTTCTCCTTGCTAACAAGATGTGGGGCATTAAGCCCAGCTGGCTAAATCTTCTATATAACTTTGCGGAATGATAACAAATCTCGGTTATTTTAGGTTTAAAAGTGTAGGCTACCTAGTGTACCCTGGAAGGAGAATTTCACAGCCCCTCCATTCTCCTTACTTGTTCCCTCTTGATGAATGAGTTCTGATTTACCCGTGAGGTTTCCAAACTCTTCACTTTCAAAGAAGTTTCAATTAAAAAAAAAAGTTCAAAATAAACAGTTTGGGAACAGGTGAAAGTAGACATGTAGGCCAGGAAAAGTAAAGTGGGACCTGATGTGGCAACTTCTGATGCGGCAACTTCTGATGCCATAAATACTTGGGGACTTTAAGGATTTTATCTGAAAAAAAGTACATGTGAGCCTTTTTCAGGAATCAAATTGGCCAGGAGCAACTGTCTTCCTGCCAACCAATGAAAGGTCTTCTTGTTTATTAATAGTCATTAGGTAAGGCAGTTTAACCATATTCTGAATCAGTTTCAATTGTTCTGATTGAGTCCAGCATTTGGGATTACAGCTCCTTATGTAATCCCCCATAGCTGTGCATAGGAAAAGTTGTAGTTATTTCCTCTGCTCTAGACTTAAAAGAAAAAGCAATATATTTATTGGGAGTTCTTTGAGCTTCCCATATCCTGGTTATGATGGAGCCTACTATGCCTCCAGTTTCCATCTGCTTCTGCTAGGTAGAGTTAATTAAAATCTTTTGTGTTGTTTACTTTTGTCTTTGATAAGCATTAATGGGCTTGATCTTGTGCCTGGCTTTTGCTAGTGGAAATGCTGTCTCAATTGGAAATGAATGGTCTCTTGATAATGTTAATACTTGTCACTCAAAACCTACAGACTCTCCAAGGGAAAATATTTTTGAGCTATGATGAACAATTTTAACAGGATTGAGTTAGAACAGAGGAGGAGGGAGATGTCAGATGAAAGCTACCCCCACCCCCTATTCTTTCTCATGTGCAGAATTTCTCCAGCATTTTTGACTGTATGGATTTTCCAGGTGTTTCCTAGAGGGGTCCCTGTTGTGCATGTTTGAGATTAGTTGGTGGAGTCGTGTGATGAGAGGGCAAGGGTGTGAGTGGGCATGCAGTGTGGCAAGGAGGCATGCTCTGTGCCTGCTGCTCTCGCTTCTGTGGGTCCCCATCCAGAGCCAGCCTCTTGTCCCTGCAGCTCCGTGGAAGCCGGAGGAAGGGCCACTAAGGTCCCTGACATATTTGCATCCTACGCAGAATGAACATTGCCACCACTGGAATGGTGATACTGTGTTTCATAGAGACACGCATCTCTCTAACGGTGGCTTGGGTTACAGGTGGACCTCCAGTAGGGCTGTATTCACTATGTGCCTAAAGTAACAAAAAGTTTTCAATGGATCCATATTAGCATTTTTGCTCTTTTCAGAGATTTTAAGAGTGGAAGCAGTTGGTTGATTTTGTGATTGTGTTGCAGAGCTTCAGACGCAAGTGAGTTTTGTGTAAGATGATGAATATTTCATTTTTAATATATACCCAAATCCTTGCTGTGTGGCTAGCCCCTCCCCCTTATATCCCAATTAGTACTTACAATCTTTATCTTCTTAGTGCAAACATAGCTTCTAACCAAACCATCATAAATTCATTTTCATTTCTTGATCTGTGTGCTTTTTTTTCTGAGAGTTTCCCCAAAGTGCCCGCTTGCAGGTTGTCATGGATCTTTTTCTGCATCTCTGAATCAGTGTCGTGCTGATGACTAAAGGGATAAGCACGTGCACTGGGATTTTATTAGTACTATTTGCAGCATTATTTTTGTATCAGCTCTGTGGGAGTCAGTGTGTGTGTGAGTTTGGTCTTCATGGGTGTTGCTTCAGTGAGGCAATTTGAACTATTGAGAAAATAGGAGGCCCATCCTAGTATGGGGCTTTAGTTGAGAAGACTCACAGGTCAAGTCAAACTTTAGAGTATTATGGGTTGCTAAGACCCTTTGTCTGCATTTAATTGCTTTGTCACATGCATTGTCTTTTAAGTTCTTTACTCATTGCTAATGACAGAATGAAATTAAATAACTTTGGTCAAATTAATTTGCCAGAGACTCAAAGAACCAATTAGCCACTTACATAGGAAATGAAACACCAACCAGCTAATCATTAAATGAGACCCCAAGGAAACACTAGCATTATCTTCTCCCTGCCTGCCTTTCTTCTGGTCCACCTTTAGTGTGTATTGAGTGCATAGGACATGGTGCCCTGCTTTGTTTAATTTTGTATTTTGATAGCTTTTAATGTTAGTGGAATTTCATTGTCAAACATTAGAATTTGCCCCCCCTCCCTGACAGTTACAGGAAGACAAATGAAAAATGCAAGAAGAAAAACACATAACTTCTAACTTCAGTTTTGGACCTTCTTTATCTGCATCTCTTCTCTCGCCGCCCCCCCCCCCCATTTCTGATCTTGAGCAGATGGACATGTTTGTTCAAGAGAAATAAACTTATTGGATGGAACTCAACAACATATATTGATGCTTCTTCAGCCCATGGAGAAAGGCAGGGTAGACATTTTTGTTCCCATCTGGGAGATGAAGTGAGTGACTGGGACAGGTCTCATGATCACCGGAGATCCCAGCACTGGTGTGGGAAGGCTCCTGCCCACAAAGCCAGTGTTCTTTCAGACACACTGTGCTGCCCTCCAGGTGTAGACATGGTTAAGGACAGGGCTTTTGGGAAGGCACATCCCAAGTCTCTTCCCAGCAGTATGACCCTCTGCAAATGGTTTGTCTTTTTAGCCTCCATTTCCCAATATATAAAGAGGATTGATACTATCTACCTTTAAATGTTGTGAATACTAAATGAAAAAGTATACTTATTACAGTGCTCAGAATATAGCAACTGCTCAATAAGTAGTAAATATCATCAGAGCACACCCAAAAGTAGCCTTTCAAGGACTCTGGCTGCCCTTTTCTGAAACCTTTCAAAGCGGGGGAATATATAGGTTAATAAGGAACAGTGACAGTGATTGTGAGCATATTAGGGCCAAGAAAGTGTGGAGCTGTACAGTCACTCATTAAATGAAAGACCATCACATAGCCCAGGAGCCTGTGTGAAGCAGTGTCCTGGGTCTTGCTCCTGCAGAGTGGAGTCCTGAAGGGAACCTGGGAACCGCCCTGATCCAGGCCCTGGGTTTCATCTCCATTTTGGAGCCACCATCCCTGAACTGTGGAGACAGTGGAGAAAGCTCCCAGGAGCAACCAGCTGGAACACCATGCTGTTTCCCAGGCAGGCCAGGACTGCCCATCTTCTGCCACTTTTATTCAGCCTATGGAGTCCTGATGAGAGGTGATGACTTTTCATAGCATTTGAGGGAAGGGAGGTGATGGCAGGCTCCACACACTTTACTGCTCCCGAAAGGTATTAAATCTCATGAAAGACTCCAGAACCAGGATTTGGAAAAATCAGTGAACGTCATCGATTTCTTTACCTCCCTCCTTCCCTCTCTCTCCTTCTTTCTCTCTCACACACAGCCTACTTTTCTTTATAGCTGGAATTTTTTTTTTTTTGGTACCGGGGATTGAACTCAGGGGCACTCGACCACTGAGCCACATCCCCAGCCCTATTTTGTGTTTTATGTAGAGACAAGGTCTCACTGAGTTGCTTAGCACCCCGTTGTTGCTGAGGCTGGCTCTGAACTCGCGATTCTCCTGTCTCAGCCTCCCAATATAGCTGGAATTTTGAAGGTAAGAAGTCTTTGGTTCTGAAATATTGAAATTTTACAGTCTCTTGATCACAAGGGCAGAAAGAAGTTCCTGCACCCTGTGAGGTGCAGGGGGCCAGCTTAGGTCAAGGGCATAACCATGGCTTCCAGTTCTGTGCTGTCACTTCTAACAGTTCCAATGTGTTACTGGTGCTCAAATGTGAGATTTTGGGAACATTCTCAAATTTCTCATCACTAGGAATCCATTGACGATTTTTTTTAAAGCCTTATGTTTTTTTCTTTCTCTCTGTTCCTTCATTCTTTCCTTTTCTTTTCTTTTTCAATTTAGTTATTCCCCTCTGGAATAAATGATGAACAGTTGGGAATCGATAGAACTGTTTGCCTTGAAGATGGAGCTTGGGGCTTTCACTGGTAAACAAAAATGTCATTTCCTATGATAAAGTCACAGTCATGAGTGGGATAACTTATATTATCTAGTAGAAGGTGTTGCCCTTGTGACAGAGAAGGACTCACATCTGTTAGTCATCTTTCTGTCACTATAACAAACCAGCAGAGATAATTAATTTACAATGAAAAAATGCATTTTTGGGCTCATGGTTTTAGAGCTTGCAGTCTACAATTTGGTGGACCCATTGCTCTTAGGTGTCTCGTGGATGTGCAGGATGGCAATGGTGGAATCATGGGAAAGAAAAACTGTTCAACTTATGGCCAGGAAGCAAAAGAGGAAGAGGAAGGGGTCAGGGTTTCACAGTCCCTTTTGAGGGCACATCCCCAATGTGAGCCTCCAATGGAGCCTCACCTCCAAAAGCTTCCACCATCTCCCAGTGGTGCCCCCTGGGGACCAAACTTTTAACACATGGGCCTTTGGGGGCCACTTGACATCGAAATGATAGCTGTAGGTGCTGTCTCCCATAAATGTGTCATTTCCGTAATAATGTCTCTTCATAGCTGGGATAAATCTTATTATCTAGTAGAAGATGATGCCCTTATAACATTTAAGAACTTCATCTTTTATCAACTCTCCTATGCAGAACAGTATCCAGGTCTCCACCATCTCAGGAAAAATGTCTGCAAAGTGTCCCATGTTCTTTTGGCAAACACTGGCCATGCTGTGCATAGGAGAACAGCATGGGGCTAATACAGATGATGGTAGATGGCCCCCTGGACCTTAGCAAGGCACATTATAGTTAGCACAGTGCATGGAGTCAAGGACATTTATAACCCACAAGAATTTTAGGTGACTTCAAAATCTTATCAGTGGCACACCTCTGTAATCTCGGCTGTATGGGAGGCTGAGGCAGGAGGATCCCAAGTTCAGGGCCAGCCTATGAAACTTAGCAAGACCCTGTCTCAAAAATAATAATAAAAAAGAAAAGTGTGGGGGTTGTAGCGATAGAATGCTTGCCTAGCATGGCTTCAATTCCCAGTGCGGCAAAACAAACAAACAACAGAGAAGAAAGCTTAGTAATGACCTCTTGACATGAAAGCACTTGCACATTCTTCTGTGTACAGGTAAGTCCCTGGAGGCTGGGACTCCTGTTTGTTTTGTTCACTGCCTATATCTGCAGGCCTTAGACTAGGACCTGTTCACACCTGACCCTCAGTAAATATTTTTTGTTTAATGAAGTAATTGTGATATTGAAACACTTTGAAAAATAACTTCCTCCTGCTTCAGTTTTTGCACTTTGTAAAAGTTGGGTACATTAATACAATTTATCGTTAATCATGTCTGTGGAACACATTGGCCTTAGAAACTTTGACTATTTCATATAATTCTTCTGAACTCAGAATAAAGCAACATCTCTTTTCAAATGTGTTAATTGAAGCCAAGGAGAGAGATTTTCTTAGATACTTTTAGTGGTAGGATTGGGATTCACTTGGCAAACCAAGACTTCTTTGTAGTGTTTCTTTATTTTTGACCTAAATGTTTTAGGCAAATAAAGCACTCTGTGATATATCTAAATGTTACTGAACCACCACCAGCACCTAGAATAATTTCCTGTTTTATGGATTCTAACTTTGGACACTTGAATTGATCAAATAAAGCTCTGAAGGATACTATTGACCACTCCTGTTTTTATTGCATTACCTCTCAGCTAGTGGGAAGTGATACCATATTATGCAGAAAGGCCTCCTGGAGGTTCCTAAAATAGGAGAGTGATGGTTAATTATTTAATGGGTCATATCTGCATATCCTGGAGATTTTTTATTTTGCAGTACAATGTTGCACATAATTTATTCATGGCAGAGTTATTATGTCTTAGCCAGATAATTTAAATTAAGGATTTCAAGGAAGTGCTTCATTCTTTTGTAGCTCAGGTTGTTAGGAAAGCAAAAAGCATCAGTGGTCAATAGATACTTAAATAAGTTACATCCAGTTACTGGGTCTAATGAAATGTGCCCTGGTTCTGGTAAAGGTGGGGTCCATCTTACTGTTCTTGTTCAGCTCTTCTCTAGATGTAAAGGCCAGCCCCAGTTCAAACTTTATAAACTGGATGATCTTCTATTGCCTCAAGTTTTACCTTTAAAAAGTATATTAATTCATACAGAGGATTTTATATAGCACTGGTACAAATTCTTAAATAAAATACTATAAAGAACACTCATGAAACTACCATTCAGTCCAAGAACCAATCAATACCACTGCTTTCTTAATTCAAAAAATGTTAATTGATACATAAAAATCATACACATTTGTGGGGTGCTGAGTGATGTTTCTGTTTATGAAAACATTCTGTAATGTTCAACTCAGGGTAAGCATATTTATCTCCTTAAATGTTTATCATTTCTTTGTGGTGCAAACATTCAAAATCCTTTCTTCTAGCTTTTAAAAAATAGTACCAGCGATTTGAATCTCCTCATATCCTGGCTGCTGCTGCCCAGGCCCAATGTCCTTCCCACCCTGCGGCCATCACAGACTGAGCCTCATTGATCATTATTACCACCTTTTCTTATTTTCCTCAAGGGTTTTGCGTTGATGCATTCTCAAATGATAAGTTGTTGTTTAGTTTGGTTTATTTTTCTTTATAAACAGAGTAGCATGCCATATGTAATCTTTTTTAAAATGGTAACGTTAATTTAGTATGTGCTTAACAAAAGAGAGCATCACACTGAATACATTTAATTTTCCGGATGTCACAACTTTTTAGTTTGAAATGATTTCAGAGTTCTGGAACAGTTGCAAGAATAATTCAGAGAACTCTTATCTACCTGTTGGACAGGTTCATTGGTTGTTGTTTCTGTCATGACTGTTTTTTTCCTCGTCTTGCTCTTTGTTGTATCTTCCTCCTGAACCATGGAAGAATAAGTTGCAGATGTCATGACCCTTGTTGTCCAAATACTTCCATATGTCATTCTTTTTTTAAAATTCATATGTTTGGATTCCTCCTTTATTATTTTTATTTATTTTGTGACACTGGGGATTGAACCCAGGGCCTTGTGCATGTGAGGCAAGACTCCATCAACTGAGCTATATCTCTAGCCCCTCCACATTAATTCTTAATAAAATTAATTAATTAACTCTTAATTAATTATTATTAATTCTTAATAAAAATAATATTCTCTTATGTAAGCACAATACCAAGATCAATTTCAGGAAGGAACCTGGATACAATATTCCATAATGGATACAATATTCCATATTCAAAATTTGCCACTTGTCTCAATATAGTTGGGTTTAAATTAATTTTGGGATTTGTTTTCTATTCATCTGATATGCATTTTGTTTTTCTTTTCTACCTTCTTCCTTCTTTTAAATGAACTGCATATTTTTATCTTTAAAATTTTTTGAGTGTTTCTTTGTGCTATTTTTAGTAGTTGCTGAAGAGATCACAATTTGCAACCTTAACCAATTGTATTCTAACTCCAAGTAACAGTGCTGTATTTCAAAAATAATGTAAGAAACATGAAACATTTTAATCCCCTACTTTTACCTTTCTTTGTACTCTTACTGTTCTAGATTTTATATCTATGTGTATCATAAAACTAGTGATGTTATTTCTAAGCATTCCATAGTATTTAAAAGAAACAAACAAAAATGATATAAAGAGATTTTAAAACAAGACATACATCCAGATATAAAATACAACATACATATGTAAACATATAAAACATGCATACATATGTACATATATAAAATATCTAATAGTTAAAATGGATTTTTATATTTATCTTTACATATTTGCAATTTTGGGTACTCTCTTTCATCTGTATCATTTATTTCTCTTTGGCTTGAACTGCGCCCCCCACCAAACCCTGGACTTGGGACTGGGATTTGAATGAGGGCACTGTACTACTGAGCTACATCTGCAGCCTGCACTTTTTATTTCTTAAGACAGGGTCTTACTAAGTTTCCCAGGCTAGACTCAAACTTGTGATCCTTCTGCATCAGCCTCCTGAGTCACTGGGATTTCAGGTGTGTACCACCATACCTGGCTTAAAGTGCTTTTTACCCTAAATTTTTTGTCTGCGGGATTGCTAGTGACAAATTCTCTTAGCTTTTGCTTTTTCTGAAAATATTTATTTTGCCATCATCTTAAAGGATATTTTCAGTGGATATAAACTTCTATGCTGACAGTTTATAGCAGACACTTGATGCTGTTGGCCAGTCATCTTCAGGCCTCTTCTTTTCCTGATAAGAATGTAGCTGTTATTTTTTAGATTTTCTCTCTAAAGGTTCTTGGATCTGTGGGTTAATATCTTTCATCAAGTTGGCAAATTTTTCATGTATTATTTCTTTAAACATTTCTTTTACCCCCTTCTCTTTCCTTTCCTGGAACTCTAATTACTTATATAAAACCATTTTATATAGTCCCAGATATATTAGATACTTTACTTCATGTGTCTTATTAATTTTTTTTTCTCTTTGTGTTTCAGTTTAGGCAATTCCTATTGGTCTGTCTTCAGGTTTACCGATCCTGTGTTAAGCCATTTTTGATACCTTATTTTTTTATTTTGAACATTTCTACACCAAGAAATCTTAAAATAGACTTTTATAGTTTCCTGTCCTGTGCTGAAATTATTTATCTGTTTGTGTTCATATTTTCCACTAGATCCTTTGACATATTTTTGGTAGTTATTTTAAAATTCTTACTTAACAATCCTAACATCCGTATCATCTGTGAATCTGCTTCTTTTCCTATTTCTTCTCTTGACTGAGGGCTATATTTTCTTCCTTTTTTGCATGCCTCATCATTAAAAAAATTTGTTTTTAGTTGTAGATGGAGGTATTGTAAACAATACCTTTATTTAATTTATTTATTTTTACATGGTTCTGAGGATCAAACCCAGTGCCTCACACATGCTGGGCGAGTACTATACCACTGAGCCACAACCCCAGCCCAGGCCTCATCATTTTTTATGGCATGCCAGACATTGTGTATGAAAGAATTATAGAAACTGCAGTAATTTAAGATGTTTTCAGGTCACTAGTGTGTGGGCTGAGTCAATCAGATTTACACAAGCTGAGTATCTTTTATCTAAAATGCTTGGGAGTAGAAGTGTTTTGGATTTTATTTATTTTTCAAATTTTGAAATTGTGCATATACTTAATGAGATACCTTGGACATGAGATGGAAACTTAAACACAGAATTTGTTTATGTTTCATATGCACCTTACATAGCTTGAAGGCAATTTTGTATAATATTTTTAGTTTGCCTACATTTTGATTGCAGCCCATCTCATGAGGTCAGGTATGGAATTTTCTACATGGTAACATGTTGGCACTCAAAAGTTTTATTTTGGGGAGGCTTTTGAATTTCGTATTTTTCTATTAGGAAGGCTCAATTTATAATTGAAATGGGTGTGGGTTTGGGGGAAGCTTTATTTAGACTCATTTTATCACTGGCTTTAGATGTTTGGAAGGCAGAATCAGAATTTTCTTTTTACAGGGCTTGAGTTCTGAGCATCAGATGAACTAAAGATTTCTTTATACTTCTAGCCCAGCACCAGTTTTCTGAACTGTAGATGATTTCTCTCTGCTTTTCAGCCCGACTGCCAACTCTTTAGGTCACCAGGGAGTTATCTTTGCTTTCAATCCTGCCCTGGCTTTCTAAACCTCAGGACATCTTTCCTGTCTGCTCTGCACAACTTTGGGGCTACTTCAATGGCCTGGAGTGCCTGACAGAGACATTCTCAGTTTTATGCTCCAACCCTTTTATGACATAGGCCTTGAGCAGATCTCTCTCAACTGTCCTACTGGACAGTGGTACACAACTACTCTGTGGGCAAGACTCCTTGGAATTCTGATTCATATGGAAGTCCCCGTGGTTCCTGATGCTGGTTGAAAGTTTGGCTGGCTTATGTTCACTGTTGTCTATGATGTTCTGATCCTTCCCACTGTTTCACTAGGGATGGAAGCAACTGATGGCCTTTTTCTCTTGGAAAGGGCTTTGCCATATCTAGACTTTTTTGCATATTTGGCTCCCTGACAGATTTAAAGGCTATGCTTTTGTAGCTAATCTGACTTGTTGTTGTGTAGGAGTGATTGCAATCATAACTTTCAACTTGTGAATTCTTTAACTTAATATTGTATTTCTCAGATTCATTTTTATGTTGCATATATATGTAATTTATTTTTATTATTGTAATATTTGATTTCTGTAAACATGCTCAGTTTATTCTTTATTTTCTCTTTAATCTTCTTTGATTCTTCACTGATTCTTGGGATTTGCTGACATTTTACAGGGTAGAATATCCAAGAGAGCCACTTCATAGGTTTTAACCTTAAATATGTGCTGCCAATGATTATGACGTCCAGACCCAAATGTGTGGGCCCGAATCACTGGAGGAGTAGCATGGGGTTCAGTGGCTTTTAAATGATGATAAAATATTTATCAATATACTAAATTCTAACTATCGTCTGATCATGGACTGAAGCTACATATAATTAAGAACAAGGTTTACGGCAATATATGTCCTTATGATGAGTGAGGCACTTTATTACTAATCATCTTCTACTTTAATTTTGTTTTGTTTTTTGGTACCAGGGGTGCTTTACCACTGAGCTACATCCCCAGTCTTTTCTATTTTTGACTTTGAGACAGGTTTATACTGGCTTCCAGCTTGTGATAAACTTGCCTCAGCCTCCTGAGTGGCTGAGATTACAGTTGTGCAGCAGCCCGTTGGTTTCAAAAGTCTCTGATCTCATGCCTTTCTTACACACAGCCCTCCCTCATGTAGCTGGTTCCTCATGTGGCTGGCTTGGTCCTTGCAGACCATCAGTCCCAGCTGCTCCACAGGAGAGAGAAAAATCATTTCCACTACCAATAGGATGCAAAACAGAGAGCAGGATGATAGCCTTATGCCTGCCCATTTCCCTTTCTCTGACTCCACTGTTCCTTTGGTCTGTAGATGTTGTACTGTCTTTAATTTAGGCCTTATTCTTTGCTACAATCTCCTTGGGCCTTCATACCATGAAAATAGACATCCCTGTCCCCTTTTGGAGACTTTTAAGGTAGACTTGCTTTCAATTATAACAGGGCCATTTTATTTTAGAATAATTTAAGCACATTTTAACACTCTATTAAAAACAGAACTGAAACCATTTCCACACACGATCACCTGGATTTTAAAAACTGCTGACTTCCAAGTCCATGGGAACTGGTGTTACTACCAGGCACCATCAGAACGTGACAGGGCCGGGCAGGGTGACTAACAGAGGAGGGTGTAGCCAATGGCCCTGTGGGGCTGGGCGTGTTTGCTCGAGATAGGCTTATCAGGAAAGATGGTGGTCCAGTCCCCTGGGGAAGAAATTTAAGCTCCCAAAGTGTGCTAGGTTTGGGTGGTTTTCAGATGCTTCTCATGCAGGACAACTGTTTATTTTAACATAAAAACATTGCTCTCTTTTTGAGGCATCAGTTCTGCATGCTGAGAAATGATTGCCTCTGTTTGTACTGATTGCAGAAATAAAATAGATCTCCAAAAGACGTGTTCCTGGCAAAATCCAGTGTGCTTTTCTCAGTTTTCATTTTTTGCAGAACCGGGGATCAAACCCAAGGAGGGCCTCACTTATCCTGTGCAAGCGCTTTGCAGTGAGCTACTTCCCCAGCCCTTAATTTTTCCTTTTCACTCAGGGACAGAGATAGCTTTCTCTTCTTTGGAAACTTTTTTTCCCCTTGACTTCTGGGATGTTCACCTCTGCTTTCCTTTGGTCACTGATTTTCCTCTTAGTACATCTGCTCTTCCTAGTGTCTCGATTACCTGCTCTTCCCCTTCTGTCTTTCCTCAAGCAGTTTGCATGCTGACTTTGTCACCAGAGTCACTCTGGCCTTTTGCAAAGTGGCTTTCACCTCTGGCTGCAGCCCTGGCCTTGCACTTCCCCTCTCCTCTGACTCAGAGGGCGCCGTGGAAAACCCCAGCGCCTCACAGTTCTTCTGGAAGGGACCCTCCTTGGGCTCCTGTGCTCTCAGTGACAACACGCTCCCCGTCCCCAGGACTGTGTCCTGGGCTCATTCTCCTGACCTTTCTCACATGCCGTCTGCCATCCTACCTTCCCAGTGCTTGTCTTCAGTGTCTCTGGGACTGCATTCTTCCTCTGCCTCTGTACTTAATGTGCTGGTTTTCAAACACTTTTGCAACTTCTCTGACACTCTTCCCGTACAAAGGTGGGGTTGAATTCCCCTCCTCGTGACTATGGGGCAGCTCCCGTGTGAAGAACAGTTGGCAGGGATGCCACTGTGTGGTGAGCTTGGGCAACGTGCCAAAGCTTCTGCCTGCCCCTCACCCCCTCTGCCCTCGCCGGAGACCTGCACCTTCAGAGCCCTGAACTGCCGTGTAAGTCCGGCGCTTGGAGTTTCCCGTAGTCCAGAGGTCAGATGGAGGCAGATAAGACCACACAGAGGCAGAGGTGCCTGTGGAGTCCCTGGCTGGATGAATGAGACTTCACATCGTGCCAGCTGAGCCCTCCCCACCCGGTTCTCTTGCCTCCACCCCCGTCCTTTGCCCGGCGAAGGCTGAATGAAGCAGATAGGAGCCATCTGGGCTCAGCTCTGTCAAAATTGCAGATTCATGAACAAAATAAGGTCATTGTTTTAAGCCACTGTGTTTTGGGGGAGGTTTATCATACAGCCATAGTAACTGGAAAACAACTATCAGAAATTCTCAAATGGAATGTTGGGACTTGTTTGGGGCACATAATAATTAATGTGTGACAGGCAGCACTCAAGTCACAGGGCTGAAGTTTGAGAGTTATTGTTTTAAATTGTGGGTCAGCTCTTCTCGCTCACTTCGTTCCAGCGTGTTTCCTGGAGGTGGGAAGAAAAGAGACACAGACACTGCACCACCCACTGTCCTGTCCAGCCCTGGCTCGTCCGTGGGAGAAGTCATCCGTCATATGTGTCCTGGTGGGAAAGTCCAGTGGTCTAGGTCCTCGGCAGCCTGCGCCTGGATGGCCATCCCCACTTCCCTTCCCACTTCCTGGCTCTACTATTTTCTCACTTCACCCTTAAAACTCCCAAGTTTCCTTCTACGTGGGAACTTACTCATTAATTTTTCCAATGTGTTAAGTGTTGGGTGCGCCTGTTCCTTAACCATTTTGGCATATGACAGTCCTGTTGATTTTGAACGGAATTGAGTGTGGTCGGCTCTATTGTATGTCAGAAGGTCTGGTTTCCTCAGACCTCCTTGTCAGGGTCACTGACAAGGCCAGAGGCCTGGTTCTCTTGCCTCAGTGTGCTTGAGACAGACTGAGGTCTTTTTAGAAATAACTCATGGTGGCCTTGTGGTCTGTAGAGCTTGGCTGCCCTGCAAGTGGGCAACTTGGCAACCAATGATCCCCAGTGATTTGATCTTTCCAGTGGGCCTCAGATTTTATGATCAAAGCACTTTATCATCTTGAATGATCCTATTTTGGGGTCTTTAAATGCCATGAGTTTCTCATATACACATTCTTGATGGCTGATAAGGGCATTTTTGAATGTAAAATGCCAAAGTCAAGTTAAATTCTGCAGCTATATATGGTCTATTTATCTTTCCTAAGCAGGGAGAATTCTTTACTCAGATTACTTTACAGTTACTAACTTGATTTAAATTTTCCTGCTTCTCTTTAAGATTGCAACCCATGCAAATTAAACCTCAAAATGGTCCCAGCACACACATTCAAATGGTGATCACTACTCTACTTAGGAGACACACTGAGTTTGTCTTATTTCATTAGCTATCAGCATATTTTGCAAATATTTCAGAAAGTATACTCTTGTCGTTTTAAAGGTAAGTAGCTACTGACTATTAGCTTTATCATACCCAAATTACTGTTCAGTCATCGTTTAACACTATATTTCTTTTTAGGCTCAAAATTAAAAGCATAAGAACTGGGGTGTGTAGCTCAGTGGTAGAGCACTAGCCTAGCATGTGAAAGGCCCTGGGCTCATTCCCCAGCACTAGCGAGTAAATAAATAAATGTAGGAAGCACTAATTTTGAGATGTATGCCTTTGAGCCAGAAAATATGAATTTTTTTTTCTAAATTTAAAAGAAGAAGTGGCAGCAAAGTTCAGCCCACTTTTTATAATTACGCTTTTCTGCCTCTTAGCTGTGTGGGGTCGTGAGAGTCGGGGGATGACCTCTCAGGAAATTGTCCATCTCCATGAGCCGTAGATTAAGATTTCTCTTTATCCTTATATGAGTTGTTGACTTTGCAAGTTTGCCTGGGTTTGTTCATGTGACTCTAGTGGTATTGTCAACAAAGATCTCAGGCCTTCCTGGATGGAGCCCCAGGCAAGCATAAAGCAGAAGTGTTAAAGTGGAAAGTAAATGAAGGGTGTCCACACGTGTGCTCTTTCTCCAGGATTGGTTTCGTTTTGATGCTGTTATAAATTACCACAAATTTAGTGGCTTGAAATAACACTAAATAAGATAATAACAAATTTATTATCTTATAGTCTGTAAGTCAGGCTAATACCAAGGAGCCGGCAGGGCTGGGTTCTTTTCCAATAGCTATAGGGGAATCTATATCTGTGCTTTTTCAGCTTCTAGAGCTGCCTTATGACCCGCTCCTTCCATCTTCAAAGCCAGCAGCATGCCACCTTTCTGTGCCTTTCTTCTGTAGTCAGTCTCTCTCTGCAGCCAAGACATGCCTTCTGATTTTTAAGCTGTGAGGTTACATTGGGTCTCACTTGATAATCCAGGATGCCCATCTAAAGGGCCTTAATTTCACTACACAGGAAAAGTCCCTGGGTGATGTCCTATGTATAGGTTGGGATATAGACAGTTTGGGGGGAACATACCCCAGTCCTTATTTTTCCCTGATTAAGCTGGACTTGAAAGTCTGAACACTTCTACACAATCCTCTGCGTAGGACTTGGTAACCTGACATCAGAAAATGGGCGCACAGAGTAGACTCTTGATTATCTATGGGATTCTGAGAAATTCAGGAGATGAAGCAGAGCGTTCAGAGACTGACCTGTCATGGACAGGGTCCCAGGGAAGCTGACTGTAGGACAGGGGTTTATCTGAGGGACATTTGCCAGGGTATGCTCTTGGATGGACATGTATGGAGGGAGGGTAGCCAGGCTGGGCAGATGTAGTCACCGCAGTCTTCTGCCATCCTCTGCTAGGAGCTGGCCTTTGAATGCCTGCATGACTGCTCATAGCTTGCAGTAGCTCCAGGGAGATGCAAGACCTTGGTGGAGGTGACTGTCTTCAGTTGCAGTCAGTTTCCTGAGAGGCGCTTAGTGGGAAGCTGGCAGAGGCCAACATCCTCAGCAGCTCCTGGAATGAATGCTTCCCCTCTGAAAGCATAGGCAGTGGGGGTACACGGGAACGTCTGTCTGGCTGAACACAGTGTCCACTACGGTTAACCGTGGTTGGATGTTGTAGATGGGTCAGTTGCCCAGTGGGACCATGCAGGCTTTGGGGAGACAAACTGAAGTGTAGGCGAGGGAGATTCCAGCCTGCAGCAGCAGGTAGACCCAGATGGCCCCTGGCAGGCAGAGCCTGGGCGGAGGAGGCAGGCAGAGCCTGAACAGTGATTGTATGCTGTAGAATATGGAGACAGGTCAGTGTATCAGCAGGATCCCAGGCCCAAGAATGGGATTCATCAGGAGGCTTTGTGCCCAGGTGGTGCTGGGGGCGCTGAGAGTGCCAGGCCAAGCTTCAGTTCTGGCGGTCGAAGAACAGGGCCTCAAGTGCAGGGCCCACGACGGGTCAGGCCGGGGACTGGGCATGGGATCAGGCGGAGCAGCAGTCTGGAGTGAGGAAGAGCTGCTGCTCCATCCCCTCTGGGTCTATTTGTGGGGAGGAGAGGGAAGCCAAGGGGAGGCCTGGCTAAGTCTGACCTATGACTCACCTTCCTGCTCCCTTCTGATAGACCTGTCCCCTCCAAGGAAGATTTAATTGTTTTCTTCCCTCTCTCCACCTAAGACAGGAGAATGGGAGTAATTACGCTCTAGAGAAAGCTTGAGGAAGGACCTTCTTCTGAGTCAGGATGACTTGTGAATGTGTTTGTAAGAACACAGTAGATTATATCACATTAAGGCATGTCTTCTTTATTTTGGAGGAAATATTGCCTTTCTTGTTTGTTTTGAATTTTTTGGTTAAAGAAAAGAATGCTGTAGTTATAATGATTCCTTTGCAGGCAGATTTCTATTTGCATCTACACTGACCAGCGCCACAGAAGAGAAAAAGCTGTGGTGTGTGTTGTACAGTAAACATGCAGTGGAGGTTGGGAAATAGCTTGCTCATTTCCACAGTCTCCAGTCAATTAGGTGAATTCAACCTCTAAAGAAAAATGGTTTTACTTGCAGAGTTTGGTCTAACGCATTGATCAATGACAAGGATGTTTGTGAATCCATGCGATTTTCTGCAGCGGACCTGAGCTAACTCTGTTGATCAAACCTTGCTTTCTTGATTGACAGCACTTAGACCAATGGATGACATCATCCCTCTGAACAGGAGTCTCATTTCCATTCCTTTCAGGTCCCCTATTGTTGTTGTTTCCTGGCATTTTCCCACATATCTTTCTTCATAAAAATTTCACTTTTCTTTTATTTTTGTTAGTATTTCTTGTTTGCTTGAGTCATGAAATATTTACTGAGTGTCATCGTGTGCTGAGCACAAGGTGGTATGCCTTGGAGATATAGGACATGTAAGGCAGCATCAGTACAGGTAAACTGGGGAGCTGTTGTCTGATGTCAGGGCTAAAGTCAGTATTTCCCGACTGTTTGAAGGAGCACCATAATATGGCCTAAGAATCAAAGGCGTCATCTCGCTTGCCCTGAACAGTTGGATGCATGAGCCCTTTTTTTAGGCTTCCGTCTCCTCATAATTTGTGTCTTTTCCCTCGCAAGAGTTTTGTTTCAAGGTGCAAAAGCAGTTGTTACTGTCATTCATGTTAACCACTGGAAAGTCAATGGATCTGTGAAGAAGAAAGATCTGGAAGGAGAAGGATCTGGTGTACTTACCACCCTGGCGCACATTGCTTTGCGTATCACAGGCATGGGCCCACTTCCCAGTGACCGGCTGTCGGGATGGCCCTGGTCCTGATGCCACATGGGAGCCTCTGCAGCACAGAAGGCCCACGAGTACCAGCCAGGTGATTTTGAGAGGGGACAGGGTGACGGCATTGGGGCAAGGGGAGTTTTGCTCAGAGGCGCTCCTGCTGTCACCGTGGGGGCTGGATCAAGGCCTTTCAGCGCCATAAACACTGGGAAGCTTCTGAGGCCAGCCCTCCCCCCATGCAATTTATATTACAGTTAAATATAAAACAAAGTTTGTTTTTCCAGTTAAAGAAATTGTGAATAAATTCATTAACACTGAACTTCCTCATTTTTTGTGCTGCCTTACTGCACCCTATGCTGCTGTGGTCTCCCCGGGCAGAGCCTGGCTCGGGGAGAGTTGGTGGGTAGGGTCGAACCCCAGCCCAGCTCTCCACGCCTTTTGGGACCCTCCTCAGGAACGTCCAACCCAGGGTGAGAAATACCAGTGCCACCCGTAGAGCTGCTTCGGGCTCTGTTCTGTGGATAGTGGCAATGGCGATGGTGCCTAGCTGGCCTCTCTGCACCCAACACTCCTGAGCAGTGGCCTTCAGACTTTTAAGGGTGACTAAGCAGTACAGCAGGACACACAGAGGAGTTCCACAGAACGCGCTGACTCCGGCCATGGGCACTGAGCTCTAGTCTGTTCCACTGTTGCTTTATTTCGGGAGACTTCCGTATGGAATGCTTCTTGATCTTGACTTGATTCCGTGAACTGCACCTCACGAAGCACTGCTCCCTTTCCTAGCCCCCAAGGCACTCCCTCTACCTGCGGCGGCCACCAGGTTCTCCTGCACTCTCATCTTCACCTGTTGTGGCCTCTGCCCCAATGTCCTGCCACCTTCAGCCAGGAACTCATGAAATGCAGACAGCCTGTTCTTCCTGTCTTTCTCAAGCACGTGTGATTTAGAAAGCCTTCAGGACACAGCTGGCAGCAGCCCATTCCTATGATCTTGGCGCTTTGTCCTTGTGACTCTGGCTTTTAGTACCCAGTGCCAAGGTGACTGTACTCACCTCTCCTGTGCACTGGCCTTGGAGCTCATGCGCCCAGACCTGTCACTGGTCTTTATCTCTCGGGCCTCTGGCCCTAGCGTGTGACTCACAGTAGGCACCAGATCAACATTTCAAGAACTGCAATAAAAATGATGATGCTGTGAGTGGAGGGGCCAAGCCAGGCACAGCCCTTTCAAGGTCCCACGCACCTGGTCTGTGCAGGGACCCCCTTCACTGCTGCTGATCAGATGCTGAAGCCTTCCCTCGAGAAGCACTGGCGTTACGGCTACCCGTCAGTGTTTAGATGGAGAGTTCAAGGGCTATACAAACACTGGTGTTTCACATAATGGACTTCCAAAACAGGTGCCTTTCAAGATACTGTGTTGTTTCTCCTTTAGTGTTCACTGTCCTGGTGAATGATATCCTAGAATTTGACTAGCTATGTACAGGAACCCTTTTCTTTTAGTGCTCATCATACAAAGGTAGAACTGGTGAAAATACCCTCATTTTACAGATGGGGGAGCTGAGGCCCGCCGGCTTGGATGCCTGATGTGAGTTTGCACAGCTCTTGGCAGTGAAGGCCAGTGAGGTGTGCGCCTGCCGAGGGCTGCCCCGCACGCCTCCATCCCAGCATCCCTTTTAAAAGAATGAAGAAGATGAAGGAGAGTGTGACGCTCCATCCTCCTGTCCGCAAAGCTCATTTTAAGCATGAAATTCTTTTTGACATTTTCTTGCTTTAAGTTTGCATTTTTTGGGGAGAAGTGCTGGGCAGCCTACCATATCAGCCCTTGTTGAAGATATAAACATTTTCAGGCTGGCAACACACGTACTATTGCTTTCCGAACTGGACTTGTCACATGGTTTACAATAAAAATTCATGCTAGTTTTCACCTGAGTTTGTAGCTATAGCTTTTAGAGTTCACCTCCCCTCATTAAAGATCCAAGCACAGAAAAAGAAATGGAAATAGAATCCCTAACAAGCATCCTTGTCTGGAAAATGGGTTTTAAACAAAATTTCTTCATTTTGTCCCTTTCAGCAAATACTGTTTGGATGTGTCACGAGCTGTAAGGAAAGTAAATAATCTACTTGGTTATGGACCAAAACATATATTTTGTGACATTTGTGGTCATTTAATTGGTTAGAATGGAATAGTCACTGGTGTTTCTTTTCCTTTTTTTTCTTCCATTTTTAACCCTCAGCCCCCTGTGCACCTAGGGAAGGGGAGGACATTCTTTCTTGCCTGCACTATGGACCCGCAGCTCTAGGACCCTGCACTCTGTGTGCCCTTCCCCAAGGATTAGAAGGTGTGGGGCTGGCAAGACCTCCGGGCCTAAGAATTCTCTTTCCATGTCACATTGTTTCTATGGGGAAACACATTTCCAATTCCAAAAAACCAGCCTTCAAATTAACTCTGGGGGCTGCCTGTTCCCTAAGAAAGCGAGTGTGTTCTTTAGGGCTGATTAGCTAAGCAGACAGAGCTCATTAGCTTAGCTTAGTTTAGCAAGTATGATCTCATTAGCTAATGTGACACTGTGACACATACACCTCAGCCCTGGGAGAATGAGAGGCCGCCAGGAGGTGGCAGGCCTTGGGGACCACCGCATAGCCATGTCCTGAGGGCAAGGTTCCTGGCCTGGACTCCTGCTCAGTCAGCCACCTGGGTGTGCTGGATAAGTGACCTGTGGGGCAGGCACCCGGCAGGGGACACTTCCTATGTGGACTGCCTGTGAACACATGCCAGGCACCAGCTAAGGGCTCTGGTGTTGCTCAAGCTTCACAGCACCCAATTCTAGGTCCTGTTATACGTTCCATTTTTCGGTTGAGAAAATAGAGTAAGTCCTTATCATTAGAATCCGTTGTATATAGAGAATGGTATTTGTTCACAATGGCAAAATGGCTGTTTTCTTAAAACAATGGTTTATGTCCTCCCACACATTTGTAGGGCCATTATTAAACATTCTTTGCTTTGCTAAGACTCCTCAGTGTTGACAGGTGCCTTGGTGGGTGTCTGTGACTTGCTTCGCTCAGGGTGTCTCCCCACTTCCCTAGAGAAGTGTCCATTTTAGAGGGGAGGAAAATAGCTTTTGACATTTCCTGGTGGTGGGTCAAGAAAAGAATATGCCTGAGCAGGTAGCTCTGTGGGAAGCTCATAGACCCAAAGTGGAAGTTGGATCCTTTTCTTTGGTTAGATACTTGTTTTTAAACTAAACTTTTATTTTAGGATGTTTCAGACCTACAGAAACATGAGGAAAATAGTATCTAACTTTTTGCTTTGTTGGTTCATAGTTCGGTCCTTCCTCATACACTAATGTAGTCTCATGAGGAGTTGAGAGCTCATGAGTGGATGCCTCAGGTACTACTGACAGGAAAAAAGACATGCAAGTGGGTTAGAAGTACAGGTGAGAAAAGTCGTCTCCCAGGTCGGCCCACGCAGACGTGCACACATCTGTCTTCTGAAGTGGCAGGCTTCAGCCTTGGTGGGCAGAGAGCAGAGGGGCCCAATCTCCTTAATTAAAACTTCTTCTGCTCATGAAAAAAATATCAGGAATATTGTACATTAGGGTCTGAATCCAGAAATGTGACATGAGGGGAGAAACCATCTGGCAGCTTTTTTGCGCCATCAAGATCTAGTGCAAAACCTTCGCCAGGTGACTCAAAAGTCATGGCTTTTTTTTTTTTTTTTTAAAAAGTTCTTTACTCTTAGAGTGTGAAATGTTTGTTTGGAAAACGTCTCCAAGGCCCTCTATCAACAATATCGGTGACAATGGTGTGGAAGGCATGTTTTGCTGTTAATAACCACAATGCATATTTGCGTAAGAAAGTGAAGTTGGGGCCATGGCTCACTTGAGTAGACGTGATTCTTTCATGTAACTGCCTAACAGTGCTGGCCACGTCATAAGGCTGCAGAGGCAGGGATTCTGTCAGGATTTGGTCATAATTCAGTGTTGTGGAGGAAAACACGAGAGTCTCACCTGGGTACACATTAAGAATTCAGGTGATGATTCCCCAGGGGAATGTGAGTGTGTTGGGTCCGTGCGGGGGGCTGACATTTGAGGCTAGGGAGGTGGGACATGGTGTGGCCCTCTATGGCAGCTCATCAGTGCCCGGTTGGACCCTGCTTTCCAGAGGCCAAGGCAGTAGCAGATGCCCCGGGCTGTGGTTCATGTGGTTGGCCTGCACCCTGCGGCAATGTGGGTGATGTTTGCATGGTCAACCCCTTTTCTTTCCTGGTGAGGGACACGGGGCCTACCATGCCCTTGGGTACTGGGTAAATGTGCTACTCCATAGATATTTATTGAGCACCAACTGTAAGCCAAGCGCTAGAGCAGAGCAGGGGACCAAGCACACCACACTGCACCCCTGTCCTTGTGGGGCTGATGTTGCTGTGGGAGGTCAGAGACTGAAGGCAAGAACAAATGACCGAACAGAGTGCCCCCACCTTGCCACCTCCTCCTCCTCCTTGTCTTCGCTGTCATCCTGTGAAAGTGTCTCTAGGTGGTTTCCATTTCCTCCAAGGGCGTGATGAGAGGCTGGCCCTCTGCCTCCCATCCTCCCAGCAGTTGTTCTGAAGGTGGAGAGAGGCCATCGGCTGGCTTGTCCATGCCCCCCAAACGTCCTGCCCCAGTGGCTGGTGACCAGGAGCCTACCTGTACTTAGTAACTTTTGTTTGTCATGGATTCTGTCTGCCCCAGAGTCAGCCAAGCTACAATCAAAACGTGTATGATTCTGAATGAAAAAGAATTTATGTACAAAGACTTGCAGGCCTAGGAGCCAGAAATCATTTTGAAAAACAAAAAACTCATCAGAAGTTCAATTATCAGAGCCGGAGGCCGTGGTGCACGCCTGTAATCCTAGCACTTTGGGAGGCCGAGACAGGAGAATTGCGAGTTCAAAGCCAGCCTCAGCAAGGGCGAGGCGCTAAGCAACTCAGTGAGACCCTATCTCTACATGAAACACAAAATAGGGCTGGGGATGTGGTTCAGTGGTCAAGTGCCCCTGAGTTCAATCCTTGGTGCCATTAAAAAAAAAAAGCATCTCAGTTATTGGGCACCTCTGAAAGAACAGGCTATGAGATTGAAGCTGGTGCCGTCGTGTATGGAAGTGGTCACAGCCCACCCATGTGGTCCCTTGGAGGCCTGGAGGATATGGCAGATGAAGAGAGTGATAATGTAACATCATTCCTCTCCAGCAAGATATTTAATTCCATCTTTAACACCACCGTCATCCATTAGCCAGAGGAAATGGTCCAGGCCAGTGGCCATATGCCACAGTGGGTAAGGATCCCCAGGAAGCTTTTTAAAACACCAGTCTCCTGGATCCCACGTTAGTTCTACTGACTCAGACCATGGAGCTGGGCGATGGGTAGTGATAAAACTCAGGAAGTGTCATTTATTAAAAGCTTTCAGTGAGTCAAAAAAGCTAGTCTCAAAAGGTTATATACTATATGACGCATTTATGTAACATTCTTAAAATGACAGAGAACAGACATGCAGTTATCACAGGTTAGGGGAGGATAGGAAAGCATTGAATTTAAAGAGACAGTAAAAAGACTCCTTTTGTATTGATGGGCCAGCTCTGCATCTTGATTAATCTATACACATGATAAAATGTCATAAATGTATGCAAAAACAAATATCAAATAAATGATTTCATGCAAAGAACAGTGTCATCTAGTGAGATCTGTAGTTCTTTGGGCTGTGCCAACCAACTTCCTTTCATTACATAAGGTGTCACTCTTAGGGAAAGTTGGATGTCAGTACTTTCTTAGATAGAAAATAAGATCTGTGAAAAGGTTAAGGGTAAGAAAAATAAACAAAGGAAAGAAGGGAGAAATTAAAAGGTTGAGTACCGCCTGCACTATTTTTTGCAACTTCTTATGAGTCTGTAATTATTATGGTAAAATGGTAAAAAGAGCTTTCCAGGTGTCCCTGGTGTGTGGCCAGTGGTTTCAACCACACACACATCAAAACTGGCAGCCTATCAGTGCGTTAGTGTGCAGCCGGGGAGCAGGTAGGAAGATTGGCCATAAATCTGAAGTTTGAAGGATCTTTTATCAATTGCCTGGTAGTAGAAGACATTTTATAGTGGGAATGGATTTAGCTTGGAGTAGTCGTTACCTTAGAAGTGCAGGTGGAAAGGACAATACCACTAAAGTGACTTTGGTGACCTGCAGAATGCAGGGTGGTAGACAAGAGTGCCACCACTCACCTGGGATGGGAAAGAATCCAGCCATGCGGGGGCTGTGATTGTAGCTCAGCGGTAGAGCGCTTGCCTCGCATGCGTGAGGCCTTGGGTTCGATCCTCAGCACCACATACAAAGCAATAAAATAAAGACATTGTGTCCATCTACAGCTAAAATAATATTTAAAAAAAAAAAAAAAAAGAATCCAGCCATGCCACACTCAAGTTAGAGCAGGGTGAACTGTGTGTCACGCCATGCACGTGGAGTACTGGGATTAAGAGTGAAGGAGAAGGAAAGACCTGGAGGTGCTGAGGGAACGGGGAGGAGGGTAACCCAGGCTGTGGAGGAGTTCCCAGTGCTCGGAGCAGCACCCGGTGTGGAGGAGACACCCCTTAGGTGTTTCTGGAAGTCTTGGTTGTGTGGGGCCCTTCCAGGGACAGGGGACCATCCAGTCATTCTCCTGGTCCTCAGTTCTCACTGCCTATTGGGCCAACACCTCATCTTTATAGCACCGACACCTTCAAAACCACTCTCTATAACAGAGGCTGCGATCAGAGGATACTCCAGAGATCTTTCTATAGAGAGATACCCATGGACAGCCCATCCTCACTTGCTGACTGGTGTCCTATAGGTAGACGAAGTTTTTCTGGTTCTGTTTTTCAGTATGTGGTGTGATGACATGGTCTTAGTTTGCCTCAGGAAGGGGAGTTTCTTATTTCATTGCTTTAAAATCACCTGAAATAGCAGATAATGTTCTTTCAGATTGATCTTTTCCTCCTTTTTAGGTAGATCTTTTAAAGCTCTTCATTTTTTTAAGTCAGAAGGCAGCCAAACATTTCTCACATTCAGAAACTTAGTGGGAAGAATGTGTGGGTGTTGAAAATCTTTCTACACTGCATTTTCTAAAATGTCTTGTTCCATCTAAAGCATGTCTCCATGGAACCTCAGAACTCTCCTGTACCCACAAATTATTCTTTTCCTTCTCCACAAAATTTGTGCCTGGACTTGGGTTGCCAACACTGGTGGTTTCCCATGAACATTTGCTCTGAGTGTCCTGTCTACTAAGTGCTACTGTATTCCTTCCTCTCCAGAAAGGCAAGAAGCCCCTGGCCTTATGGGTCAACACAGCACAGGCCATCCAACATGTTTCTGTAGTTATTTGCTTTTTGCAGAAGTTAATGTGTCACTTACCTTGCAGAGCGACAAAGGATTGGGGTCCATGGTGAGCCCATGCCACCATGGGAATTTCTGGGGAATTGGTGCACTCAGTGAAGGACTTGAGAGTCTGTTCAGTGTTTTACACAGACACATGTGCTGCTAAGTAAAATCAATGAGAGATTCTGGAAGTTTACATTCTTGCTTCTTTCCAGAATGATATACCCATTGATTGTCTCCTCGATTCCACAAATGCACATCCAGAATTACTGCACTAGGCATTGGAAATTAACAGGTGACCTAAATGGATAGGGTCCTTGCACCATGGGTGGAGCGTTGGAGGGTTATATTTGTCTGGGTCTCTGGGGAAGCAGATGTGAAGGGATTAAGCATGCTAGAATTTTATTAGGAGAAATGCTCTGATGGGGAGAGGATGCCAAGGGAGCTGGGGACCTTAGCATGACCTTAGAGCATTCAGGTCTCACTCCAGCAAAGGTGGGAGGAAAGTGGCATGAGGCCTCCTGTGCAGTCTAGGGAGGGTTTGGCAAATTCTTGGAAAACTACTTGAGTCCAAGTCAGAGGACAGAGGCCCTAGGACCCCTGGGAAAAGCTCTGTCCTAGTGTCTCCTTACGACATTGGCTGTGGACAACACTGGGAGGTGTGGCCTCACACAAAAGGGATTTCCAAGTGCAGCAGCTGGGCCCCCAGCTTTTGTGCTTCCTGAAACAGGAGTTATGGGACATGTTGTCTTATACTGCCCCACTAGTGGGGATGGGCAGAGATACTCACCCCCAATCATCTAAAAAATGTAAGATCAGAGCTGCGAAGACCTCTGTGCACCCAAGGGAATCTCTGTTGGGGGGCACAGCAATGCCATGGAACCTAGTTTGCAGTGCTGGCAAGGGAAGCCCTCCCCGCTGACCCCAGGGGAGCTGAGCTCTGAAGAATGAGGAGGAGCCTGTTGGGCAAAGTGGGCACGTCAGGGGAGGTTTCTGGGCAAAGCTTTCCTCCTGGCCCTTTTGAGTAACCAGAACAGGAGACACGCTAGCCTGCTAGGTGAATGGCGGAAGCCATGGCACGGGGGACAGGCAGCATGGAGAGAGCGCTTTGAAATGACTACTTGGTTTAAGCTTGGGGAGCTGACTGGAGGGGAAGGAATGGAGGAGGTCTCGGGGTGTTGAAGGAGGCATCTTGTAGAAAGAGTAATGGACTGTGCTTAGGTTGGATGTGGTGGGGTGAAGGAGCACCCCTGGGTTGCAACGCTGGACAGATGGCGGTGGCAGAGAGGGAGGGAGAAGCAAGTGCTTGACTTGTTGAACTCAAGGTGCTCTTAGCTAGCCCTGGAGTTATCTGCTCATTGTTGGGTATGACCGCATTGAAGGGAAAAGGTGAACTGCAAGAATGGCTGCCGGACAGGCGGAGGCTGGACAGGGGAGGACGGAGCAGATGTGAGAAGGGCAGGGGAGAGGAGGGCGACAAGAAGGCACAGGCGGGGAAGGGAGTGTTTCAGGAGGGAGGTGACCGGCAACGCTAAATGAACGTTGGTGCTAAAAGCGCCTGCCAGATTTGGTGACAGCCAGGTCACTGGTGACCTTAACAAGAGCTGTTTTGATGAGATGATTGTGGGGACACCAGATGGAGTGGGCTGAGGCATTGTGGGAGGCAGGAAGCAACAGAGTCTGTAAGTTTGGCCACGCAGGGGAGAAGAGCAAAGTCGGTGGCTGGAAGCAGGTATGAGGCTGGGAGGTGGCCTTTCTTTTCTTTTTTTTTTCATTATGGAAGAGACTTTAACTAAATTTACAAGAATTAATTGGCTCTGAGAGAAAGAGTTGGTTCATTTGCCAATGTAAGCTTCCTGAGAAGGCAGGAGGGACCTGGATCCCAAGTGAGGTGGAGGTCTTGGCTGTGGGAAGAGGGATGCTTCTCCATGCAACTGGAGGGAAACAGACTTGGGGAAAGGCAGGTACTGACAGAAGTTCAGGATGTGTCTGACAGTGGTCCAAAGTTTACTTTGAAACTCTCCTTATGTTTCTCCTTGGTCCTTTCTGACATGGGACATGCACCTTGGTTCTTAGCCTGGACCATGATGATGTTTCATTTTTTGGTACCATAAATTCTACTGCATATAAGGAAATTATCTCGAGCTTTTTTGGGACTTCTGTGAATGGATAATGTTTCCCAAAGCATTTGACACTGCGACATGTAAACATCAGCAAATCCTGTTGCTGTGTCTTTAAACACCAGATGCTATTTGTTTACCAAAGAGGGAGAGGTTAGAAAAAGAAAGTGAAATAAAGAGAAGTGGTCAGTGATTTCAGATGACTGGCCAGAGGGCAAGAGAAGCAGAGTAACAAACATGCATTTGTACCCAGTTACTTTTCTACCCACCAGCTGGTTTCAGGTGCACGGATCCTGTGCAGGTGGGGGTCGCTATTGGATTTTAGCTGAATGGGGGGCTGATGCTAAATTTCCCTGTGTCTGCTAGAGACTCCTATTGTAAATGCACAGCCTGCAGGGTCTGCACATCGTGCAGCAGGTACCCTTGGCAAGGCCCGTCCTGCTGGAAACGGAGCCCGGTTCTCCTGTTTGCCTGGGCGGCTGGATTGCATAAGGGAGAGTCGCCCCTTGTGAGGGAGACTTCTGACTGCCTTGATCAACCTTGATCAACCCCTTGATTCTGAAGAATTGAAGACATGGCACATAAACCTCATGGAACTTTTTTTTTTTTTTTTTTTTTTTTTTTTAAAGTTATTTTTTTTTTTTTTTTTTTAGTTGTAGATGGACACAATATCTTTATTTTATTGCTTTTTGTATGTGGTGCTGAGGATCGAACCCAGGGCCTCACGCATGCGAGGCAAGCGTTCTACCGCTGAGCTACAATCCCAGCCCCAACCTCATGGAACTTTGATCTCTGCTTCTTGCCCTTCTTCCCAAAGTAAGCAGGAAGGTCTGGAAATTATTTGAGCTGAGACAGCAGGTACAGTGCATGGGACTTTTGGTGGGTGGCCTGTTTCTCTAAGAATCAGATCTAAAGCAGCTGCAATCACTGCTTCATTCTAAGCCACGGTAGATTCTCGTCCTGGCTCTGCCACTGTCCAGTCATGTGCCCGTGACCCACTCCCTTTGCCTCCCTGAGGAGATTTTCTTCATTCCCAAATGTACTGAATGGTCAAGCTTTCCTCCAGTGCCAATGGATGATCTAATGAGCTAGACACCTGGGCTGACTGGCACCCTCTATTATGAAAACCGTATGCCATTCTGCTTCTCCTACCTTTAAAATAAAACTAGAAGGAGTCCTCCACATTGATTCATGCTGTGCTGGGGAGAAAGGGGACCTGAAGAGGTGAGTCTCCATGATATCAGCATCCACAGCATCCAGCTGGTGATGTCTCCCCTTGAGTTTAAGTGATTCGCTCACAACTTCTTCCTATAGTTATTATCATGTTTGGGTAAGTACAATCTGCACCCTCTAGTTCAGATCTGTGGCTTTTTTTTCTTTTACAAGTCTCTTCTCTGGCTGATTGAATCCTGTCTTGTTTTCTTTCTTCCTACCTGTCTGAATGACACATTTTCTAGATATTTCAACAGCACGTGATTGGATCCACACATCTCTCATGATTTCGTCTAGCTGTGTGGTTACTCCTCTAATGTCACACTTAAGAGGATTCAGGACTTAGAGGACCAGACTTCACAGAGAGGATAGTGGGGAAGGGGTGTCGGTAGAGAAGGTGGGGTGGGTGCAGGGCTTACTGTCAAGAGAGCCGTACTGATGATAGTTTAACGCTTCCAGGTTTGCAATCAGTATATCAGCAACAAACCAATGAATTCCTGTTGTTTTTGTTTTTAAAGTTCTTTCTATGTTTTAGGTTGGGCTGGGCTCCCAAAAACCATTAAGTAATACTGTAAATAATATTGTCATAATAATTTATCAATATCTTTATTGCTAGTTTTTTGAAGAGTTGTGCAAGGAATATCAAAGTGTTTTAAAAAAATCACTACTCTCAGAGGAGTTGACAGAGGCAGGAAGGATGGTGGAGTGTTGTTTATGGAATGAACGGAGCCCTGAAATGTACTTAGTGCATGAAGATTGGAAACTGGGTGATGTTAGGGCTTCTATAGAACTGACGGGGGTAATATTTCAGGAGAGAGAAGCTTATCAAACATCATATTCTCAGAGATAATAAGATGTTCATTTTTCCACCCCAATCCTGGATTCTTTAGAAGGATAAACTAAAACTTGGTAGCAAAGAGAATTCCAAGACAGGCATAATCTTCCAGCCTTAAAAATGCCAAAGACACCAGTGTTCACTCACTGAGCAATCACAGGGAGGCAGGGAGGCAGTGTCAGCCCTCAGGGAGCTTGCAGTCTGTGACACGAAGTGACCGGTACAGGTCTGAAAGTGCCTGGCCAAAGCAGGTGACATGGTGGTTGAAAAGAAAAATGCATGTTGCCTTTTTTCACCTGTTCCAATTTCCTGGCCTGCTTCCCCCTTCCCCTTTGAATACGTTTGGCACACATTTTTAAATGCTCACAACTGTTTGTTTTTTCTTGGATCACCCAGAGAGTGTGCGAGGAGTCAGGCCAGCGCCTTGACAGTGGACCTGGATAGAGCCTTAAAGTGGGTCACGCCAGGTAGAGCTCTGCCTGCTGCTCCTCAGCTATGGGAATAATTGTTCCAGAAGGACCCACGTGGAAGCTTAAAGGTCCTATAAATTAAACAATTCCACTTAAGTGGGAGTCTGGAGATGGTGCGATGGGAAAGAGGGAGGGGTGGGGGCAGTGCCTTTTCAGTTTTCGAATGAGCCGTCTTTGAGGATAACGCACGGTTCTTCGACTAATGCTAGCACAATGGTTTTCTTGTGCCAGGATTTTGGCCATTAAAACAACAAAAGAAAAAACAGAAACTGTTGTAAGCCACATGTAAAGATCGACATATGGCCCACAAAAGCTCTCTGGAGGACTGGGGTGTCTTTGCGACAGTCTTTCCTCCTCCTCTGCACAGCTCTCCAAAGCCCACGGGAGTAACATTGCTGTGGACCCTGATGCTGGAATCATCCACACGGATACACGTGGAAGAGAACAGGTGTTGTGCAGCACCTTCAGCATCTGTGGGCAGTAACTCATTTACCTTGTCTGATTTGATTGTGTTTGCCAGGAACATTGCTTAAGGAATCTCCAGGCTGAACTGTGTGTTTACCAGATTGTACCCCCGGCCCCCGAAGAGGGATGGTTGAATCCAGCTGCGTTAGATACCAAAGCTACTTGGCCTAATTTGTTCATCGCACACATATTATTATTATCCTTATTCCCTTTAGTTCTGCCACCACCGCTGTGTACTCCAAAGCCAAATAACGTTTCCAGTGATCTGCACTACTGTCACCTCCCACAGCCCACCGCTGGGACCAACTATAGATATAATTACTTCCATTAGGCAGCTGAGCACACTGGGGCTCAAAGAGTCACAGAGGGGTACCTCCAGGATAACCTGGGCTTAATGTCCTGATGCACGTTTCCCTCTCTTTAGAGTATCACAGTGCCAGGTTCCAGGGACACCAGGGAGAAAAAAAAACAAGTCTCTGCCCCTAGTGGGGGCACATAGGGTAGAGGAAGAAGAGGGAGATGTAGACCAATAGGCAACTGCAGCATTGGAGAGTCAGGTAGGGGGAGATCGATGGGGACAGGCTCCTCGGAGAAAGTGATGCCCATAGGAAGGCAGGGAGGAGCATTGTGGGGACTGGGGTATACAAGATTAGAGAGGGGGAGAGAAAAATTCTCATTGGCCATGAGGTTCATGGGAAAATTCCCCAAATTTCCCCCCAAAGCTCACCATCTCTGGAATATCATTGCATATTGTGACAGGTGCTATTTTAAAAAGATACACAATTCAAAATTGGTGTCTGTACTGAGTGGCTGTGCTTAGAAGTGCCATAGGTGTAGGCTAGGCACCAGAGAGAAATCTGGAAAACCAAGTAGGACTTGGGTCTTCTTGCAGTAGCTCTTCAAGGATTTCAGGCAGCTGTCATTCATGGAGGTAGACAGTGGTCTTGATCATTACAAAACACCTTTATCTATTTATTTATTTAGTTTTGGTACCAGGGATTGAACTCAGGGGTACTCGACCACTGAGCCACATCCTCGGCCCTATTTTGTGTTTTATGTGGAGATAGGGTCTCAGTGATTGATTAGCGCCTCGCCATTGCTGAGGCTGGCTTTGAACTTGCAATTCTCCTGTCTCAGCCTCCCAAAGTGCTGGGATTACAGGCATGTACCACCGTGCCCAGTGCAAAACACCTTTAGCTTTGGAGTACGCATGTGTGCATTTGGATGGAATTTTGTAAGTTTTGTCTTACTGAGGCTATATTAAAATTTATTTTGTAGCTCCCAAATTCATAGTGACTGTAGGTAGCTAGAAAGTTGTAGAGGAAAAGGACAAGAAGGGTTAAAAACTGCCATTTTCCTGTGGCTAACCTTAGTAGGTCTGGGTCATAACGTATGATTTGAATGAATTTCTAGGCAGTAATCTTTGTATGTGTATTTGTCATCGGAATATCTGTGAATTATCATAATTGAGTCCTTTTACCATTTTGAAAGTGTTTTTCATCTTGATTTAAGAAATTATAAAAGTAGTACATGCTACAGTAAAAAATTCCAACTGTATAAATGCTGTTAAATGTAAACTAGTCCATCTCCCACTGGCTACGCCTCCTCCACATTGTTAGTGATTTTATGGCATCCTTCCAGAAATGTGAATGTTTGTCTTTGTGCATGCCCTGCTTGTGCTTAAAACACAAGTGCATATGGATATATTCTACACACATGAAATCATACCCTACACACTGTTCTGTACTGTTTTTCTGTTAACTGATCACATACCTGGGGCTAATACTTGTTCATATTAGCACACCTGGAGCCCCTCTCTCTCCTCAGGTGCCTCACAGCATTCTGTGGTATGGGTGGACAATCACGCACTTAACCAGAATGGACTTTTGGGTTTTCAGTCTTTAACTAATTACTAGGCTGCAGTCAACATTCTTGTACATAGAGTTTGACACTCACATGTGACTTTGCTATAGAATTGTTATCAGTTGAATTTCAGCTGTGAGTTACAGAAAATGATGGCTTGCGTTGGCTTACATGATACATAAACTTATTGTCTCTCTAAGGAAGAAGCCCAAGGTCAGGGCTTGCTCCAGGATGTATTGGTTCATGTGCTCAGTGATGTCTCAAGGGCCCAGGCTCTTCCCTTTCTGCATTCACTCACTGCAGGGTCCCAGGTGGTTGCACTAACTCCAGGGGACACATCCAGATTAGACACCACCCAGGGAAATGTAAGGCCATTACTTCCAGCATGTCCTTCCCAGAAGTCAGGAAGCCCTAACCTGCCTTGTGACCCCTTCTGAAACCGTCACAGGCCAGGGGCAGAATGTGCATCGAGGGGTCAGTTTTCATACTTCTAGAAGGGTGCCCCACAAGTGGAATTCAGGGTCAGCAATTCTAAAGCTACATTTAAAATCTTACAGAATGTCCCCAGATTTCCTGGAGAAGATGTGGCACTGATTTATACTCCTGTAAGCATGAATGAGGCTGAAGCGGTGGTTCAAGAAGTGGTTTCTGGAGCTGAGTGTGCTACACTTTTAGGATTCTGTGAAGCATGATGTGTTTTTATTTAACTGTCCATGATCAGATGTGTGTACCCATTATCCAGGAAGTATGTCCAAACAGTGGAGGGAAAGACAAGTGTACTAAATGTAGGTCTGCAAACATGGGTGGAAAAGACTTGTCCATAGTTTGAGATCAGCACGAGGCCTTTCCATCATTAAATTGCCTCGTGACAGCATGTGCCTTTTTACCACACAGTGGAAGCCTGAAAATACCTCAGCCATCCTCCATCCCCAGCAGATAAGCAGTTCAGTGTTCCAGAAACTTCTCAGTGAGTGAACGTCTTGTCAGACTTCTGCAAATGTATCTATTACCAAATAATTCACCAGGTATATAGTTCCCTTGTAAGCCAGAACCCACACAGAGGGTCGAAGATAAGGGGATTTAAAAAGCAAACTATTAAACCAAGTTTGGGAGCTCTGGAGGAACTTTAGTGATTCAGTCGTATATTGGATTACTGAAGAATTGCACTGGAATACGGAACCGAAAATGCCAGAACCTTACACACAGCACAGAACCTGTGATTGTTTTAAAGTGCTCATGTGGGCTTGGAGGACATTTGTGGAGCAGCAGGCTTGGGACAGGGCTGGAGTAGGATCCCAGGGGGTCAAAAATAAGGGGTTTCAGTTTCCAGCCTCCTTCTTCCTAGGGCTGTCCCTCTGATCCTCGGTTGTGATGATAGTGTGGTACGTTTGTTAAGAATGATCAGCTTATGTTGATTCATCACTGTTAGCTGAGGTCCATAGTTTAATGTTAGGGTTCACTCTGTGCGTGGTACATTCTGTGGGTTTATGTCATGCATGATGTCATGTACCCACTATTATAGTATCATACAGAATAGATTTCTTGTCCTGAACATTCCCTGCATGCCCTCCCCGCAATCTGACAATCACTCATCTTTTTACTGTCGCTATTGTTATAGACTGTTGCACAGGTGGAATCATGTGCTATGTGGGGCTTTCATATTGACTTTTCTTACTTAACAGTGTGCATTCAACCGTCTTTCATATTATTTTGTGGCTTGATACCTCAGTTCTTTGTATTGTTGACTGATATTTCACTTTAAATGTACCACTGTTTATCCATTACTATTTGAAGGACATGTTGGTGGCTTCCAATTTTTGGCAATTATTAATAAAACTTTGGTGGACAGGTTTTTGTGTGGACATGAGGTTTTTACTCATTGGGGTAAATATCCAGGAATGTGATTACAGCGTATGTGCTAAGACTATGTTTAGCTTTGTAACAGTTCATCAAATGGTGTTCCACAGTGACTGTGTCCTTCTGCATTCCCACCAACAATGAGTGGAAGGGAGTTCCCACTGCTCCACATACTCTCCAGCATTTGGTTTTGTCAGTGTTTTGGATTTTAACTATTATAATTGCTGTGCAGTAGTATCTCATTGTTTTAATTTGCAGTTCTCTGAAAACATGCTATGGGGCGTCTTTTCATTCTTCATCCAATGAAGATGCTCATTCTCCATCTTCCTGAGCTATTTTAAGATCTCTCACACAGCAAGAAGTCTCTTGCTTTAGGAGAGCAAACTGGAGACACTGAGAGGAAAGACGTTGCTATCACTCAAGCAATGGGCTGGGCTTCTGAGACTGATTTCTTGTCAACCTGAGTAGCCTAAGTCAGCTCTGAGCACATCTCAGTAACTGCTTCTCTTTCTTCCCTCTGTGGAAGCAGCATGCTCTAAAGTTTAGGGTAGAACTTGGACACATTCCAGTCCAGTTGAGTGAACGACTCAACAAGGGAGATGACCTCAAGGGTGGGGTTTGCCTGAATGGATGGATGTGCTAGTAGGTTCCCACGGTGGCCTCGTTGGTTTCAGGCAAGGCCTCAGGGCCTGACCCTCAGCTCAGATCCCAGATGAGCCACCTCGTGGGTTAAGCTAGCATGGGCTGAATTTTCGGATGCTTTGCAGCCCAAGGCATCCTGACACATGGAATCTCTTTGTTAGTAAATGAGCATCCCTTTCTTTTCTTCTGTACCAAATCCTCATACTATTGCTATTAAAGAGCCCAGAATTGAAACAAAGCTGACTTCAGACCAAGAACTTGGACTCTTGCTGTATTCTACAAACCAAGATACAAGCAAGCTGCTTGCTCAGTGAACTGTGAACTATTCAAATCCCCAAGAGCAATGAACGAGCATTCCGGTTGCTCCACATAACACTCAGGAGAGGAGTTGCCGTCGTTCAAGTAGTGGGCTTGAGAGCCTCCGTGGAAAAGTAGCAATAGAATAGTGATAACTAGCATCAGCGTTATGTGTTGCACATAATCATCTCATCTGAAACTCATTTATGCATTCAGCACCCTTCCTAGGTTTCAGGAGACTCATATAAGCTCTTGGGGGCAGGGAATTCAGCTCCATTGAGCAGATGAGAGCCCTGGCAGGCATGAGAGGCAACTCAGCCACGTGTCTGGGTCTGTTCGGAGCCCTTTCCAGTGGGCTGTACCATAACCTCTCACAGAGCATCTTCTGGGTATTCCAGCCTTCAGGCACTACTTACATGACAGTTAAGAGGTGATGTAGCACAGGAAGGTGGTCGGTGGGGTATGGGAACGTGTTCTGTGTTAAGATCAACAGGGACATCAGCGTTGGTTCTCTGGAAGCAATGCAGACTTTGTGTTTTTCCTCCACCAGATATTTCCCACACCTATCCATTGAATGTTCCAAATTTTAAAAATATTCCATCTCCCTTTCTGGATTCAGCGCCTCCATCCCACCCACCCTGGACTCAAAGGAACAGAAGGGACATATTGATGACTGTGGAGCTGAACTCCATCTCTGGTATGGGGATACCCAGGAAAGCAAGGAGCTCTGACAGTGTAATGGGAGGTGGCCTGTCTTAATGACACCTGTTACCTGGAAGTTTCTCATGCATCATTATTATGTGGACATAGTAGACACTCCATTGTCACTGAATGATATTTGAAAGTGCCCCATGTTTTTATAGGTTCTTCCCCCAGTATCAGGGTGGAAAGAGTAAGTCCTGTTCATGATAACTGGGGACGGTGGTGGTGGAGGGAGCAGGAAAAGGTAGTAATAGTGTGTAAGGCATGTGCATAGATCTATTATGTGCTTTTGTATTTTTAAATTTTGTGTCTTTTTATTATGCATTTTTCACACTGTATAAAACAGAGTGGCTCTTTCCACAATATATCTATCCTCATGGTCTTTTGTGTGCAGGAGCATGGATCTCTGAATAAGAAAAACCACTTAAATGTGTGTGCAGTCCTTACTTTATCTCATCTTTTTAAAAATATCAGTTATAATTTGCTCTTCTGCATTCTACTTTTTGGTTGATAAGAAAAATGCTCTCCAAGGCCAAACCAAATAGACCAAGGTTGTGCTGTTACCAGAGACACAAGCCTTCCCTCAAGGTGGCTGGTACTCCTGTAGGTAAAGTTCATTGTCATTGACATTCTTTAGCTTAATAAGGTTCCCAGAATAGCAATGACCTTGAGTTTTACCAACTTTGCTTGTGACTGTAGGCCTTAATTTTTCCATACACAAATGGGTTAAGTGGAGCCCCATTGACAGGTGTGGTTACAATCGAAGGAACACAGGTATTGTAAATTTTAGGGACTTATTTTAAATGCATGAAGACTGTTGAAATTCCTTTTCCTTTTGTTTGGAATTTACAATTATTCCTAGATGGGGCTGGAAAGACACAGATTTTTCTTTTTTTTTTCTTCTTAGACAATACAAATGAAATATGATAAACTTTATCCTTAAGGAAGTATTTGAAATGCTACTTTTTCAGAAACCTCAAAGTTGAAAACTGTAAGCAATAAGCTATATTTTTAAAATTCCATAACTAAAGCTTCCCTTTCACTTAATCCAAACTGGTGAGGCTTTCCGAAGTATTTGGGGATTTCGTGAGAATGAATTTTGTAGGTAGAACAGTTTAGGTTAGACTGGAATGAGATATTCTGACTTGACAGCATTCAGTTGTCACACCGGGGCTCTGACACACAGCAGTGGCACAATCTCTGCTGCCTCAGTGAGGAGGCTGTGTGCCACCTGCAGGTTCACCCTTGGGGAGGTGGCCTTTCCTTGCTGAGCCTGTTCCAACTCTCAGTCCTCTCACTGCCGGTTGTGGATCTGTGGGGGGGCATCCCCCGTAGCTCTTTAGGAGGGCGAGTAGCAGCCCCTCCCCAGAGCTGCAGGCTGACTGCGCGTGGCAAGGCCACCCAGGCAATTTGTGTATGCTGCCAGGTGTCAAGGCACGGGCCCAGGCACCTCGTGTTGGAGCGCCTAAAGAAAGCCTGGCTGACAGACGGTCGAGGTGAGCTGGGCCCAGCTAGTCTCATCGAAAGCCTCTGCTTGTTTCACCTGAATTTTAACAGATTCAGGCTTTGCATAATAGGCTGTTTGCACCCAAAACAAAGACATTTCTTTTTCATCTCAAACACCACATTCACTGAGCCGATTCCTGAATATGTTGGAGGTAACCACTGTGTGATATATTTAAACTCACTTTGTTCTGGGTGAAGATGTGTTGAAAGGAGCTCTGAATGGGGGAATGAGGCAAACCTGAAAGGGACCTTGCTTCCTGACAGAAGGTGACAGGCGGTGGCAGTGAGAAGGTTCATTGTACCTGTGGGACTTATTTATTTATTAAAGAAGAGGTAGGATGGAGGTGTCCAGCCACAGCGAAAGTAAACTTGACTCTGATTAGGTTGGACTCCAACAGAATTGCTGCTCTGTTTTTTTTTTTTCCTAGAATGATTTTGAATCAAGAGGAAAAAGTCACAGATAGGGAAAGAACGAGAGTCATCCAAGGTTCCCGAGGCCAAGGCCATCCTGCTCACCAAGGCTCTCAGCAGACACCTCACTAGCAGAGTCAGAGTGCTGAAGTGGTGTTTCCTGGGCTATGAACACAGACCTAGTTAGTGAGCCTCTCGGGGGGGCGTGTTAAATTTCCACTGGGCCCAGAGACACTGCCACCAGCCGTGATGTGATTTCAGAAATGCAGGGGTAGGTTTGTGGGGTTTTAATTGATTACCGATTGGGCACACCTAAAACCAGGTGTCTTCCTTTTCCATCTCTTACTCATGTCCCATGTCCAGTCTCTATGGAAATATATCTCAAATATATCCTTTCCCTGCATCTCCAACACCACGCCAGACCCAAGACCCTGGACCCAGCCTGGGCCCAGCTTTCCCCATCAGGACCATGGCTGGGTCTCCTAGTTTCCCTACCCCCACTCCCTTTGACTCTTCTGTGCAAAGCCACTCTGTAGCCAGAGGGAGCTTTTCATGTAAGCTCTAAAGTCAGATAGTTCTGATATTTCAAACCTCGTTATTATTTTTTGAGGGGTTCCATTACCTTTATAAATTAAATTAAGAAGGATTGCATCATTTTATGTAGAATCTTGTGATTAAGTGATTTTTGTCATTTAAATTCTCTTCCTAAGGATCTTATGCAATCCTTATATTCTTAATATTTTCATACTCTTGCTCCTGTTGCAGATGGAGGGCTTTCTTCTAATACCTCCTCGAAATGGTTCTTGTTTGGATACAAGTAAGTTATTGATTTCTGTGTAACGATTTGCTGCTGCCATCTTACCGAATTCTCTCATGGGGTGAAGAGTTTCTTAGTGGATTCTCTTGAGGGTCTGTAGCTCTGCCAGTATATCATATGTAAAGAGTAATAATTTTACCTCTTTCTGAGTTTTGATTATCATTTATTATTCTTACCCAAATGCATTGGTCAGTTCCTCAAAGAATGATGGTAGTGGACATTCTGTCCAGCTCCCGAGTCATGGAATACTCCTGAGCTTGCTGCTCCCTGCTGCATTTCAGGTTGGGATGATCAGATTTCATCACGTTAGGAAAGTGACCATCAGCATTTCATTGACTAAGTATTTTGCAGAAGGATCTTTTTAAAAGGCCAACTTGACCATGTCACTCCATCATTTCCCAGAGCTCTGAAGAGGAAACTACAATGCTCCCTGATCCCTAGGCCTGGGGCCATTGATCCCTGGTCTTCTCCAGCCTCATCTTGCCAGATGCTCCATTTAATGCCTGGACTCCAGCCACACTAGCTGCCCGGTAGCCGAGAGCACACTCCACACTGTCTTACCCTGGGACCCTGCTCCACCTCAGATTCCTTTGCCTCCTACAGTCATGCAGAGGTCATTCCAGTAAGCACTTCATTATGGAAGCTCTTGGATCCCCTGACCAGGTGATCCTACCTAGTCCTCTGCATTCTCCCCACAGAGTCAGACAGGCTGAGACGACAAGAGGTGCAAGCCACGAATCCCAGGTGGTCAGACCATGGGTAGGAGGTCCAAAGTAGGCCAACATTCTGGTACACATCCAGAGGCTGAGGGCCTGGCACAGGTGTGGCCTTGGGGGTGGCAGGAGGGAGCCAACCTGGAGGTAACAGCCACACGACTTCCAGAGGATAGATGCAGGGGGTGGCATGTAAGAAGGACAGTTGGGACAGCTGAGGACCTTCTTGGATGATTGGATGGCACCATTTGAGAGGCATTCCAAGGACAGAAGTAGGTTTAAGGGGGATAGCAATGGATTTGGTTTGGGACATTTACTCAATGATCATCTACGGAATGCTTGTGGTGTGCCAGACACTGTGGTAGGTTTGCAGGATCCCTTGAGACACCCAAGGGCCACGTGGTCCCCACTCTTATGGAACTAACTCACTAAAGGGCCTTTTGGAGCCCTGAGTGAAAAGCACCAGAAGGCAGGATCTGTGGATCCGGAGCTCAGAGGAGAAGGTGGCCTGGGGCTTCCTTGGGGGTAGCTCAGCTTTGAGGGTGAATGAAGAGAATCCAGGGGGAGTACACAGAGAAGGCAGCCTTACCCCAAGACTGGAGGTGAGGAAGGAAGGGGGAATGTTGAGCGGCAGGTGCAGGGGAGGGAGTTCTCACCTGCTGCTCTTGATCTGTCTGTGTTCAGAGGCCCGTGTGATGGCTCATTTTAACACTGATACACCAAGTGAGCAGACATGTGAGGGTTGGGGTGAAAACTGCAAGTATCACTCCATGAAATAGGGAGGGAAAGTGTCCAGAGGAATAGGGCAGGGTTCCTGGGCCTCTAGGGTTGGAGACTTCTCATGTTTTGGGGAACCTGCTGCCTGCACTGTGGCTTTCTTCAGCCAGGCCTAGGAGCATGGGGCTGGTGTGAGTAGACCTGTGATTCACTGAGGGCTGGAACTTAGCAGACAAAACGCGGGACCAAGATACTGCAGAGCCTCGGCAGTGGCAAGAGAGGAGTCAAGTGATTGGCAAGAGAGGAGTCAAGTGATAAGCCAAGGGATCAAGGAGGGCAGGAGGGACAGGGAAGAGGGTCACCGGCTTGAGGAGCGTGAGTGTCCAGGTAGGAAGGATTTTACTTCAGAAGTAGCAGGTGCACCAGGGCAGCTGATCTTGCAGATGTCGAGTCAGAGATAGGCCCCGCGACCGGCTCGCCTCCATTAGAGTGTGGGAACATGTTGCTTATGACTTTACGGCCCCTACAGACCATGGAATGATGGGGTTCCAACCTTCATCTTTTCCCAGTAATGGCATAAAGGGTGAACATAATAAAACACTGCTGGCGGCAGGGTGCGGGTGGGCGTTGTGATTAGAGGAACATCCCGTTCCTTGAGGGGTCGCTCTGACATTGACGTGTGCTATTTTTGGCCTCCTCAATATTTTCTGCCAGAAAGACTCTGGAGAAGACTGAGAGGGCTCTGCGAAGGCAATGTCTGAACACGACCCAGACCCTGAGCAGCCGTTGCGGTGTTCACGTGGGCAGCCCCCGCCCAGAGCCAGGAGGGGAAGGCTGCCGGTGGGTGGCAGGGGGCCTGCCCACGCAGCCTCCAGAGCCTCTGGCTGGCCAGCAACTGTGCCAAGGAGTCTTCTCGGCAGAATGGACTGAATTTGCAAAGCAGGGTAGTGTTTTTCTAAATGAGTGATCTGGGAACTGCTATCCGTCTAAAATTAGCCTGTGGAAAGATAAGCTTTAATATATGTCATTAGGTGGAATGACAAGTAATTGAGAGTGAAAATTCCCGTTTTAAAAAATAATCTGTGCAAATAAGGCTCTCTTACATAAAAGGGTACTGTGACTTTTTCAGCTGCTTTTTATAGCAGTGCCCTCTGGAGCTGGTGGCCTGGGCACCCTGTGGAGGAGCCCCAGAGCTTCCTTCGGCTGTGTGCATCTCCCCAGCCCAGGCCTGTGGAGGGCCCGACCACGGCTTTGTATAGTCCACTGGTGATCATCCCTAGGTGTGTGGGCTGATTAATAAAGTCAATCACAGTACATTTTTAGTCATTTGGTGTTTTGTCCAAATGTTCTGGTACCTTCTCCTTGCATAAAGGTTAATCTCTGTGGATGGGCTGAACAGTAGGGTGCTTTGGTTCTCAGTGCTAGCTCTGTTAGCACTGTTTTTTCTTCATTGCTCTGAGCCTTCTGCTGTGACTTCACTCGAGTGACATTTATAGCCATGTACCTGGTTGACAGGAACAGCGCATCACGGCTTTCCATATCCAGCTCCTTTGATTCCTCCCCTCCAGGGCTGGTGGGATTGTGTGTTTGAGGTGGCTGGTTATCACATAGAACTCACAGGAGCCTGAGTCAGCTCACCTGGACAGAGAGTAGGGTGCAGGGAGGAATGGTCTGCAGACCACTAGGGCCTGGAATGTGTTTCTGAGGACTAGCCTCTGCGGAGGGTGCTGTGGAGGGACCATTTTGTACAGGTGTCAAGACTTCTGGGCTAGCATTTTTCCAACTGAGGAGCACAGTTCATGACTAGGTTGTGAACTCAATTGGCTAGGTAATTGTTAGAATTAAGAATAGAGGGGCTGGGGTTGTAGCTCAGTGGCAGAGCACTTGCCTAGCATGTGTGAAGCACTGGGTTTGATTCTCAGCATCACATATAAAATAAATGAATAAAATAAAGGTCCATCAACATCTAAAAATTTTTTTAAAAAAAGAATAGAATAGAATGCTAGTCAGAATGAAGGAAATCAAATAAGAGTACATCCCTTTAAGTAAGTGTAGTATAATTTGGTGAAAGTTTTATTTCAGTTTGCCACATGTGTGTTGTAGACTGTGACATAGAAATGCATCTATTGCTATGGCTAATGGTCCAAAAAGTTTGAAAATCACAGCTCTAATTGGAGGTGAATCTTTGACTAATGAGCTCCTTGGATGAGGATTAAAGATTAGCCACTCACTTTTGTATTTGCTTGCCTCTGGCAATAGGAAGTATACATTAGGTGCTTAATAGTTATTTGTGGAAAGAAGGAAGGGAGTGAAGAGGGAGGAAGGGTCTGGCTTCATGGACCTGAAGCATTGCATAAGGCACACCTGGGGATCATAAGTGTTATGGTTTGGGTAGCAGGTGTCCCCCAAAAGTTCAAGACGGTTTAGAGGTGAAATGATTGGGTTATGAGACCTTTAACCCAACCAGTGCGTTCATCCACTGATGGGGATTAACTGGGTGGTGACTGTAGGCAGGGGCGTGTGGCTAGAGGAGGTGGGTCCCTGGGGTCCTGGCTTTGTGGGAGTGTATTTTGTCTTTGGTGAGGAGAGTTCTCTCTCTCTGCTTCCTGGCTGTCATGGCCTGAACTGCTTTCCTCTTTCACACACCACCATGATGTTCTAACTCACCTTGGGCCCAGAGCAATGGAGCCAGCTGTCTAGAAACTGAAACCTCTGAAACCATGAGCACCAAATAAACATGTCTTCCTCTAAAATTGTTCTTTTCGAGTCTTTTGGTTACAGCAGCAAAACAACAACAACAACAAAACCCAAAAAACAAAAAACCTGACTAAAACAATAGGTCACTCCCAAGTGGCATCCCAGGGTCTTAGCAACCATCTCTCTTCTCTCTTCAAAATCTCTTCCTGAGTTATTTGGAAATGAATCAAGAAAGTCTCTTGTACAATGGGCAGAGGTAACCCAGCCTCTGACCAAAAATCTAAAGTTCAGAAGAGCAGAGATGCTTCATGGAAAAGGAGGATGTATAAGGAAATGGCTTTCACTAGGGATTGGTGGGTTTATGTAATCCTGATCGTATAGCACAGGGTGTTAATTTCTGGTTAACTGCTGTAGGAAGTTTCCATAAACGTAGTGGCTTAAAACTGCCCATATTTATCATTTTACAGTTTTAGAGGCAAGCAGTCCAACATGGGTCTTACTGAGCTAAAGCCCAGGTGTTGTCAGGCTGCGTCCCTGTGCGGGCCCTAGGGGAGAATCTTTCTCCTTGCCCTTTCTGGCTTCTAGAGGCTGTGTGCATTCCTTGGCTTGTGGCCCCTTCCTCTGTTTTCAAAGCCAACAATTTGGGGTTGAGTCCTCCCACTATCATCTGGTTCTCTCTTCCAGCTCCCTCTTCTGCTTTTAAGGACTGTTGGGATTACGTTGGGCTAACACCGATAGTCTAGGCCAATCCAGATTAATTGTTAACCGAGAGGCAGTTTTGCCTCTGCCTTGCCATCTTACCCTTTGCGATGCCTCCCAATGTACCCACAGGTTCTGGGGATTAGGACATGGACATCTCTGTGGGGCCACTCTCTGCCTACCATGTATGGTTTATTTTACGATTGCTAATCAGTGGTGGCTCCTGCCAAGGCTTTTCTATTTGTGTGGAGTACCGTGGGGCTGGGTGTGTGTGCTGTGAGCATCACTGGGATGTGATAAAAAGTCCCTTCCCAGGAGAGAGACTGATCTGACACCTGGTTTGGCTGGGTTAGTCCTACAACCAGGTTGCCTTCTTCTCTGGTATTTTTCCAGAGCTGTCGTCGTGTTGCTGATCTGCTCGATGAAGTTGGCTGTAAATAGCAGCTGTCTTCATTTGGCTCACCTACTCCCATCTGCCAAGGTGCACGCAGGGTGCAAGGAATGCGAGCTCTGTGCAGCAGTCACTAGACACCCCTTGAAGTAGATGCCATCACCCTCCCTGTGCAGAGATGGTCAAAGCTCAGGGATGCTCATAATTCATCCATGTAGATCACTCATCTAGTCTAAGTGACTTCCAGCCCTAAAGTTCTCCCCTGCAGGCACCACACAGAGTTGGGGGGCTCAGTGCCAGCTCCTAGCACTCGATGAGAATCTTTCTTTGTTGGGTCAGTCAAGTGCTCAGGTCACCCACCTCCACAACAGGGGCAATAATACATCCAATGCAAGGAACTGCATTGTGATGGGAAAGCGGGAAGGAGCTGCTGGGTGGTTGAGAATTCTGTTTTGGTGATGGCCCTAGTACATTTGGTGGAGGCTATGGGGTAAGTGTCTATGTTCTTGCTTGCATGGGTTTTGTTGAAATCTCTTAGCTGTTGAGGTCTCAGGGTTATCTCCATTTCCTGTGATTTCTGAACCAGTTATCAAAACAACAACAAAACAAACAAAAACACAAAAACAAAACAAAAAACAAGTTACACCTTATTTTCTCCTTGGCATTTAAGAGAAATGCTGCATTAATATTTTCCTCTTGGACTTTTGGAAACACTTAGCCAGAAACAATCTACGGAGTGAAGGGGCTCACCAGTCAGCCTGGTAGCAGGTCATGGGAAGGAGCACAGAGCTCACTGGCACTTTTTTGATAGTTGTGGTGTAGTTTGTGTAAGGTTCAGTTTGTAGCTTCATGTGCTGTGTAGATTTGAGTTTTAAAATAAATGGAAAACATTTCTGGCAAAAAGGAAAAAAGAACCTAATCTTACTCATCTCTATATTTCCAGTACTTGACAGAGTGGGTACTCAACAACTGTTTTGAGTGAATAATCAGATTATTCATTCCTTTATTAATGAGGCAGCTTTTGAGTCAGAGACTGTGTGGGACCAAAGAGAACAGGACAGAGCACCTCAGGGAGTGCACTGTCCAGTAGATGTATGTGCCCTCTGCTTTTTTAGGGACATTAATAGTTGCCTAGAAGTTGTGAAGTTATGGGAGAATTCATTAGTCAACCAAGACTTGCCTGCGTAAGAGCTTTCCTGAGCAATTTGTGTTCTTGTCTGATAGCTTCCAGTAGGAAGTGGTTTTTTGGAAAATTTCCATTATAATTTAATTTAAAATTTGACTTCCTGCACAAGAGAATAAAAAGCATCAGGACTGCTTAGAGGCAGCAGAAATCGAGAAATCTAATTAGATCTCCTTCTGTGTGATTTTATGAGCAGCAAGATGGTTCTCCTGACAATTAAACCACTGTCAAGAGCCACAAATTTTAAGCCTATTGTGACTACTAAGTAACACCAAAAAAATGTAGTAGGAAAGACAGCTTTTTGTCCGTGCTCCTGTAAGTTGCTATATACTGTTGACATTTAAACATATGCAGTTTTTTGGGACCACTTTTATGTTTCTGAATCCAGATGGTTGTTCCAAAAGGAGCACGGTCCCTGCTGATCAAGTGGGATGTAAAGAAACAGGTTTCCTCCTGCAGTGAAACCCACTGTGTAGGGCAGAGCTGTGGTTAGCGTGGGCTACAGCCCCTCACCTCCCCAGAGCCGTGTGTCTGTGTCTAATGAAGGCTTTAAATGGCCTGTGGTCACCTTTCTTTGAAAACCTTATCCTGTGCTTTAGCAGATGGCCAATGTGCATTTGGGTATGAAACCTAGCACACCTCTGGCACGACTGTTCTCTTTCTGGGGACTTGTTTGTGTAATAAGAATTTGTAATGGAATTACATTGGCCCTTATAACTAATTGTTTTAATTCTGACCGTGCGGGCACAGGTTGCAAGCTAATACCATTGTGTCTTTTCTGATATTTAAAGCAAGGTAATTTCTTTTGCATAACCGTAGCCTCCTCTTGAGTAATGCATTCCATTATCCTAGACACAGAGACTCATAGGTGTCCACTAAACAGAGGGAGGAAGAAACTGTAGAAGCAATGACTAGCACAAAACCAGAGGTTCAGGGGTCCGAGCAGTGAGCCTGGGTGTGATGCTCAAGAACCACTGGACAGGGCTGGGGCTGTGGCTCAGCGGTAGAGTGCTTGCCTCACATGCGTGAGGCCCTGGGTTCGATCCTCAGCACCACATACAAAGTAATAAAATAAAGACATTGTGTCCATCTACAACTAAAAAAAAATTTAAAAAAAAAAAGAACCACTGGACAAACCACTTACCCTCTAGGGAGCTATTTTGTCCTGGTTACTATGGGAGGAGTCTTCCCAGCTCTACAAATTCTCTCTGTGATACCTGGGAGGGCATCACAGCAGCAGGACACAGTGGGACGTGATCCTCAGCACAGAGATGTACCCCGCCATGCACTACAGCATCGCTGGTGGCCCTGGTCGGCCTTGACAACTGTGCTTTTTAAATGAAGACATTAACAGTGATGTGACATGTGTCATGACAACATGAATGGCATCCAGTTGGCTGGCTGACATCTTTTCTGAGGGATCCCTGGACTTTTAGGTAGAGAAAAATAGCAGTGCCAAGGAAAAAGAGATCTACCCCACCCACCCACACCTTGTTCCTGGCAGTCCTGTGTGACTTAGCCAAATGTGGTCAACCCATGAGGTGCCAGAGGGGCACCTCGGGATGTGGTTTCTGGCCCTCCTGCGACGAATGCTGAAAGACTTTAGAAAACTCCAGCTCCAGTATTATATAACCCCCAACAACCCAAAGAAAAACAGTACTTGGCCTATCATGTAATTTATTGCTGATAAATTTTATAAGTTAACTTATAAAATATATACTTATAGATTAGCTCATATACAGTGATGCTATTATGCTTGGAGTTCTGGGTCACTGAGCTGTTCTGATGTTATGGATAGATTAAGGCCCAGTCACTGCAAAGTCGGGGCTAGGTAAATCCTCCTGACAGCCAGCCAAGAGCACCCTTAGTTACTGAGGCCTCTTTGCAGCAGGCAGGTGTTCATATTGGCCCAAACTGTGGCTAAAGCACCCCTTTCATTCTCTGTGTTCTGCTTCAGAAGTCTCCAGGAAGTGTCCATCTCATAAAAGCTTTCCAGAAGGCCCTGGGTTCAATATTCAGCACTGAAAGAAAGAAAGAAAAAAAGCCACTCAGTGGTCATGTCCCACCAGTTTCTAGTGCCCTTACACATTTTATTTGGGTCATGGAAAACACAACTCCATTAATCATTTAGGCCACAGTAAGAGCTGCAATGGGGCTTTCTTTTAATATCCTTTGGGTACTTTCAAAATGGATCATTTATCTCAGGTTTTTCACATTTGTGTGTGTGTGATTGGGCCACATGGAGACTCAGACTTGAGGCTCGAGGGAAGAGCCAGGTTAAATCAAAAACAACAAAACAAAACAAAAAAAGCACAAAAGGCAGCTCTGGTCTCCTGTCCTTTTAGTGCATTTTATTGTCCAAGGAGCTATTTGCTTAATGAAACTGGACCTGCTCCATACTGGGGAGAATCCTTGTGTGACAAGTTTGGTAACAGCCCTATTGATGGGGGTTGGCTATGGTCTTGGGAGAGGACCCCAGCTCAGAGCTTCCCTTCCAGAATGACCTGTAGAAAGTGCGCATCCTGGGCCCATGGCTCCTGGGGAGGTGTGCCCACAGGTGTACTAGGAGGCAAGTGTACCAGGAGGTGTTTGGCCTTTACAAAAAGACAGTACAAAGCCGGGCATGGTGGCGCACACCTGTAATCCCAGCACTTAGGGAGGCTGAGACAGGAGGATCACGAGTTCAAAGCCAGCCTCAGCAATGGCAAGGCACTAAGCAAAACTCAGTGAGACCCCGTCTCTATATAAAACACAAAATAGGGCTGGGGATGTGGCTTGGTGATCGAGCACCCCTGGGTTCAATCCCCAGTACCAAAAAAAAAAAAAAAAAAAAAGACAGTACAAATTATTCACACCACTAGTGAACACAGATCAGCTCCACGGAGAAGCTGGTAGCCGATCGTTTACACACGGAGGGAGTTGCTGTGTCTGTGTGCACATTCATCCCCCTTAATCCTGCCACCAATCTTACAGAACTTCATGGATGGGGAAACTGAGGCTCTGTGAACTCATTGGGAAGTAAGAGGTAGGACTACATATTTCCTGCCCTGGGGATGGGTGCCTTCCAAGACAGGGAGATTAGGTGGGAGTGTAAATCTGGGAAGAAGCGGGAGGAAGGGGAGTGTGGCAGGCAACACGCCGGCTGTGGAGATGTGGGTGGAAGAGGGGAGTGAGGGCGTGTTGCAGAGAGTCCCCCTGGAGCCAGTGATGGTGGGAGGATCCTTGAAGAAAGGTGATGCACTTGGACAGACACGTAGTTCTTGACTAATGACTTCTCTGGCATTTGCCTGTAAGCTCAATAGGACGGGGCACTCCATTCCTCCCTCATTTTTCTCATGGTAGCTGTGTTAGTCAGCTGTCCATCACTATACCAAATATAGGAGAAAAAAGAAAAAATATAAAAAGGCTCATTTTGGCTTATAGTTCAGTTCATGGCCAACGGGCTTTGGGGCGTATGGCCAGGCAGCATATTATGTATGCTGGGCACACGGGGGTGGGCAAATGACTCAGATCATGGACAGGGGGTTGGTGAGGGAGAGAGAGAGAAAGGGAGGGAGGGAAGAAGAGAGAGAAGGGAACAGATTGGGATCCCCCATAGTCCTTTTCAAGGATGTGTCCCAATTACCTGGAGACTTCTCACCAGGTCCCACCTCTTAAGGTTTCTACCCCCTCCCAGTAGCACCATGGTGGGAACCAAACCTTTAGCACATGGGCCTTTGGGGGACATTCTAGACCCAAACTTGGCAGTATCCCGAGGCCTGGCACTTGGTGGGTGGTGCCCAGTGTACACTATTCCACAGGATGGTTGGGGGGGATCTGGACACGGAAGCAATTTCAGGAAGAGAGCCATGGATGTGAGGAATCGGGACCAAATGTCATTTGACTGGTCACTTGGGTCGGGAGAGAGCCTGGAGCAGCACCCATGAGGCAAGGCATGAGGGTCGGAGTCACACTGTGGGAGCCTTCCTGTGCCAGCTGAAGAGGCTCCGAGGGGCCAGCTCTCTCGCTGCCAGGCATTAGGGGTGGGGCATGGATGGTCTATGCAAGGCTTCTACTCCTCCGTTTCTTACTCGTTTGTAAAGTGGAGATTTTGAGGGTGCAAATGCAGAGAAGAGGTGTTCTGGAAGGTTGAAAACACAACCTGTCAAGTGCTTACCACCAAGTGACGCTGGAGTAGGCGCTCAATCACAGCTGGAGTTGTGTCTTCAGCTCACCAGACGAGGGGACAGTGTTGCTTCCTTGTGGGGAAGTGACATGATTGGTGCTAGGCAGTGGCAGGTGCTCAGGGGTGGAGGCAGGGACCCCACAAGAGCTATGAAGATGAGTTAATAGGTGCTGGGGTGGCCCAGGTGAGAAGCAATGACGACCTGAATTGGGGGGTGGCAGGCAGGATGTATTGGTGGGTGTGGGGGTCGGGGGCCTCGCAGAGGTCTGCGGGACGTGGCAGCTGACTGAAGAGAGGGACGAGGGTCTGACTGAGTCTCCCGGGAACAGACTCTCCATCTTCACAGAGAGGGAAGCAGGTACATTTGCTTGGAAGGGCGATGGGTGGCCTGGTGCCTGGGCCTTTTCCAGATGTGGGAAGTTTTACAGAATTAGAAAACGCCATGCTGGAATCCTGGGGGAGGTCCCGCAGGGGAACTGGGGGAGAGCCTCTGCAGGGCTGGAGGGGGCAGTAGACTGGGGTGCAGAGGGGGCCTTCATCTGCAGGGGAGCTTGCTCCTGAGACTGGCATCTGCTGAGAAAGGCAGACGCCTGCTGTGGTCATGTGTGTGGGGTGGACAACTGGCCCTGCTCCTGTGGCCCTACCCTGTGGCCGCAGGCCTTTCCCGTGCAGCCCTGGAGGGCAGAGGAGCCCAGTGCTGTGGGAATACCTGAGTGCCTTTTGTCCACGCCTCCCTGTTTCCAGGTGTCCCATCTGCACATGGGACTTGTCACTTTGTCTCAGAGGTGCCTGCAGAGGCGATGCGGGATGCCAAACCAGGCTAATGCCGCCTCCTTCCTGAAGGAGGCCACTGCCTCTGGAGAGGACACCTGGATTCTCTTTATAGCAGTGTCGCCCGCTACCCTGTGCTCCTGGGTCCCGAGGGGCCCTCGCCCTTCTTCCCTGGCCTTGAATTGCTTTGTCTTGGTTGTGAGGTTTAGGTTCTTAATCTGTTTGGCAGGAAGCAATTGGAAACCCTGGCCTGTGCCTGCACCTGCACTTGGGCCAATTCAGTGGGGTCACCGATCTCCTAAAAACCCCAGTTGGAAATCCTTCTCTTACAGGATCAGCCCCAGCATTTTCTTTTTTTCTAAAGTACATCTATTTTTAAATTTAATGTATTTTTTTTTCTTTTTTGCTATTGGGGATTGAACCCAGGGGTGCTTAACCACTGAGCCACATCCCCAGCCCTTTTTTCTACCTCATTTAGTGACAAAGTCTTGCTGAGTTGCTTAGGGCCTCCATAAGTTGCTGAGGCTGGCTTTAAAGTTGAGATCTTCCTGCCTCAGCTTCCCCAGCCACTGGGATTACAGGCCCGGCATTTTTTTATTACTAATAAAATGACCATCAGTATTTAAATTATTTACCGTTGAAGGATACTAACTTTTCTAGGCAACTGGATTAATTGATTGCTATGGGATAATAAATTCATGTCTTTAAAACTGGGGAAAACAGCCCAATGCATGATTCATTCTTCCCATGTGAAATTGTGTGATCACATAGCTCAGAATTTTATAGAAGGAAAAGCCCGAGCTGGTTAAATTACAACCTCAGTATTTCTATGGAAAGGTAGGGTTAAAAATAATCCATGTCTACTTTCTCTTTATTTTATAATTTATTTGATTTTCTAAAAAGGGATTGAGCTTGTTAAAACTTAGGTGTGTGTATTGAGCTATCATGTAATGTTTTCACCAAGCTAAAATACACAAACAAAATTTATACTTTTAACCATTTTTAAGTGTACAGTTTAGTGGCATTAGGATATCATATAATTTTAATTAATCTGATTGTGAAAAATTTCTAAATCTTTCCCCAAAACATATGAGAAAGTGGAAAAGCCACTTAAGAAAAAGAACAGTTGGTGAACTGAAAGCTAAGGATTAGAGGTGTGGGCTTTCCTGGGCAGAAGCATGGAAGGTAAGAATGCTTCCCGGAGCGTTCTCATAGATTCTACAAAGAGGATTCTCTTTAAAATGGAGTGATTATTTTTATTTTGTCAGGAGAGTAAGGAAATCTCTGAAGTAGTCAACTTGAGATGAGAATTTTGGAGATGGTTAAATCAAAATCTGGACTTCGAGATGCATTCAGAAGTGTAGAAAAATCATTGGTATTCTTGAACACAAATGCCCTGTGTTGACAAATGTCTGCATTTTGCATCAGCTGAAGTTAACCAGTTATCCTCACAATGATCTCAAAGTACAGTGCAATGCTGACGTTCTCTTGTGAATCTGCGAAAGAGAGGATCACCATAGCAACGGCTATATTCAACTTTACATTCTAACATTGTTAGTAAAAGACACTTGTGTCTTTGTAAGGCTTCCTGGGAAATAGAAGGCATCTTCCCTCCACTGTACCATGAGGTGTTTCTTCCTTATCTCAGGCTTTTTTTTTTTTTTTTAAGTTTGAAAGTCTGGATGTCAACTTGGGAGCAGCCAAAACACTGGCTTTGGTGTCAGGATGTTAGAAGACATTTCCAATAGCAGCTTGAGGCAGAGCTCTGGAATTTGTGCATGTGTTTGGCCATGGAGGGAGGCAGGGAAAGCTTTGGACAAATGTATTTTATAAGTGAAAAATTCAGGGTATTGTCCAGATTGTGGTGCGAGCCAAGAGCTGACTCCATCTAGAATCGAGCATTCATGCTGAGTTAGCCACTCCACTGCTTAGGGACACGTTGACACAAAGGGTCTCAATTGCTGTTTGTGTGAGGGTCATTGAGTGGCTTTTTCTTAACACCCTGTTCCTGAGGTTGGGTACAGTTCCCTGTCCAGAGAAATGCTGTCATTTCCCTGTCAAATGCATCCTTGCACATCTCTTATTTCCTACTCAATATTTTCTTTCATTCTCCAAACATCTCAGGGCCCATAAGAAAATGGCAACTCCAGCAGCAGAGGGCTAGAACTCGTTTTTAAGCCTTGGAGAAGACATGGGAGGTTTCTAAAGTTTAGAGAAGGACTGATTCTAAGATTGCTGTTACCAAAAAGAAAAGCAGTCCTGGTGGATCTTGATTTATGACTTCATTTTATTGGGGAAGGGACCAAATTAGGTATGTAGGCTGTTTGCATGCAGGCGTTAAATAAAACCATGACATGACTGAGCGTCTTCACGGGGGAGTCACACCAAGCTTCACCCTGCAGAGAATATCCTCACTGGGTTAAGCCCCAGGGGAACAGGAACAGTGAAAGCAGGTCCTTTCCCAGTGGACTCAAGGAGCGATTTGAGAAGTCAAGGTGTTTATACATGAACAATGAAAAAGCAAAAGCAAACTCTCCAGCATCCAACAGAGCCCTGTAGGAAGGGGAGGAGCAGCCATCTACCTGGATCTCAGTGAGCCTGTGTAGTCTGCAGAGAGGTAGGATGAGTAGTGTTTAGGGGCATGGACCACAGGGCCAGGCTGCCTGCCTTCAGGTCCCGATTCTGCCATTTACCAACTGTGTGACCTCAGTTGAGCCACTTACCCTCTCTGTGCTTCTGTTTCCTCATCTTTAAAATGCAGCTAATGATAGAGATATGGAAATATTTTAAAAGGCAATAAATGTAGAGCATCTGCACATATAGCAAATATGTGTGCTATTTGCAGTGATTACAATTGTTCTATAATCTTACTGTGATTACCAGGGAATCCTGACTACCTGCCTGAGAGCTCTTATTGCTGAAAGGAGAATATTTGGGTCATTCAGCTTTAGGGTTCAGGGCTTCTCTTGGAGAAACTTGGTGTCAGGTGGTTTAAGGGGCACAGAAAATCCCGACAACTCTGGAACTTCAGCAGGAGTATTTACAGTGTTTGCTCCCCCAGGACTGCATTTTTAGGCACCACATGCCTCATCAAAACCTTGCTAAATCGGAGTTGTTTCTTGGGGGTATTTCTTATGTTTTAGATCTGCACCAAGTGGAGCTATGCCAGTGGGCAGTCTTGTCAGAATAAGGGGACAGGGCCTGGCCTCCTGTGCTCTCTGCGTTTTGCTACCCAGGCCCCTCCACAAGGGGTGTGCTGTGGGTGGGGCTGTGGAGGAGCGTGGTTCAGGAGTTCCCCTAAGCACAGTTTCGTGACCTGGAGCAAGTTAGCTAACTTCTCTAAGCCTTAGTTTCCTTATTTGTGAAATGAGTCAGATAATAATATTTTGAGAATTAAAAAAAAGATAAGGTTCACATCCAATGTTGCCATTTGGGGGATCAGGGTATAGGATACGCAGGACCCCTATTTACTATGTTGGTAACTTCCTGTGAGTGTAACATTATTTCAGAATCAAAAATTAAAAACTCAAAATAAAAACATGTGAAGAACGTAGCACTGTTCTTGGCCCACATATACTAAAAATTTATTGGTTATTTTTGTACAGATTGATTGGGTATGTGTGTACACTGCTAAATATTCTGCTGAAGAGTTCAATGCATTAACTCTGCATCCTCAGAACATCCTATGAGGTGGGTCCGAGCTACCTACATCACTCATTTCACAGACAGAATTGGAGTCAGGGAAGAGGAAGTGATTTATCCAAGGTCATTGCAAAGTAAGTAGCAGAGTTGGTGGTCTGCTAAACGCCTATGACATTGACTACTTTGCTGTGCTTCTCATAGTAAGAGAAAAATCAAAACAAAAGAAGAAGAAGAAGAGGGCTGGAGGTGTAGCTGAATGGCACAGCACATGCTGAGCATGCACGAAGCCCTGGGCTCCTTTCCAGAATATACAAAAAATTACCACGAATAAACAAACAAATGAAAAAGGATGAGATTTTTCTGATGATGACGGAGCCCTCTGTTTCAAAGGCTGTGTCTCTTTATTTTCTAAGTCAAATAGGATAAAGAGACTTTTTGCATGTCCTAGAATTTAAACATGCACCAATGGCTAGTGTTGTGTAATATTTTTTTGGTAACCTGGATGAAGTAAGGGTGAGCATGTTTATAACATTTACATGTAACACCATATTTAATGGATTTGTTGATATCTTGAAAGATGGGTATGTTAGTCAGCTTTCTGTTACTCTGATGAAATACCTAAGCTTAATAAAGGAAAAGGTTTATTTTGGCTCAAGGTTTCCTTCCTTGGTCACTTATCGGGGTTTTGGGCCTGTGGTAGTGCAGTAGTACATCATGGTCGGAGTATGTGGCCTGTTCACCGCATGGTGGCCAGGAAGCAAAGAGAGACAAACAGGAAGGGGCTGGGATCCCAAAGCCCCCTCAGGAGCATGCCCCAGTGACCTCGTTCCTTCCCACTTGGCCCCCTCTTAAAGGTTCCACATCCCAGTAGCTCCATGGGCTGGGGACCAGGATTCCAACACATGGGTCTTTGGAGGACATTTAAGACCCAACCTGTAGCAATGGGGATGGAGTTCAAAGTGGCCTTGGAAGCTCTGTGTCAGAAACTAGCCACAGGAGAGTGCAGGCTTGACCAGGGCTGGCGCACATGGAAGCCTGGAGGTGGGAGAGACAGGTGTGGGCACGGCCGGGTGCACGCAGAGAGATCTGGAGGTCTTTCTGGAAAGACGGGCCCTTCAGTGTATGAACAGCAGCCAGAGGTCACGTGCCCAGGGCCTCGTCTGCCCTCATCAGAACACCCGGTGCAGATTTGTTACTGGCTTTCAAAAGCCGCGTGGAAATGATCCAGAACAAGCCGCGAGAGCGATCAGGGCTGTGTTGTGGACGGCCCGGCTGAGACAGCACCTGGCCTGTGGGTGGACCAAGGCTTTCTCATCAGCGGCTGGGCCTTTCTGGGGACAGCCCCTCATGATTGACAGCGCTGTCTCTGGAGCTGCCGTGGTCTTGCAGTTGGTGTTCAGAAAGAGCCCGCGTTTCTGCAGCTGTCTGGAGAACGTGGCTGTGTGGCTGCATCTCCAATGCCTCCACTGGACCGGCGGTCACATCGCCAGGCCCGACTGCTGGGCTGCCCTGGGAGGTGGCAGGCCCTTGCTTTGTAGCTCTGGTGTGCACTCCGGGGCTGTTCCACGCCTCCACGCTGCCTTTCCAGGGACGGAACACTGACCCCACTCCATTCCCAGCGCCATTCCCAGCGCACCCTCAGGAACCCCGGGCATTCGTGGAGAGCAGGCGGGAATGTGATGTGACGTCATTCACCACCCCCTGCTGCCACCAACGTTCTCCTCCTCCTGAGGGCCCTGCTGCACCGCCTGCCTCCTACCCTGTCCTCTACTCAGCTTCCAGAGCCGACTTTTAAAAGGCATTGCTCAGGTCACGTGGGAATTGTCAGGGCCTCACCATGGTGGAAGGCGCTGGGCGCCTGTCTGACCTCCATCCTCTGCACCGGGCCCATCTGCTCCCACTCCCCAGCCTCCTGCCGCTCCCAGACTCTGCCCCGCTGGGAACCGTCTTCCTCCAGCTGCACTGGTGGGCCCTGGCATGGTCCCTGAGTTCCTCCAGATCTTTAGCCAAATGTTAGTTTCTCTGCTGAGCCTCACGGCCACCCTGCCTGAGGTTGAAGCCCCTCTACTCTTCACTTCCCCCGTCCACACTTCCTTTTTCTCCTTTGCTGTGATCCCAATCTAATATAATAAACACCTTGCTTGTTTCTTTTTCCTCCCCACTGGAACATATGTGTCTTGAGGGCAAAATTTTAAAGTCGGTTTTATTCTCGACTGAATCTTCAGTACCAAAAATGGACCTAGGTATAGTAGGTGCTCAATAAACATTTACTAAATGAATGAATTCTTCATGACATTGTTCATAATTAGTATAAGTCCCTTGAAGGCAGCTTCATGGATGAATGAATAACACACATCCATTTTTGCATCTCCCATGGAAACTGGCACAAAATGGCCTTGTATGTACTTGGTAAATATTCAATATTCTCAACCCACAAACAGGATAGAGGACCTCCTGTTTCAGAAGTTGAACTGTTTGCTAAGAAGGAATGAAGGACTGAGACAAATAAGAATGTGACTTACCAGGGTTTTCTCTGGCCCTAGGGTTTGGTTTCCTTTCTGTGTTAACCCAGTGGGAACCTACCTATTCCCCATGCTTTCTTTTCTGTCCCCTTTCGGTGGCTGTATTTGTTTGGGGACTGCAAGTGAGTCACTGGAGGGAAGTGAAAGGAGGGGACTTCTATACCTTCTAGACCTTCGAGGACATGGCAGAGGTGGGAAACAGGTGTGGCATCTGGAGTGGCAGGGTCTTTCTTACCTTGCCTGGCTTTGCGGGTCCTGCATCCCGGCCCAGCAGCTTTCTGATCACAAGGGAAGTGAACTCTTCAGCTGGAAATCATTTGCAGGAAGACACCAAATACTTGTTCTTATTTCCCAATTTCTGTTAATTGAGTTATTTGTTCTCTGTTGCTGCAGCCTCCTCTCTGCTCACTGTTTCTGCAAGTGTTAGATTGGCAGCTGCCTGTGTGGGAGTAAGGAAGGGAAATTTCCTATGTTAATTTCTCTCTGAAAAGCACATGTGCAAATTGAGACACAGCCTCTTGTATACAAAAGAAAAGAAGAAAGTTTGTGGTGTGTGTGTGTGTGTGTGTGAGAACATGTGTGTGCATGCATGTATGTGTGTGAGGGGTAGACCATGCTGGCATTACCACCTGTATTTATTTATTTGTTTGTTTTAAAAATTTATTTATTCTAATTAGGTATGCATGACAACAGAATGCATTTTGATTCATTGTACACACATACAGCACAACTTTTCATTTCTCTGGTTGTACACGATGTAGAGTCACATCATATGTGCAGTCATACACGAACCTAGGGTGTTGATGGTCATTCCACCATCTTTCCTGCCCCCATATCCCCTCTCTTCCCCTCTCTCCCCCTTGACCAAAGTTCCTCTACTCTTCCCATGCCCTTTCTCCCATTATGAATCAGCATCCACTTACCAGAGAGAACATTCAGCTTTTGGTTTTTGGGGACTGGCTTACTTCACTTAGCATGATGTTCTCCAACTCCGTCCATTTACCTGCAAATGCCATAATTTTCTTCTCTTTTATTGCTGAGTAATATTCCATTGTGTGTATAGACTACAGTTCTTCATCCATCCATCTCTTGAAGGGCATCTAGGTTGCTTCTACAGTTTAGCTATTGCATTGCCAGTTGTATTTAGATGTTTGATCTTGGATGTGTAAACATGCTCTGCAGGACTCTGTTACTTTTGTGTTCCTGTGACCAAAATACCTGACAAGAACAACTTAGTGGAGGAAAGATTTATTTTGGCCCATGGTTCAGTCCATGGTAGGTGACCCCAAGACAGAAACAGGGCAGGGCTGGGATTGTAGCTCAGCGGTAGAGCGCTTGCCTCGCATGTGTGAGGCCCTGGGTTCGATCCTCAGCACCACATACAAAACAATAAAATAAAGACATTGTGTCCATCTACAATTAAAAAAATATTTAAAAAAAAAAAAAGAAGAAAGAAACAGGGCAGAAGAGTGTGGTAGAAAGAAGCTGCTCAGCTCGTGGCAGCCAGAAAGCTGGGGTGGGGGGAGGGCAAAACTGCAGTGACCTCCTTCCTCCGTCCATGCCCACCTGCCTACAGTTACCAAGCCCATTCAAATGGTTCATCCAATCAAATGCATTAATCCACAGATGAGGTCACATCCTCATGATCCAATCATTCCCTAAAAGCCCCACCTCTGAACTTCATGCACTGGGAACTACACTTTCAAAAGATGAGCTTTTGGGGAACATTCCAGATCCAATCTGTAGTGGAGACTAAGTCTGCAGTTCCTTATTGTCACTTCCAGGCTTTACGAAACCACAGGAAGCATATAGAGTGGTTGATCCTCTGTGTCTTGAATGAGACGCTCTGCAAACTGGTTTCACCTGTCGCTACACGAAGAGAATCTGCAGAGCCCCGGGTGGGGGGCGGGGGCAGCAGGTGGGCTGGACAGCAATGTCAGTAGATGCTGACCTGGAAGGAGGTGGGCGGCTGCAGAGCAGAGACCAACAACTGCGACTTAAGGTCTGCGTGAGTCATGGGGCCATTTTGGTCTCTCATGTAACTATCCTTCCGGAGACCCTTCATGCATGTGTGCAAAACCTGTTCCTGTTGCTGGGGAAACCCTGTAGAACGTAGATTACAGTGGAATTCCATAGTGCCACAGACTCTATTTTGTCTCTTGCGGTGGGCTTACCTTTAAACCTGTTTCTTGGTACTATTTTGTTACTCAGTATACTGTGTAGCAAGAGTATTTGTGTCAGTATCAGTATATCTTTGCTCTCAAATTAAATAATATAAAGGATGAAGTTCATTTACAAAGGTAGTAAGTATATAGGCCCAAATATGCAGTGTTTTAAACTCGAGCCTCAGCATGGCACCAACTCGTGATACAATCTTTTATCCTCTGGGGCCCTCCGGGGAATTAACTGTGAAATGGACATAGTGATGCTTCTGATCCAGCCTCAGAGTAGCAGTGCTCTGCTGAAGGCATCCATGCACACGAGACGTTCCGAAAGTCATCTGGAGACCTTCACTGCTACTGTCTCTGCTGGTGCAGGAGATGTGGATCTCGTTGGACCAGAGAAACAAGCGGGGCATCATGGGATTCAGAGCCCCCGGCTTCACAGCTCCCCCCAGCCTTCTGAGCCCTTTCTCCTAGTGTGCCTGTTTGCTGGTAGCAAAGTAAATATTCTTTCCATTAACTAAAGAGGGAAAAATATATTTGCAATACATCATTGCCTTGGCTCTTTGCCTGGAGCTCCTTCCCCTGACGCGGAAGGCCTTCACCGAAGGCCTTGGACGGCCTGCCTTTGCTGCCCCTGCCCAGCTGGCCGGGAGCTGGCAGGTGTGTCCCGAGGGTCAGCGCTCTTCCTCCTGTCCCAGTGCTCGCTCCCCAGGTACCCCAGAGGCAGCCTCCCCACTCGCAGCACCCATGGGGATTTTTTTTTTAAAGCAAAATTTTAAGACTTCTTCAAGGAAAGGTTATCGAAAAGTTGGCCCCCAAACAGCAGTGGGCAACGTACACAGCCATTTCCTCTGTCACTAGTTTGAAGCCAACTTAGGTAACGGACTGTCTGCAGGTCTCCTGGGTTAGGGTCCCACTGGCCAGGGGCAGGGGAGCCTCACAGCAGCACCCAGGGCTATCCTGCCCTAACCCCGCTCCCCTGCTCTGCTGCAGTCCCTTTAGCCCCAGTCTTGATCTTCACTGGTGGGAATCATGGGCTACGAAGAAACCAGATTGTGGGCTTGTAGTCACAGCAGCCAGGGAACTCCAGGGCTGTTCTTTCAGTGACCTACAGTGGCCGCCACCAGTTATGGTGAAACCAGTCCATGTAGAGGGGGACAAAATAAGTCCAGCTTTCAGATGAAGGGTCAGGAGCATTTTCCAACTCAAATGTGGATATTTCTGACTCCTACTGGCTTGATGATGTCCTGATCACTAACCCGGTTCTGCCTCTGTTAGCTGTGTGACTTTGAGTAGTACTTTAACTTCTCTGGGCCACAGTTCTCTTCCTCTATAAAGTGGAGATGCCTGCCTTTTAGGGTTCTGTTGGAAATTGAATGTCTTAATCCACATGAAGGATTTATAACAGGGCCTGGAATATTGTGGGCCCCACAGAATTATTATAGGCTTGCAAAAGGTTGCTACAGCCTTTATACCGACAGTGAACCCAAGGTTAGCACAATGCAGCAGCCAACAGCAGAATCCTGGGGCACAGGCTTCTGCTCCTACCTGCTATGATCAGATGGGAGAGGTGGTAACAACTGTGAGTCAGGGACACCCAAGAATAGGTGAGTGGGGCAGCTCCGAGTGTCCAGCAACAGGACACGCGGCTCCTGTCTAGATCCAAGCGGGTCAGAAGGAAGACGTTTGAAGGACAGCCCTTGGTAAAGAGGCATCTATGGGCCTACATTTCCCCATAGACAGTGGGCAGAGGCGCCTCCCAAGGTCTAGCCAGCTGCTCAAGGATGAGAACAGACCTGGGGAGGAGAGACCATGGGTCAGGGAAGGGTCAGTATGATGGTCAAGGGAAAGTTCAGAAGTGGACCTGCAGCCAGCAGCAAGGCTTCCCAGAGGGTCTGGGGGCCAGGGGGTAGTCCCTATGGAAGTCAGAGTTGAGAGCAGCGATTCTACCAGGTAGGTAGAGTGGGGCCTGGGGAAGGGGCCACAGGGGACGCTCCCAGTGCTTCCCAGCAAAGGCACAAATACACACAAACAGATCCCTGGGGATGACTGTGTAGTTTTACGTATGTGAAACCATTGAAAAGAATAGCTTGGAATTTCTGGGGATACAGTAATGTTCCTGAAAGGGGTAGAGAGAGTCTGAGAGTTAATTTCCCGTCTGTCACTTACCAGCCTCTCACAGCAGTTTGTATTAGACAAGAGCCATGATGGTTTACTATAGATAAAACCGCGCGGGCTGGAGATGGAGGAGGACTTCTTCCTTTGTCTTGCCTGTCCTCTGCCTGCTGCAGCTCCAGGCATGTGGCTGTTGGTCCAAAACAGTTTCTATTTTTGAAGCAGCAGAAGATCTTCTCCAGCTGGGGTTAGAGGCCAGCACTGGCGTGCCTGGGCACAGCAACTCCCCTAGGGTCAACTGTCCCCCTCAGTGAGTCACCAGCCCCTCCGCCACATTGGTGAACAGGGCCTCAATGCCCGCATCGTGGATGAGAATGGAGAGTTCTTTAAAGCCTAATGTCCTGCAGAAATTATCTGATAAAATTTATTAAAATAGTCTGGTCCAAAAGTGAAACTTCCCATATCTACTTTTTTTACGCTAGGCCTTTGACGATTGAAAAAACAAAACAAAACTATATTTAGATGCAGAAAAAATTAATGGGAGCCAAATGGTTCTAGTTTGGAAAAGATGTGCTGGGGTGAGAGTATTAAAATTAGGGTGTAAATGTAAATGCTGTCAGATTCCTAGAGCTTAATATTATGCAACCAAGTCACAAAACACCCTCCCAGCAAATGCTCCAGCACCAAGTCACCTTGGGGCCAGCAGGCTTTCAGCAGGTCGGACTCTGAACACAGTGCTGACCCAGAAGAGCGAGTCACTGGTGTCATGGAGTGTGTCTGGGCATTGAAGTTTCTGGCAATCATCCCGTTCAGTGTGACCACACTTCTTTGTTCATAAACCCCTAAAGAATTTGAGATGGCCATGGCCCCCTGCGCTTCCTGCAGCCAAGCCTATTTGGGGGTTAGTAATTATGTTAGGGACAGCTGCGTCCACTTCAGTCCTCACCTGGATCTGGATATCCATCACTTGGACATGGTCTCCAGAAGCTCATCTCTATGACCAGCTGCTGCTGCCTGCATACACTCAGCTCTCGGCAGGTGCTACCTGTGCCTCTAGAGCCTTCTCTATGTAACCACGTCCTATCTGTTCCTGAAACCCCAGCTCTGTTCCCTCATCCCAGATGTTTCTCTTGACCCTCTGATTAGTGTGTATCTCTTCCTTTCTAACTCCTTGACTTATTGTCACATGATTAGCTACTTGCAAGACCAGAATTACATTCTGCTGTATGTGTATGTATGCATACATGTGCACAGATATGCGCATATATAAACATATGCCGTTTTAATTTACATTTTATCTATTTATGCTGTTCTATCTGATGAAGGTTGTATTTGTGCATTTAGTCTCCAGTGTGGTCAAGAGTGGAGGCCTCTTTTTAAACCTTTAAGATTTTCTACATACAAAATCATGTCACTTACAAATGAAGATAGTTTATCTCTTCCATCTTAATCTGTATACTTTTTCTTTTTCTTATCATATTCCATTAGTTAGAACTTTTAGCACATTGTTGAAAAGGATTGGTGAAAGGAACATCTTTCTTTTATATGTGATCTTAAGTGGGAAATACAGTTTCTACCATTAAGTATTATACTAGCTGATGGATTTTTGTAGATGTTTCTGACCAAGTTGAGTAAGTTCCCTTCTATTCTTAGTTTTCTGACAGTTTTTATTATAAATGAGTATTATATTTTTTCAAATGTTTTTCTGCATTGTATTAGTCCATTTCCTGTTGCTATAATTAAATTACCAAGGCTGAATATTTCATAAAGAAACAAGGTTAATTTAGTTCAGAGCTTTGAAGAATGAAAGTTTAGGGCTGGGATTGTGGCTCAGCGGTAGAGCGCTTGCCTCGCATGCGTGAGGCCCTGGGTTCGATCCTCAGCACCACATACAGAGCAATAAAATAAAGACATTGTGTCCATCTACAAAAAAATTTAAAAAAAAAAAAAAAGAATGAAAGTTTAAGCGGCATGGTATTAGCTCTGGTGAGGGCCCTTCTAGCTAGCTAGGTCACATTAGGGCAAATGTCATCACAATGGCAGGCGTAAGTGTGAGACAGAGGGATCACATGACAAGACAGGAAGCCAGAGAGAAACTGAAATACTTCAAGTGTTGTGTTAATTCCTTCCAAGGACATGACCTAAGGGCATCTCACTAGGTCCTACCACCTCTTAACATCACCTCACCAGAGCCCAACTTTCCAACACATGAAATTTATAAACACAGAGTGCTTCATAATATTCCTTTATCATCATTCCAATGTCCATATGTCTATAGTGATGTCCTCTCTTTCATTTCACGTATTTTCTACATTAAGGAAATCAACAATAATTTCAGTTTAATTTTTTTCTCTAACTATTTTTTTCCTGCTTAGAAATAAACTTGCTCTTCTTTTTCTAGATTTCTAAGATGGTGGACATTTAAATTATTAATTTTAGACCTTTTTGTCATGCTGTGTCTCTCTCGGAGCAAGGAGCCCAAGGGACCAAATGGACGCACTGCTCCTTCTCACGGACCTTGCATGGGGCGCCCGGACCTCACACTCCTTGTCCAGCAGACACTAAGTGGCTTACAGAGGCTGTGCAGGCTTTTTTGTGTTTGTCGTCCCAAGTGATCACCATGCCCCTTGGAGGGGCGCAGCCCTAGCACTGAGGGGTGAGCTGGGAGCACTATAAGGGGAAGCAGGTGGACGTGCAGTCTGCACTGTCCCCATGCAAGGGACAGGGAATGGAGAAACAGCTGGGAAAGAAGGCAAGGAAGGGTCAGGCCAGGAGAATGTCTGGGAGCCCAAGAATCCCGAATTAGATCTCGGCCTTCTAGGGCTTATTGCAAGCAACCAAAAAGATATTTGGGATAATTGCAGAGCAAAACTTTGTTCCTCCATTGACCTTAACTCTCTCCCAAATGAGCAGCTGTCCTGTCTAGAGCATGCGTGTGGAGGGCTGTGGTGGTGGTAATACAAACCCCTGTGTCTATTAAATGACTAAGCTCAATGCACCAACTTCTCAGGTCATTATAAAAGATTGCTTTACTCAATATCCAGGTCACCTCAACAATCAATATTTTTTTCAGCCTCTACTGTATGTGCCTTTACCTATGTGGACCAAGCCTATCCTTCCCCATTACCGTCTTCTTTTGTTAATTACCCAGAAGTTGTTATCCAGTGTCCTCAGTATGTAGCTGGGCACAGGCAACACACCTGTGGGCCCTGTACAGAACCTAGTTGAACAAACAAGAAATTTAGCAAAACTTTAGATTTTATGGCTCCAACCACGGATGCTGCAGTAGCCTAGAAGTTTCTTGCAGACTATCTTCCTACTCTTTAATAGAAATTAACATATCAAAATAATTTTTTAAAGTGCTTTCATTTGTGTTAGTCCATTCATCTTTTTTTTTTTTTTAGTTGTAGATGGACACAATACCTTTATTTTATCTGTTTATTTTTATGTGGTGCTAAGGATCGAACCCAGTGCCTCACACATGCTAGGCAAGCACGCTACCATCGAGCTACAACCCCAGCCCCTCACTTAGTTCTTGTCAGCTCTTAAGGGGAGTTACTGTTATTCTCATTTTGTAAAACAGAATTTAAACTCAGACAGGTAGTGACTTACCCCAGATCACACAGGCAAGGCCAAGAGGGGAAGTCATTTGACTTTGACAGCCTGCCTCTGCACATAGTTGCACTTCCCAGACACCCAGAGCCCTGCTTTTGGTATAAATAGTCACAGGCATTTGCCAATTGCTGGCTAGAACTTCAGAGAAAGATGCATTTCCTGTGGGGCACGGCTTTGTTGGTAAAGAAAGGAGATGGCCTGGATCAACCCATGAAAGCTTCTGGTTCATCAGATACATTCAAGTTTTCCACCAATCAGAGATTTCCCTGAACATCAGGTAAAAAGAGAAAGAGAATATTATATATTTTTCAACTTCCTTTTAAGCCCACTTGAAAAAAATCAGATTTATTGAGGTATAATTTACATAAAATAGAATTTATGCCTTGTAAGTGTAGAGTCTAGTGAACTTGACAAGTACGTGCAGCCGGGACAGCCTCACCACAAGGGCAATGAGGAGCTTCTGTCCCCTGCCGACATTTCTGAAGCCCTCAAAGCCACCCTTCCCCTCCCTGGCTCCTCGCAACCTTGGATCTGCAGTCACTGCAGTTTGGCCTTTACTAGAATTTCATATGGATGGAATCATAGGAAGTGTGGTCTTTTGTGTCTAGCTTGTTGCTTCCTTAAGCTCACTTTAAATGCTTTGAGTTTTTCTCCTAGATTTCAGGATGCGTGAACCAGGCTTCCCCAGGTGGAACTGGATGTTGCCATGATTCCTTCCAACTAACTTACTGATGGCAACACTCACTCAAACAGGAACCTCAGCCTTGACCTGGTGTTCCCTAGTACCTCGATGGGCTTCCAGTCAGGCAGATTTATGGTTTGAATGGTAACTTTTTCCATTTTCTCACCATGTGACCTTAAGCAGGTTCAGGTTGAGCCCCACGTCCTCACCATTGAGGTGAGGATAATACTGGCATGTATTATCATGTATTATCAAACAATCATGGGACAGTTTTGGGGACTAAGGAGGTTGACATGTAAAGCACCCAACAGTCTCTGGCATATCACAAGAAGTGTATCAGTGTGACCACAACTTAGGCACAGCCATGGTGTCTGCTTTCTGTCTCATCGAGGACTGTGCTAGAAACTGATGGGTTGAGATAAGCGACCTTCCCATTTATGGTATTTCTCAAGCCTAATTTGAAGATTTCCCCATAACACATTGGGAGCCTTATCTTCCGGTGCTTGGGAGACCATGTGGTAAAAACTTGGGTAAATATTTATAAACATTAGCAAATAAGTGTATTTGAAGAGGAGCAGGTCAGAACTCATGAAATGCTAAGCGTTAATAAGACGTCACTTCTTCGACTGTTTCATGGACTTTAGACATTCTCCAACAGTTGGTGTTCTCATTCTTTAATTTTGTTTGGAATGTTGTCTTTGCAAAGTAAAGGGCCGGGGCTGGGGCTGTAGCTCAGTGGTAGAGCACTTGCCTAGCATGTGTGAGGCACTGGGTTTGATCCTCAGCACCACATAAAAATAAATAAATAAATAAAATAAAGGTATTGTGTTCATCTACAACTACAAAAAATTTAAAACAAAACAAAACAACAAGAACAACAACAAAAAACAAAGTAAAAGGTCTGAAAGTAAGGAGAACAGGAATGAATCAGCTGTGTCCTCCCTCAAAAAACAAATCTAAACTAAACCATCTTGTAACAGCGTCACATGGTCGCTGCTGATGCCTTCTCACCATTGCATTTTTTTTTAAATATTTTTTAATTGTAGATGGACACAATGTCTTTATTTTATTGCCTTGTATGTGGTGCCGAGGATCGAACCCAGGGCCTCACGCATGCGAGGCAAGCGCTCTACCGCTGAGCTATAATCCCAGCCCCTCACCATTGCATTTTAATGTCCCACCTTGTACCTAGAACCTGAGCTCAGGTCCACTGTGGATCAATATCCATGAGGTGAGGCAGGTGTTCAGAGAATTAAGCTGGAAGTAGCTTTTGCTGCCTGGACATATCACCTAAGAAGGTTTTTCTGAGTCAAATTTCCTCAAGGCATGAATCAGTAACTGCAACTGACCTTTCATTTTTCCCAGTTTTATTTTCTTACAATACCATGTATGTGTTATTGTAAAACCATTTGTGTTTTTATTTAATTTTTCCAAGTGTGGGAAAATTTTGATGTCAAAAATCTGGCCTGATATCTATGTGTACTGTGGAGTTTGACCACGTCCTTTATGGATAAGATCTGACGTCTTGTCGTGGTGGGATGTTGAGCTGGCTGGACTAGGAGCTTACGCCACACTTGGTGATTCCATCGAAGCCAATTAACCTTTTTTTTTTTTAAAAAAATATTTTTTTAGTTGTAGATGGACACAATGTCTTTATTTCATTGCTTTGTACGTGGTGCCGAGGATCGAACCCAGGGCCTCACGCATGCGAGGCAAACGCCCTACCGCTGATCTACAATCCCAGCCCCGCCAATTAACCTTTGATGTGATCTTGACCTTCTTCAAAGCTTACAAATACTAATGCTCGGTGCATCTTCCTCTGATAAATTTAGCAAAAATCAGTATCAGAAATAATAACAATTTTTGAGGTGTTTAGAAAACTGGCAAATGGAAGAATAATGACCTTATCCATTTTCCACCTTGCAATTGTTCTCTGGGACAGGGCAAGGTGAGATCTGCACCTGCACTTTGACATCATGAGTAGAGTCACCCCATCATGTGGACTCCAAGCTCCATGAAGGCAGCACATCATCCCCAGCTCCTAGCACAGGGCCCGGCACATAGTAGGTCATTTATTAATACTTGTTGAATAAGTATTTACTAAAAATAAATGTATGAAACAATGAAATGATAGAATAATTAATTGCTAGACAAAAGAGCATTTGGTTTAGGTAAATCAAATTAATATTTAAGGGTAATGGAAAAATTAAGCAGAAATTAAGAAAAAAATGTCTACATGTTCATATTATTTTCTAGAAGGCTTGTTTCTTGAATATGCATTATTGAGGATGCATATACTTTTTAGTGGCAGCAAGAGATAAAGCTAAGAGAAAGTGCCTGCTGAGGTCCCAAGGGATGAGTGGAAAAGATACTGACAGTCTTGGGGTCCTGTGAGCTCTGATGAGTAGTCCAGGAAGTTGGGCTGGCCCTGGTGGTGCTGGACCAGCTTAGTGCAGTACTGATCCTGGACAGAGAGTTCTGGAGTCCAAGTGAGGGAGTCCCACAATCCTTCCTTCCATCCAGACTTGACCTTGGAGGAGTCAGTTAGACTCTGACTCAGGTTCAACCAGGATTTCCAAATGATTTATCACTTGCATTCTTCATTTCCTTATGTGCCTAGGATTTTTCTGCAAATGCACTCAGTTGAAAGGTCTTAAGTATGTCTACGTTATCACTTAAATCCTTGGCTTTAAGAATCACCCTTTGGGAAACACTGGTTTACCCACCTGCAACCTGAAATAGCCCACCTTTGCTGAAATGCTTACTTCTCCAGGCAGTGACCTCTGTGAGGTAGGAAGTGTGTGGGTTGCATATGTTCTGGTGTGGTAGTTGTCTAACAAAATTCTGGGATTTTTTTTTTTTTTTTAACATTTAGGACTTTAAGCTAACATTTAGATACAGTAGCATCCATGCTCTATACAGCTCTGTAATTTGGTATTTTTGGTAGAGCTTAAAGAAACCTTCATTTCCTATAGTGTCAAAGAAATTTGGACTTAGATTTTATCACCTAAATGGAAAAGAGGAAAGATGTTTGGCAAATCTCATAAAGATCACAAAATGTGGGAATAAGGAAACTGTGGCTGACCCTTTTAAGAGAGTCACCATTCTCTTGGTGTCCCCTCCCCACTGCTGGCTGAGTTCTGTCTGTCACATGCTGGAAATCTCCTGTCCTACAAAGCTCCCATTATGAGCTGGACTCATGTAGGATAACGGTGACTCTTATTGATCTTGGCATTGGCAGGCTTCTGGGGACATTCTCTTCAGACAGGAATCCCAAAGGGATACTTCTTTTCATCTGTGCTCTTTAGATTCAAAAGACATTCTGTGTGTTCATCTTTTATTTTTAAGCTTTATGAAATCTGAATGACGGTATCAATACACAGAAACCTCGGTGGTCTGAAATCTTGTCTTCTCCGATTCCACAGAGTAAAGCTTTAATTCCTGGGAGCCGGTAACGTTTCTGCTCTCTGGCTGCTCTGCTGCCACCGCTCACCCCAGCCATCAGGGGTCTTTAGTTTCTCAGGCCCATTTCTCTCCATCTTGATAGTTTCATGTTGCGTTGTGTTCTTCTATTTGAGAAAGGACTCCCTAATCATTAGACCCCTGGGCTAGACTGACGCTATTCTTGACTTTATCGTCACTCATTCAGTGGGAATTTGTGGAACATCTGTAGCTTCAGTTTCACTCCTTCCGTGAGTTTTTGTGGAGCAGTCTCTGTATCCAGACGCAGTGCTCCTTGCCAGAGGCACCACATCTTTCCTCTGAGGACCAGCTGTGTGATTAGCAGGTCACCTGAACTTCCATGGGGCCTCATTCATGCTGAAGCCATTGTCTTACCTTGACCATGGATGACTCCACTGTATACCTGTGTCTGCCTCACTTCTGATTGTCAATGCATTCTTTTCTATTCTAGCTCTGAAAATAATCCTGTCTGTTAGTTGGTAAGCTGTTTTGTTCCAGACCTTATGCCTATTTCAAAGGCATTAGGGAGGGGATATATAACTTGGGTTGAGATTTGACTGTGAACAATAGAAAAATGTCATTTGCTTGGACAGAACAGATGTTCATTTCTCTTTCACACTCTAGGATTGGTATGGCAGGACTGTTTCACAAAGTCCTCAAGGCCACAGACCTTTTTTTTTTTATAGCTTTAATTGGCTTACATTCTCAAGGTGACCTCATGGTCCAAGATGACTACTCCAACTGCAACCATCACATCTTCATTTAAGCCACCCAGAGGGTGAAGGGACAAAGAAATAAGGTTAAAAAAAAATAGACATCAGCCTTTCTTTCAGGACTATCTACTTATTTTCCCCTGGCATGTCCTCAGTCCTTGCTATTTTTGAATGCACTTTTAACATCGAAGAGTAATTCTCTGTTATCTCTCTAAATACTTTCTGGAAACATGTTGTGCTCTTTAATTTCAGAAGATTCCTGGCAATGAAATGTGTCTATCCATAAAAGCAAAAAGCAAAAAGCAATATAACACTGCTGATTTTTAAAATGCTTCTAATGCACCTTTAAACACGAACTAACAATTTAAAAGCAAGTGGAGATAAATGCTCCTAGTTTTCTTCCATCACATTAGAAAATCTCTGAATATTTTGAGTTTTCTCTGTATTAATGGAGTTACTTAACCTACAGGCCCAGCTGGTACTTCCTTTGATAATGCCGTATTTGATGCTGGTATCATGTGCTCTCTGCGTCACAGCTCAAACACAATATTGATTTCTGTCGGAGCAGAAAGCAACCCTTTGTGAGTGCATTTGGTGGCCCTGGGAACCGTGCCGTTGGTTCCTCTGGGCTGAAAATGGTCCTCAGTTTGGTGTCACCATTTTAACCCTCTCCCTTACCACAAATTGCAGAGCTTTGCCCAAGCTCTTTCTCTAGCTGTGCACCATGGCCTCATGAACTCCAGGACATGCCGCCAGCCCACTCTGAAAGGTAGCAAAAGGCTCCTAGGCATGCAGAGAGCAGGGCATTCATTTCCTGCAGCAGCTTTGTCTTCTGAAGATCTCGAAGCGTTGGCAGGACCTGCCTGACGCAGGCCATCTCGTCTTCCTGAAGAGCCCTGGTCCCTGTGGCTGCGGTAGCATTCCAGCAATGCCGTAGGCGGTCACAGGGTGAGTGGCCTTGTCTTAGGGCAGAAGGACTCTGGAACTGAAGAAGACACAAGACTGAGAAGCGTTTGGGCCCAGGAGAGAGGCTTCAGCTCGGGGCTTCCTGTGGGGCCCACGTGCTTGGACACCACCGTCCCCAACACTCCAGAAAAATAGGCAAATCACTTGTGAAATCTCTTGGCTCTCTGCAATTTCCTCAAGGGCTTTTTTGGATCTGGAGGCCCCAGGAGGAGGCCTGCTGCTGCTTTTGCTTTCTTTTCCTGACTGGGCCTGCCCTGTCCTCTCTTCCACAGGCCCCAGCGTCTTGGGATGCACTGCCATTTTCTTCACAAGCTGGGGCCCCAGCTGCTCTTGTTAGAAAGAAAATGACCGCAACACAGCATCTTCCCCTGGATAAATCCTTTAGTTTCAAAAGGAAATTAGAGAAATAAACATGTTGGCTATTGTGTGTCTGAACAATACCCTCCTGCACTCATCTCAGTGTCAAATGACATCCTTCGATAGGGGCCCTGGACCAGTCCCTGCCTCCTTAATCTGGGTGAAAGAGGAGAGTTGACTGTAGGCAGTGGAGAATGAACAGAGATGGGAGTTTTGCTTTGTTGGAGATGGTTTTGGTTTGGCTGTTCCTCCATGTTTGCAGGTTGCTGCATTGTTAGGAAAACCATCTTCTGTCTCTCCTTCCACAGTGGCCTCTGCTGGGCTGCTCTTTCTAACCTTGGCCTCCCCAGAAAGCTGCCAGAGCAGGAGGCCTGGATCCACAGGTGGGTGAGTTAGGACACGGTTGAGCAGACAGTCCCCCTGACATGCCCTATTCACTCTTGGATTTTGTGATCACCTCTCAAGGCCTTAAACCCTCTCCTGATCTTTTCAGGTGATCTGCCTACGCAGGTGCCACTCACATAGTTTGTGGCCCAGCCAGCCCTGTTCTTGCCCATCCTGTCACTGGAAAGTGGTGGGATAAGAACCCAGGCCTGGCCTCAGCCCAGGCTCTCCCGAGTTGACATCTGTGGGCAGGTAACCTACTGCATGGAGCCTTGGATTCTGCAAAGTGGGAAAGATAACAGCTGCCCAATGCCACACCCAGAGCTGTTAGGGCTCTACCTGACATGACCTGTTTGAATGCACTTTGAAAACTGTCACAAATTGAATAAAGGCAAAGGGTTATCATTTTCCTCCCTTGGCAGTTGATGCCTCTTCAGAGCACAGGTGTGGGTAGAGAAAGGACTACTCCTCGTCAGCCACTGTTGGTCGCTTTTTTTCTTTTTAACTGTTTGGAAATGTGCCATCGGAGAAGGTCATCCAAGAAGAGTTTTGCTATTCTTTAGAGAGTTAATTTAGCCATTTGATTTCCATCCTCTTGTACTTTAAATCACCATGAAGTAACATCACCACTGGTAATTCTGTATCACCTGCTGGTGGAGCCAGTGTGGCGATGCCCATTCCCTTGGTGCCTGATGGGCCACAGAGTGAGATTCAGAGGCCAGGTGTTTCCTGGGACATGGGTTGGACCCAAGAGCATCGTGCGTCTGGCCACAGCGGACAGAAGTGATGTGCAAAGCCGATCCTGGGGCCCAGGGGTGGGAACATGAGTTGTTATTTGTAAGACCTATGTTGTGCATTGGTCAAGGTCATTGGGGAATGTTATTTTATGGAACTGGAATATGAAACTGGCAATGTGTGCTCAGCATTCCTGGGGAGACCTGCCCTGTGACGCTTTTAAATGGGCGAAAAGCCTGTCTCATCATCTGTTCCTGTCATTACCAGCAAGTAGAATACATGAATATTAATAGCACTGTCACAACATTCCCTGAATCTTCCTCCGTCATTTAAGTGTGACATCATTGCTTTTTCTATAAGCCCAAATTACAGAAATGTGAGTTTACTATCAACTGCTAGTAGATGATGCTCATGTCAAAAACTGCCTGGAAGGAGATTGCCCCAGGTGTTGGGATCTCCTGGGGATTTGACTCGGTGGTAGGTGCTACTTGGGTTCTGTGTTCTGGTTTCAGTTGCTCTGCACCTCCAGTCCCCGTCACCCTCCCAACGCAGGGCAGCACTGAGACAGGGGCCCTCAACCTGAGCCCCGTAGCTGCTGAGGTTTCACGGCTCCTCTCTGTCCCAGGGGCAAGGAGAGCAAATTTGGACAAAGCAAAGCACAACCCCTAAGAAAGTGAACTCACAGAACTCTCGTGAGCGTCTGCCCAGACTGGCTTTGCAGGAAGACAGGGCACAGTGGGCCAGCTGCTGCCCTCCCCCAGCCCGCACTCTGGGCTGATGTCGTTCCTTTTCCTGCAGGCAGTATGTGGAGGAATCTGGTTGTTGACATCTATTTATGTTCCAGCCTCAAGGAGTGTTTTTGTGGGTAGCTGGGAGGGAGCACTGCTCTGGGTAATTTTATGTGATTGCTAACAAACGTCGTTTTCCCTCTGTGTAGTTCCCATGGTGATTTTTTTTTCATTCAGTGTCGCATGGATCTTGTGGGTTTTAATTAGACTCTAATAGGCCCCAGGATCGGTGGCTGTTGCAATTCATTAGTATCTTTTTTTATTTACTGTACGTCGATGGTTACACAACACAAAGTGGCAGAAAACCTGTTCTGTTGGCATCTGTTATATCATTTGACACCGTAACAGGAACATAGGTGGCATGAAAAGAAAAATATAAACAATGAACGATTATGCTTGAAAGTGTCAGTTTGACTTCTTTGGGATTATTTAATAGAATTTTGGTTTCTAGAATTCATAAAAGAGTGCCAGGACAGGTTTTCCAGTGCACGGGGATCCTGTAGTTGGTTTGTGACTAATCAAACATAAATGCACTTAAAACCACTACTGAATTCATGATAGCCTTTTATAACTATTTTCTCAACAATCAAAAGATATAAAATACAACTACTACTACATGGAGATGTACAAAATGTTTTTACTTTGAAAAACAGTTCCTCTGCCTGAAGTGGTGAGAAACCAATCTTCCTAACTATCTAATGGTATAGTGTACATCCATAAGAAAACCCAGAGAGGGGAGTAAAAGTATTTCAGGTGTCCATGAAAGAACTTTCTGGAAAGAAAATTGTTGATGTTCATCCTAAATGTGTCCTATGGCTCCTGTTGCTTCTGCCTAAACAACAGAACAGCAAAAGTCTTTTAGTAGTGGCATCAAGCCTCACAAACAGAACAAGGGGGTCTCTCCTTGGCTCGCCGCTAGTCCCTTCCCCACCAGCCTGGGAGATTTTATGAAATGTGAGGAGGGAGACTGATTCCTTGTTCCCGTGGTGGTGGGAAGTTTGAGATCTCATTTGGGGCCAGTATGAGTTATGAAGAGTAAGATGTCTTCCTTTCTGTGACAGTGGACCTGGGGCGGCTTGCGCTGTGCCCAGAAGGCTCTCACCGGTGACCTTTGCCCATGGCACAGGGACAATTGGGGTTTGTGGGGAGCTGGGAGTAGAGGCAACTAGCCAGAAGTATGGATTTTCCAAGATGCATGAGTTGGAGACCCTGGCAGGGGAGATGGCCTGTGTGTCCCTAAATGGGGTGCAGAGGTGACTTGGAGAGGGACACTTCATTCCTCCAAGTCTACCCATGAACCTAGAGCTGGCATGTCTGAAAAAGTCACCGTGTATTATGGCTCTCTTCCTGTGTCCTCTTCTCCACAGTGTATGGCCTGGGGATGAAGGCCTGGTTTAGACGTCATTTAGTACAATCCCAGGCAGGAGTCCTTCTGCAGAAAAGGTTCCTAGAAGCCTGGTGTATGTCTCCTGTTACTCAGGAGCTGCACCCCCAGTTGCACACTTGAGTTATATAAAGGCAGAAAAGGGCACAGCCGGGGACAGGGGCAGCTCAGGGGTAAAGTCTGTGCCCAGTGTACCCCAGGTTCGATCCCCAGCACAAAGCAGCGTGAATGGAATTCAGCCTTTGTGTAAACCTATTTCATTTGCTTCTGACAGGAGTTGTATTAGAAAAAGCAGATGAGGAAGGGGTTCCTAGGAGAAGGGCGGAGGTGCCCACCGCAATGTGGGCCACCGGCCTGGTGCCTTCTTGCTCTGTCTTCTGGGCAGTCATGTTTCTTCCTGCCAGCACAGGTTGGCAACAGTAGGCTCCCAGATCATTCCTTTATCATTTTTTTTTATTGTTTGGGACCATGAATAAAAGGTGCCTGTGGTCTCAAAAGCTCCTCTTCCTGATGGCTAGCCACAGCACTTGGCTTAGCGGGAAGCCAAATGCAGGGGGTGGTGGGTTAAATGCACATGCAGTCCATGGCGGAGAATCCGATGTCATTGCTGTGTGCTTTTGTTTTTGGAATCTGAAATAACACACACATTCCAGGGGCCTGGGAAATTCCCAGGTGGCTCCCTCCATGAGCACTTTCTCATTGAGTCTTATTAAACTGGCAGGAGTCCAGACTTCTGGCCAGGAATGATGCCGAGTGCCACAGGGGTCTGTGTGGAGAAGGCATCTTTAAAAGGCAATCCATTTGTAGGCGAAGTTTTGAATACATTTCATGTAAATGCTCCTCATTGTGAAGAATGGTTGCTACTAAAAATAGTGTAAAGGCGACATCAGGATATGACTGCAGCAAGACAGCGGAAGCAGGGCAGATTGCAGTGGAGCTGGGGACGTAGCTTTCCTGGACAGTGCCTCACCAGCCCAGCCCGGTGCTCAGGCAATTTCAAAGGCAAAGATGTTCTGATTAGTAAAAAGCATACTCCCTAGTCCTGCCCCTTAGCTCCTAGCTATTTTTTGTTTTTGTTTGTAGTGCTGGGGATGGAACCCAGGCTTCCTGCTTGCTTGGCAAGCACTATAGCATGGAGCTACACCCCCAGCCCACTCCTAGTTATTTCTATAACAGCAGCTACATTTTGGGTTAGTGTCTTTATATCAGAAAGCTCTTCCCCTCCCTTACAGATACATTCTCCTGGATAGGAAATACAAACACAAGGTACCTGCTGTAGTCTGGGAATGTGCAAGTGGATGAGGAAGGCGGGCGGAGAACAGAGAGGACAGGCTGTGGGTGGGGAAAGCAGAAACAGGCCAGCTGCCTAGGACCTTGCCGCTCCCGGCAGGGGGCGCCAGGGAGCACAGCGGCCCCACTTCCCAGCCAGCCTCTGGGAATTGAGGCCTCTACAATTAGTAATTTGTCACACAGAAGCTGCCTGCGGGAACATTAGGCCCCTGCCGAGTCAGAGTGTTCTGGGGCTTGAGATTCTCATAGATTTAGTGTGCCATGAATTTAGGATCATTTTCATGCTTTAGAAGAAAAGATTTTTTTAAAGTCGCGTTGGGCCAGAACCTAGTCTGCCATGTGACAGTGGCATGGAAGGAGTCTTGTGGGGTCATGGACAGCCTGGTTTCCCTTGGTACAACTCACTGTCAATCCATGGCTTTAAATCCTCTTGAAGCTTATTTATAGTTCCAGCCTCTTGACTGCCCTCAGTGATGAGTGTCAGGAATTTTCCACCAACATGAGAAGTCTACCTGTGTCCTAAACATCCTTCCTTCAGCTCAAAGTGGTGGGTGGACCTGCCTGGCCCCCTTTCTGTTCTTTCCCTAGCATGGTTTCCAGTGGGGGACGCTCTGGGTTTCACCTGGTGATGGTGTGGTGTGCACAGCAGTGGATCCTGTTAGAATTTCATTGACAAAATTCTCTCCTCAAATTAGCTGTCATAGGAGAAGAGCTGTCTCCAAAGAAGGGTCCAAGGAGTTCCTGGAGGGAAGGGGGAGCTTCTTTGGGGACCAGCGGGGTTCTTGGCATACTTGACAAAAAAGAATTTCAGCACACGCCAGCCAAAGGCATAGATAGAGGTTTCTTTAAGAAAGTGCTTACACATTCAAGAAAACATGGGGGACCATCTCAAGCCTTTGTAGGTAGAGCAAGGAATCTGAATGCAGGGGAGAACGCAGACCATCTTGAGAGTGAAAGATGCATTTTGAGGATTGCCAGCTCTTCTTTTAAAGGAAACTCGGTGAGGAAGAGCACGTAGGAATACTATCAGTCTGGAAATCTCAAGACAGATTCTGGTGGTCTGGTCAATCTCTGGATTGGCTGATGTGGTCTTCATTGTCTGATCAATAGTGTTGGAGGGTCCCTGGAATTATAGGCTCCTCAAGACATTTTATCTCTTTTTGCTTAATCTGTTTCTTGGGCATTAATTAACAATGCACAGTAGGTTCACAGATTTCCCATGAATTTGGGAGTAACAAAGGAAGACAGGCGTGGGAAAGTGTGCATAAGTGCTGACTTAAATCTTTTTTCTTTGTCCTTCCTTTCTGTCTTCTTCTACCTATTTCTTATTTCTTCCATTGTACCTCACAAGCCATACGCCTGTATTATATTCTGCCTCATAAGAAAAAGTTTTTCTTTCTCCATGTTGTGGTGGGCTGTCTTCTATCACATCTCAGGGGGAAAGCAGCTTAGTGCGTTGTTTTTCAGACATTACTTGCAAGATGCAGATTTCCGGGACTTTTTGGTTAGGGAAAGAGAGTCTGTATTTGCTGGTCTCTGAAGAGCTCTCTGAGAACCTCTTCGGAGCATTTGGGACGTCTAGCATTGCGCTTCTCAGAAACAAGACTCATCGTGTCTATAAGGCTTCCCTTACTCATGTGCTAACTTTGCTCCTCACAATGTGGAAAAAGGTAATGGAGTGCTGTGTTGGATGTGCCTAGCCCGGTGCCCCAGCCTGCAGGGCCTGGCAAAGACCTCATGTAGATCAAGCTGTAGATACTCATATTGAAGCACTAGGTGTTCTGTGCACAGATGTGGTCAATGCTGTTTTAGTTGTTTAACTGTGACCCTCACAGAATTATTGAGAGGAAAATGGTCCCATGTCATTACTAAAGAAATTTCCCAAAAGCTCTTAAAGATCATTGCTGCTAGGTAGCAGTTTCAGAGAGATTCTATGTCCTCAGAGTTCAAGTAAATAAATGCATATTTTATTATAGAATGTGTTTACGTTTGTTGTTAGATATGCAGACACACACAAGAGTGTGCGAGGCAGCTGGAAGCTAGATCCTTCCATGGGAAATACTTAGTCTGGAGAGCGAAGACCTAGGAACATAAGAAAATGGAAGACATCAGCCTGCTGTTTGCGTTGTCTCCTCTGTGTTTGGACTGTAGCCTAGGCAGGGGTGTTGGTGGCTGGAAATGGTTTCTGGAGCCCAGAGCCTTGCTTGTCCACATTTGCATGTGGGTATCACTGTTTGCTGACCCCTTAACTCTTCACCAGAGAGGTTAACAGTTACTGGGTTCTGAGGGGAACACATGCACTTTCATAACTTCGCCCTAAATTATATGTGCTGGATAGGACCTTTCACCTTAGGGCTTGGGAAAAGTTCTTTTCTTTACTCTTTTCTACTCCTCTAGTTCATAGTCATAGTTCATAGTTTCATAGTTTGTTTAGGAATTGTTACATTGTTCTTTTGATTAGCTGTTCCACTTCTTAATTTTGTACATGGTGGTTGCCCAATGAATATTATTGACTGATTTAATAATTACCTCTACTCCTCAGTTGATCCCTGTGACATATGAAGTAGATTTTAGAGCAAATGTATGTGAAACTATACATTTGTTCACATTTACTATTTTCCCCTTCTATTGTTGAGGAAGATTTTAAAAAATAATCACATTTTCTTTTCCTGCTATTTTAATGATCTATTATTGTCTGATAAACCATCTTGAAGCTTAGTGGCCAGTATCTATTATTTTTAAATCAATTATTCATTATTGTTTTAAAATCACCCCAAAACTTGGCAGCTGCAAATTTTGTCTGCTGTGTCCTGGTTCTTTGGGTTGACTTGGTTCAGCAGGCAGTTTGGGGTTAGGCTGTTGGATGAGAGCTCTGTCTGCTGTCAGCTGGCCTAGTCTTCTGGCCCTCAGCTTCTTTACTCGCACATCTGACTCCTCCTGGTAGGACTGTGGCAGCTGGAGGCTGGCCATTTGGCCTCTCCTCATGGCCTCCAGAGCTGGCATCCCAAAGAAGCCCAGGCTAAAGCTGCAAGGCTTCTTATGAGCTAGGTTGGAGGTTCCAGAACATTCTCCTGGTCATATAAGTCACTAAGACCAGCCCAGATTCAAGGGGACAACAATTAGAATTTTTCTCATAACAGCAGGAGCAGAAAATAATTCCCAGCCATCTCATCTACCATATTGAATACTAAAAAGTAGTTTTTCTTTCTTTCTTTCTTTTTTTTTTTTTTTTACATTTTAATGATTGGTTCCTGTGTTGGACCCAATGAACAAAAAGAGACTCATTTTTCTATTTAGAAAAGCACAAACATATTTGTTTCTCTTGTTGTGACATTAAAATTTAAACTATGTAGTTTCAGATTATACCTAATTTGTCATAAGTCAAAGTATATTGAGGTACCCACCTTGAAACTAATACATAACATGTTGATTTGAGGTCCTGACTCACTGTTACGTGTGAGAGCCTTCTGAGAATTGTCTCAACAACAAAACTTCACAGAGAATGCAGTAAAAATGCCCCAGCGCATGAAAATAGTAACCTCCCCACACCAAAGCATTTCCCCAGAAACCACAAAAATTGTGACTGGAAATAAAACAGGCTAATGAGACCCCTTCTGGCCCAAAGGAACTGGTTTGAAGCACAGCATCTGGATATTTAATGCTGTTCTATTTAGTAGGGGAGGGGAGGAAAACAGAAATCTCCCAAGAGCGGTCTTTTTTGAGGTGCCATGAGGCTCTGGATAAGACAGAATGCTCTAAGGTATTCTGTCCCAGTGTGTGGGGATCTCTGTGCCTCTCTGTCTTTCCAGAGGTCTAACTGGGGTGTCTAGGGAAAGTTAGGAAGAGAACATCCATCAGCTTGGCCAACAGCCTGCAAGTTGGTTCTGTCCTGGTCTGATCCACAGCCACCTCTCTGAGGACAAGCCTCTCGACCTGAGTGAATGCATCTGCCAGCAGTACTGGCTTCTATGGCAACTCAAGGCATCAAGTCCCATGCTCCAGGACAGCACCATGTCATCCCTCCATAATAGCACCTTCCCTATTGAGAGAATGAGAGCCCATCCTGAGGATCTGGTCATCGCTGTATTCCCAGAGTTTAGGATTGTGTGGACACACTGAAGGCATTTGGGCAATGTTTTTTGAGGGTGGTATAAAGCAGAGGTCACGTATGTGTTACAAAAATGAATTGAATTAGTTGCTAAAACCAAATTAGGGAAGTTTCAACTAAAGCTCAAGTGTTTTGTTTTTTCCTGAAAAGTATGAAAATTTGACAAAACTGGGCCCAAAGGGCAGTAGCTGGAAGGTGGGGGCAGTGCAGTGGCTGCTTCCTCTGGACTGGGCTGGTTTTCCAGGTGGCCCCAATCTCCCCACCCCTGTCTGTTGCTTTACACACAACCCGCTTCTCCTACTTGAGTTTGCAAACCATGTAAGGCACATTCCCATCTCTGATTCGGAAATACTCCCAGAGCATTTCCATTTATTTTGAGGGAAGTCACAGAATTCTCACATGGTAAGATTTTTTTTTTTTTACAATTACTTTATGGAGATTTAATTCACATACCAAAAGTTTACCCTTTTAAGATACACAATTCAGTGGCTTTTAGTATATTCCGTGACAACAGTCATCACTAAGCCAGAACATTGTCATTACTCCAAAAAGAAACCCCTATACCCACCAGCACCCACTTCCATGTGTTACCCCTCTGCTCCGGGCAACGACTCATCTATTTTCTATTTTCTAGATATGTCCCTATTCTGGACACTTCATGTGAATGAAGTCGTATGTGATGTGGCCTTTTGTGTGTGGTTTCCTCATTTAGCACATTTTCCAGGCTCATCCTTGTATCAGGATCGGTACTTCATTCCTTTTTATGGCTGAATACTATTCTCTTCTATGGATATGCAACCTTGTGTTCATCCATTCCTCAGCTGATGGACATTTGGGTTGTTTTCCATTTGGGAGCTATTACAAACAATTCCTGGAAGGTTTTTCATTCTATGAAATAACTGTGCCCTGTAGCACTTTAAGGGTGAGAGAGGAAAAAAAAAAAACTTCGCATCAGAAAAACAAGGATAGATTATCAAGTTTCCAAAACATTTGGACAATCACTACTGTAAGAAAGAATCCAACAACCCCTGAGTCACAGAGAGCGGAGGGCAAAGCCAGGTGAAGGAGCGTTCACGCAGGGAGCTAAGGCACAGTTTGGAGGGAGGTTTGGAGGGAGGCTAAGGCACAGTTTGGCTCGCATCAGTCTCTGAGCTAATTCCTCTAGGCGATTGTCAATCCCAGTGGTCACCCAGGAGCGTCTGACTCTGGACAGCATGGTGGCAGGACCAGTAGTGGCTCCACACATTCTCAGAGACCTCTTGTCATGCTTTGGATGACTCTGGTTAAGTGGATTGCCGGGGTAAAGGCTGAGTGGACCATGACCAGCCTTCTTGTCCCTTCCTCACCTCCTCCCTGGAGTGGACCTGCTGGACAGGCAGTGGTCCTGCCTGCCCAGTTAGAAAGCACTTTTCTCACGGGTTATGAGTGATGTGACGTGGCTACTGTAGCCAGTAATGTGTCCCCTCAAACAACTGTTGTGATAGCAAGACTCTGCCCTTGCCTCTGTGGCCCCCAAGGACAAAGCATGTTTTCAGAATGATTGTCTAAGTTTAAGAAGCAGATCAGGGAGGACTAATCTGCACTGATCTTCCTGTTTTGTGGAAAGGATGAACCTAGGGGCTGCTTGCTTGACATAGTAGATACAATTTATTGAGACCTCCTGTGTGCCAAGCACATCCTTATTGTTTTAAGTAGCCTAGCATCCTATGGCATTGGTTTTGTATTCTCATTAGATGGGTGAGAAACTCGGGGCTCAGATGTGGCAAAGGACCCAGGTCATTGTTCACTGGTAAATGGCAGCGTGTGCATCTGAGCCTAGAGGAAGGTCCTGAAGCCCAGCTCTCTCTCCCCTGGGGTCACCTTTGCAGGAAGTGGTATTTCTAAGTGCAGATGACAGTCACTTTTTTCTGGAACTAGGTGGCAAAGACATCATTGTGGGGTAGATGCCCCACACTGTGGGGTAGATGAATCTGGATACAGGGTCTAACTGCAGCTTGGGGCCTTTCTTCATCCTGTCCCCAGACACAGCCCATGAAAGTGCTACCCTGGAGAGGTGTGACTAACTGGAACTGGACAGCCTGGTACCCTCTAGAGCACTTCTCCCAAGAGAATGCCTTTCCAGTAAGTATCACAGGCATAATTTTGGAGCAGTAAGCCCTAGACACCCCTCAGATCATCTTATGAAGGAAGTTTGCCATGTATAGGGGAAGCCTATTTTTATGGTTTGGATGTGAGGTGTCCCCCAAAAGCTCACATGTGAGACAATAAAAAGTTTGGAGGAGAAATGATTGGGTCATAGCCTTAACCTAATCAGCAAGTGAATCCCTGGTGGGATTAACTGAGTGGTGACTGGAGGCAAGTGGAGTGTGGCTAGAGGAGGTGGTCATTGGGGACACGGCTATGGAGTATATATTTTGTATCTGGAGAGTAGAGTCTCTCTGTCTGCTTTCTGATCATTCTGTGAGCTGCTTCCCTCTGCCAGTCTTCAGCCATGATATTCTGCCTCACCTGGAGCCCCAAGGAATGGAGCCTGCTGTCTATGGATTGGGACCTCTGAAACTGTGAGCCCTTAAACAAACTTGTCCTGTCCTGCTGTTGTTCTTATCAGGTCTTTTAGTCACAGCAGCAATGAAACTGACTAAAACACCTATGCACAGTGATTTTGGAAGTTGAAAGAGATCAGGCAGGATAGGTTAGGTTATGCTATGGTAACAAAAAACTCAGAATCTCAGTGACTTAGCAAAATACAAATCTATTTCTTGCTCAAGTTATATGACCACTGCAGATTGGCCAGGATTCTGCTCTATAGCTCTGCACTCTGAGCCCCAGGCTGAGAGAACAACTGTCACCTCAAATGTTCAAAGTCGTTGTGGCGGAGGAAGAGTTCTGGAGGATCTTGTGCTAGCAATGAGATGCTCTGACCTAGAAGGGACTTGCATTACTGCCATTCAGAGCTCAGTGATCAGAACTGGTTTCATTGTGTAACCCAGCCACAGGGGCCAAAACTCAGTCCACCAAGGATGGAAATTTTGGCAAATATCTCTACTGTCTACCATAGGCATCTTGACATTTCTTTCCCTCCTTCCTCTTATATAACAGCCGGGGACCCTTCACTTACTAGCTATGCACTCTTGGGCATGTGATATTTGCAAAATGGAGACAAAAACTTTAAAATGTGTAGCTTGAGGATTGCATAAACCTAGTGATATAGTAGGTACCTAGTAGATGATAATCTGAGAGGTGCTATCTTATGAGAAATATGGTTCATCAACAGCCAGAAACATGTCTGATCTTTCACTTTCTTTCAATTAATTCTCTTTTCCTTAGATGAGCCAATGTCTGGAATTCTATCCTAAGAGCAGGAAATGCACAAAATTTAAAATGATATTACATATACACTTGAAAAACTGAAAGGAACCTAAATTCCATGTCTTAACAATAGAAGAATGATTAAGTAAATTATGATATATTGACTTTGTAACCTGTTACGTGGTCATAAAAATAATAAGAAAGATTAGGTAACAACATGCAAAATGCTCGTGATAGTACGTTGATTTTAAAATGCTGAAAAATTAATATATATTATTAATTGACTGAAAGCAAGCCAAAATAAATGGAGGTGGGAAAAAGACTAGAAATGGAAATGCAGAAAAATGACAGTTCTATTAAAGTTGTGTAATTACGAATGTTCTACAACGTTATTTGTGTGGTTTTAAACACAATTATTTTACTGATATGGGACCTTCAGAAAAATATCCTGAATGCATTTATTGATACTCTCAGAAATTACTAAGAAATTTTAAAATTAGATATATTAACACTGTATATAGATTATCTGCAGTTCATAGATCCAGCGGAAGAAACTAGGTAAGAGGTAAAAGAAAGCATTTTAGAAAGCAAACAAACAGAACTAGTCCTTGAGCAGGAAGTACACATTCACACGCGTTAGGAGAACTTCCAGACATGAGTAGGGCTGATAATGTTTTGCACCTGACAAATTCATTAGGCGTAGAGGGCCTGTCAGAGGGCACTGGACAGCTGGTTGAGCATGGGACCTGTCGCCTTTGGTAGCTATTGCTGGGTGACTGGCTTGGTCTCCTCCAGAGGTGTGGAGGCTGGAGGGGTGAAAGGGGGCTCTTTCATTTCTGTCTTCTCTAGGTCCATTTCAGCCCCTGATGCAGAGGAGGTCCATGATCTTCAGAATCTTATAGGACTTCATTTAAAGCAGATTTTTATGCTCCACCTCCAGGATTTTCCTTTGGTGGGTCTGGAGAGGCTTCAGGAATCTGTATTTATGCATGCATGTATGTATGTATGTATGTATGTATGTATGTATTGATACCACTGAGCCACATCCCCAGCCCTACTTTGTATTTTATTCAGAGACAGGGTCTCACTGAGTTGCTTAGCGCCTCGCTGTTGCTGAGGCTGGCTTTGAACTTGCAATTCTCCAGTCGCAGCCTCCCAAAGTGCTGAGATTACAGGCATGTGCTACCACGTTGGGCTAAGAATCTGTATTTCTTTCTTTCTTTCTTTTTTTTAATTGTCAATGGACTTTATTTTATTTACTTACATGCGGTGCTGAGAATCGAACTCAGTGCGTCTCACATGCGAGGCAAAGCGCTCTACCACTGAGCTACCACCCCAGCCCAGGAATCTGTATTTCGATGCTCTCTCTACAGAGTGTTCTTTGTCTCTAGCAGGGAGGGCGGGAAGATGTGTTTGTGAAGTGAACTGGCAAGACTTGGACAGAACTTCACCCTGAACAGTCCTTGGCTCACATTTGCCTGGTGATTAGTGGGTGAGCTGGGCTTCTGTCCTCCAAGCCTCCTCCTCTTGAGGATCTCCACTCCTAACCCCTCCAGACATGCCTGCTGCCCCTTCCCCCAGGAGACTCATGAGAAAACAGAATTTACATTGCACAGCTGGTCTTCACAGGGGTCTTCTAGCACATGGGCAGAGTGGTTTGCACTGGCTGATACCATCATGTCTAGGAAGGAAATAATCATCTCAGGAGCGAACTGGCTAACATTAAGGGTTCAAGGCCTCAAAATAGCTGGGGAAATAGCTGCCTCTGTGAAGAAAACCAAACCTACTTTGCTGATTGCTAGAGAGCCAGACAAAAGGGTGTGAAATAAAGATCGATCATGTCAGCTTTTGAAAACACCCTCAGTGTGGTTGTGTTGGTATTTTCCGGCTAGATGTGGGGAGCCAATCTTTACTCCCTCATCTGTGAAACCAGGGATCTGAAGCTCCCTCCTTCCTGGCTTGTCCTGAGGTCTGCAAAAGCCATAGGTCAAATGCTGGGCACAGTGCTTGGCACCTGGTGAAACTCAGGTGTTTTGTTCTTATTTTCTAATTAAAGAGCATATGAGGCTCCAGCAGGTGAGTTAACTGTCCACCTGGGAATAGGGAAGAGCAGCTCAGTCTGCCATGGGTGAAGGGAGTCTCTGGGCAAAAGGCCCAGTGTGGCCTGTCTTCTCTTCCAGATGTGCCACAGCCTGAGCAGGCCCCCCAGGGCCCCTTTGGTGGACAGTGTGGCTGCAGGATCCAGCTATGGGACAGAAATGCATGCCCAAGGCTGCTACCCTATCAGCCTGGGAGGAGACTTGTGGCCTTGTCACCACTGAACTTTCCAGAGCACCCTGCTATGGGGCTTTGGTGGGTCCTCTACATAGTGATAGATGGGAATGCTCCTGTCCCTGACCAGGTGCTGGGGTCCCTGTTTTGACTTCAGACTGCACTGCTTGGCCTAGCAAATGATTGGAACAGAGGCTGACTTCAGGGACTGGGCCGAGAAATCACAATTTTTTTTTTTGGTACCAGGGATTGAACTCAGGGGTACTCGACCACTCGACCACTGAGCCACATCTCCAGCCCTTTTTGTGTTTTTTTTATGTAGAGACAGGGTCTCACTGAGTTACTTAGTGCCTCGCCGTTGCTGAGGCTGGCTTTGAACTCACGATTCTCCTGTCTCGGCCTCTCAAAGTGCTGGGATTACAGGTATGCACCACCACACCTGGCTGAGAAAACACAATTTTAATGCACTCCAATTAAGCCAGTATTCACATTTCTTGTGATTCTTTAAATCAAGTTAGAGGTGATTTTCCCCTTTTGATCCTTTGGTAAGAGATGGTACTTCTTCTGTGAAAGGTGATTGAAACCTTGGGTTTGGGAAGAGTGTACATCACACTTCCTACAGAACGTGATGTAGGGTCTAATTGAAGAGGCACTTACGTGGTCCTTATGGGGAGATACAAAGACAGCTTTGCTCTCAGGAACCTTTGAAGTTCTCCAGCATTTACTGAATCAGTGCAGACAAAATCATATCTGGGTTTCTACTGAAGGCACGGAGAGGTGATGCTGTGCTGCAGAGCCAGGGCAGACCGTGCTGCTCTGTGTCACTTTCTGAATAAAGTACATTCAAAGAACCGTGATTTGAAAAGCAAAGATAACAAGATATTTTTTTTTGAAAACCTGTGATTTATTTTAAGAGTTGTATTCACTTTTTTATTAACAATTTATTGTGTATTTATTGTGCACAACATAATATTTTGATACATATGTATACACCACATGGTGGGGCAAGCTGTTAGGCATACCCCTTTCTTTGCATACTGAGCATTGTCTTGTGGTGGGAACAATTAAATCTACCCTTCTGTCAATCTTCAAGAATATAATATACTGTTATTAATTATTGTCACCATGGGTACAATAAATTTCTTGAACTTATTTTTCCTGTTCAGCTGCAATTTGGTGTCCTTTGACCAACATCTGCTCAATCCTGTCACCCTTGGTCCTGGAAGTCATTATTCTATTCTCAACTTCTATGAGTTTGAATTTTTAGAGTCCATATATAAGTGAGAGTCCATATATAACTGTCCTTATGTGCCTAGCTTATTTCACTTAACATTGTGTTCTCCAGGTTCATCCATGTTGTCCCAAATGACAAGATCTACTTCTTATTAAAGACTGAATAGTATTCTGGTGTGTGTGTGTGTGTGTGTGTGTGTGTGTGTGAGATATTTTCTTCATCCATTCATCTTTTTTAAAATATTTTTTTAGTTGTAGATAGACACAATATTTTTATTTTATTGCTTTGTATGTGGTGCTGAGGATCAAACCCAGGGCCTCACGCATGCGAGGCAAGCGCTCTACTGCTGAGCTACAATCCCAGCCCCTCATCCATTCATCCTTGATGGATACTTAGCTTAACTGCATATCTTGGCTATTGTTAAATAATACTACAGTGAACACGAGAGTACAGTTTTCTCTTCGACATACCGATTTTATGTCCTCTGGCTATATTCCCAGTGATGGAATTGCTGATCATATGGTAATTGTATTTTTAATTTTTTGAGGATTCCCCCATACTGTTTTCCATAATGACTGTTCTAATTTACATTACCACCAAGTGCAAGGATTGCCTTCTCTCAGATCCTTGCCAACACTTATCTTTTGTCTTTTGAATAGCCATTCCAACAGGTGTGAGGTAATATCTCTGTGTGGTTTTAATTTGCATTTCTCTGATACCACCATAGTGCTATCAAACATTTCTTTATACCAGTTGTCTATTCTGGTTCTTTGCACATTTTTTAATATGGTTACTGATTTTCTTACTATTGAACTGTTTGAGTTCCTTGATATATTTAGAAGACTAACTCCTTGTTAGATGTATGGTTTGCAAATACATTCTTCCCTTCCATAGGTTGTCTCTTCACACTGTTGACTATTTTATTTGCTGTGCAGAAGATTTTTAGAGTTTTTGGTTTGGAGTTTTTTGTTGGTTTGCTTTTGCAGCGTTGGGGCCTCATGCCTGCTAGGCAAGTGCCTTGCCACTGAGCTACATGCTCAGCTCTAGAAGCTTTTCACTTTGATATAATCTCATCTGTCTACTTTGCTTCTGTTGCCTGTGCTTTGGGTTTATATCCCAAATAATAACTTCCCTACCAGTGTCATGGAGATTTTCTTCTAGTAGTTTTATGTTTCCAAGTCTTACATGTAAGTTTTAAACTATTTTGAGTTAATTTTTGTATATGGTGTGAGACAAGGCCTCATTTCATTTTTGGCTCTTTGCTATCCAGTTGTTCCATCACCATTTATTGAAGAGACTTTTGTTTCCCCAATGGAGTGCTCTTGGTACCTTTGTTGAAAATCAATCAACCATAAATGTGTGGGTTTATTTCTGGGATCTCTGTTCTGTTCCCTTGATTGGTGCATCTGGTTTTATGCCAGTACCATGCTGTTTTGATTACTATAGCTTTGTGGTAGATTTTGAAATCAAGTAGAATGATGTTTCTAGTTTTGTTATTTTGTTCAAGATTGCTTTTTAATGGTCTTTTGTGACAAATATCATTAGCATTTTGATAGGAATTGCTTTGAGTTTTCAGATCACTTTGAGTAGCATGGAAATTTTAATATTATTCATTCTTCCAATCCATGAACATGTGATATGTTCCTTTTTTTTCTTTTCAATTTCTCTCATCAATGTTTTATTGTTTTCAGTGTGTAGATTTTTCACCCCCTTGTTGAAATTTATTTCTATTTTATTTTTGTAGCTCTTATGAATAGGATTATTTTCTTATGAATAGGATTGATTTCTCTTTTGGGGGAGTCCATTGTTATTGTAGAGAAATGATACTGATATTTGTGTTTTGATTTTGTATTTGCAACCTTACTGAATTTATTAGTTATATCAGTTTTGGGTGGAGGAATTTTAGAAAGTTTATGAATGTGGGGAAATTAAAAAACATGCTCCTGTAAAAACACTGGGTCAACAAAGAAATTAAAAGGAAAATGAAAATGAATCTGAAACAAATGAAAAGAGAAACACAACATAACAAAACTGATAAGATGCAGCAAAAGCAGTGCTACAAAAGAAATTTGTAGCAATAAACACCTAGATCAAAAAAGAAAAAAAATTCCAAATGAACAGCCTAATGTTATACCTCAGAGTACTAGAAGAAGAAGGAAGTGCGCCTAAAGTTAGTGGAAAGAAGGAAATAATAAAGATTAGAGCAATATAAGATAAAGACCAGTAAACAATATAAAGGTTCAATGGAACTAAGAATTGATTTTATAAAAATATAAAAATTAAGGACAAACTGTTAGCTGGGCTAAGAGAAAAAGAGAGATATTACAGTTGACACCATAGAAATACAAAAGGTCACTTGAGACCAGTGTGAACAGATATATGCAAACAAATTGGATAACCGAGAAGAAATGGATAAATTCCTAGGCACATACAACCTATCAATACTGAATCATGAAGCAATAGAAAATATGAACAGAACAATCATGAGTAAGAACATTGACTCCATGGTCAAAGTCTCTTATCAAAGAAAAACTCAGGTCCTGATGGCTTCACTACTGAACTCTGCCAGACACTTAAAGAAAAACCAACAACAATCTTTCTCAAACTCTTTCAAAAAGTTTAAGAGGAAGGAATACTTCAAAACACATTCTACAAGGCCAGCATCACCCTGATGACAAAGCCAGACAATGATGCTACAAGAAAAGAATCACAGGCCAATATTCCCGATAAACGTAAAAGCAAGGATTCTCAAAACTTCTACAAGCAAACCAAATTCAACAGCACTTTGAGAAGATTCTGTACCATGAGCAAGTGGGATTTATCCATAGAAGGTAAGGTTGGTTCAATATCCACAAATCAATCAATGTAATATACCACATTAAGAGCAAATGACAAAAATGATAAGATGTTCTATGATATAGAAAAGGAATTTGGCCAAATACTACATCCTTTCATGATAACAATTCTCAGCAAATGAGGTGTTGAAGGAAAGTACTTCAATACAATACAGGCCACATGTGACAAGCCCACAGCACACTCAGTAGTGAAATGTGGAACGCTGGTCTCTTAAGATAGAGAACAGAACAATGGAGCCAACTCTCACCATTTCTATGCACCACAGCACTGAATGTCCTAGACAGAGAAATTTAACCAAGAAAAGGAAACGGAAAGTTTCCAGGTAGGAAAGGAGGAAGGAAAACTCTCTCTGAGCAGACCATGTGATCTTACAGAGAAGACCCTAAAGGCTCCACCAATACTCCATTAGCAGTGCTGATTTTTATTATATTCCCAATGCATCCATCAAGGATATAAATGCTCTAAGACCATCTAGGTTTTGCTTTCTTATCATACATTAGAATTTTTCTTCTTTCTCTCTCTCTACACACATTTCTTTTAAACTTACCCTTATCCTTAAAAAGAGTTAATTTGGCTAAATGGTCCTTATTAGACATTACTGACAAAAATGGTTTACAGTACACATAAAATTTCAAATAGTTTTTTGGAATTTTTCTGTTTCAGATCTGTTGTATATGAACAACAGCTCTAGGTCCTGTAGCTCTAATGTTTATTTACATTCAGGAAGCCATAATACTATCTTTTCCCTCCTGGATCTTTATGAAGTATTTATATTACAGGAACAAAAAATGCAAGAAAAGCTTTTCCAACTTTTTTCATTAGTATATTTGTAGTTTCGTCATATTGTTGAATGTTCACTTTCTTTTGACGTATGTGGGATAATTAACCATTTCCTATTGTATTTTGGTACTGTGGTTTTTTATCCTAGCAGATTCAATTAAATACCCTTTGCTGTTGAGTTAATACTTGTCTATTTAAATCAGCTTGTCTTTAGTGCAGAACTACTAGGTAATTAAAACAGTTCAGCACATCCTGATTAATAAGAAGTTCCCAATTTAGGAGTTCATCATCAGAGAACTTTGCATTAAACATGGGTTTAGGAATTAGAAGCACATTAAGTCTTTAGTAACCCCTATGTGGAAGCAATCATGATTAAGAAAAATTGGACAATTTATAAAGTCTTTTATCATGTATCATTTGATAACATATACAGTTGTGAAGCAAAGTAACAAAATGAACACTCATAATTCCACCTACCTAAGAACTGGAATTTCACCCGCACTCCTGATCATTTTGTGGGAAATCACTTCCTATTCAATGGATGGTACCTGCTTTGTTTGGAGTGACTTTTGCCAGCCTTGTCCATACATGAAGGTCAAAGGACATCCCTGCACTATTTCTAGAAGGAAACCATGAATTCAGATTGTAGATGGTCTTGCTATCTTAGTGCCGCTCTTATTACTTCTCCAAATATCAGTGCTGAGAAGTTTGTCTTTGTTTCTCTAACAGTTAGAATAGTGCCTGGGACTTAGGAAATGCTGGGCAAATATCCATGATATTCAATAATTTAATAAATGTCCTAAGAAAATTTAAGATGGAAGATTATTTCCCTATGATTTCTTTCTTTTTTTTTTTGGTACTGAGGATTGAACTCAGGGGCACTCGACCACTGAGCCACATCTCCAGCCCTATTTTGTGTTTCATTTAGAGACAGAGTCTCACTGAGTTGCTTAGCACCTCGCCATTGCTGAGGCTGGCTTTGAACTCACGATTCTCCTGTCTCAGCCTCCCTAAGTGCTGGGATTACAGGCTTGAGCCACCGTGCCCGGCTACCCTAAGATTTCTTTTAAGATCATTTTGATCATGTGAAATCAATTCTCTATCTACATATAGATTTTCATAGTATTTTTATGATATGTAGTCTGTGTATTATATATATATATTATGAATTATGTTTAAGGCTTTTTTATTTTTTACCATGCTTCTATTTTCAATCGGATCTCACTATCTTTGGGAAATTGGTTCCATATACTCTATCCACAGCAAAGGGAGTGGAAGGGTCCTCCCTCCAGATGCCTCCCTCACACACTGGGGGTGCCCTCACAAGGAGCACCATGGTGTGGGATTTGCCCCCTTTCTTTCTTTTCTTTTCTTTTTTTTTTTTTTTTGGTACTGAGGATTGAACCAGGGGCCTTAGCTACTGAGCCACCTCCCCAGCACCACCCGCTCCTTTTATTTTATTTTGAGACAGGGTCTCACTGAGTTGCTGAGGCTAACTTTGAACTTGGAATCTTCTTGCCTCAGCCTCCTGAACTGCTGGGATTACAGGCGTGTGCTACCATGCCTGGCTCCCCCTGGCCCTTTCTGAAGTGCCCGGGTGTTTCCCTGAAAAATCTCAGGTTCCAGTAATACTTCAGCCTCAGGCTTCTGAGTCCACAGGAGGTGATTCTGCTTTTTAAAGATGTAAACAGAACTTGCAAGGAGGCCTTCACCTTTGCACTTGAGCAAGTTGTTATCAGGCCAACATGACAGAAGAGAGAATTCACCAGTCCCAATGTGTGTGAGGCGGGCTCTGTGCAGAAGACAGCTGTGGTGCCGAGAGCCTGCCTCACTACCCCCTCCAGGCCAAAGGAGATCTGGACTCTCCAGGGTGGGGTGATTATGGAGGACTCCTGTGACTTCAGAGTGAATTTTATAGACAGGGCTTCCCACCTCTGGGAGTCAAAGTCAACAGGCACTTGTCAGGTCAGCCTGTGCTTACAGGAAGAGAAAGAGGAGAAGCTGTTAGGATTCTCCAGGGGTTAAAGGAGCTCAGTTTGTGGATAGGTATGGGAGGGTCACCTGGACAGGGGCAGCCTACTGTCACAGGTTGCTGTTAAGAGAAAATGATTTAGCTGAGTACAGTGGCATGCGTCTGTGGTTCCACCTACTCAGGAGGCCTAGGCAGAGGAATGGCTTGAGTTTGGGGCCAGTCTAAGAAGCCGTCTCAGAAAAAAAAGAGAGCAAATGATCTGCTTGACAAAAGATGGGTATGTTAGCTTCATAGAGCCAGGGTGGGGCACTGGGAGAGGTCCTGGGGAAGGGCAGTATTTTATCTCTATGTCTTCTGCACTCATCTGCATGTGGTGTGGTTAGATAATGACAGACTGAGTCCTGGGTATTTATGACTGATTCTTGGTTTCTTTTATCCAATGTACCTTCTTATGACTGCATCAGGCAGGCTGCTCCCAGTGTTACCTGTGGGATGCCACCACTTGGATCAGACCATCCTGAAGGTCCCTCTAAGGGGAATATTTTAAGAGAAGCCTAGTCTGAGAGTAGAGTATAAAATACAGCAAACTCTTAACACTTCAATCACAATGTCATCTTTGGATATTAGAGCTTCGCAGAGTGTAACCAGGACCCACGCAAAGCCCCTCTTCTCAGGTGATACACTTGAACAAGCTTCCCTGTATTTTTTTATGAGATAAAATAGACAATTCCTATGTTGCAACAGGAAAGGTATAAATATTATCTATTCCTCATTCTCCAATCTGGAACATAAAAGTTGAACTGGAGTTTTTTTAATTGCTTTGCATTGTTTATTGGTAAAATGTATTTTGTTATGAGAAATAGTCACAAAGTTGTCCAGTAAGTTGAAACACACTGGTGAGAATCCCTGACAGTGTTCTTTCAACAGAGAGCATTATTTTCTGTTTCAGGCAATGCTAAGAGGAAGCGTGGGCCTTAGTTACTCTTTCCCTTCACAGGCAGCTGGACTTTTGAGAGCTCAAAAGTTAGTATTTCTTGCTGTAACTCTAGCCTCTGGCATAGTTTCTTACAACTGGTTGGGGCCGGTCAGTATTGTTTGGTTATTACATTTGTGTAGCTGGGAAGCACCTTTGTTTCTGGAGTAACTTTGGTTTTTATTAAGGGAGACCACTGGTCCACCACAATTGCCAGATGAGTCCTCTGGTGGTGGTCACAACTCAGAGCCACTTTGTCAAGGAAAAGGGTTTTCATTCCTTCTTTGTCCTCACCTGCCAGAGCCCCATTTTAGTATTCTTAGTTATTCACTTATTTTCATCTAGAGTGGTTATCTAGGTCGGGTGGGAATGTGAGTGTGAATAAGATGTGTCCCTGACGGTGTCTCCATCCAGCAGGTGGTACCTTCCACAGGTGGTCATTTTCTGGTTCCCCACTTGTGCACCCTCCAGGGCCTACATGTTGAGATCAGCCTGTAAAGGGCAAATGGCAGTGTTCATGGTAGAAGGAACCATTTCTTCTTAGGCTTCTTCTTAGAGGTGGATTAGACTGGAGGTGTTTCTCAATGAGGCTGCAGAATATCCAGCACCTCTGTTTCCACCACTTAGTGCTGAGTCCTCTCCCCACACACTGGGGCAGTGGAGAGCACTGTCCTCCCCTCCAGAGACTGCTGGGATGAGGGTGCCGGCCCTCGCTGAAGGCACTGGGCTGGAGGATCTCCAGAGCATCTTGCTCCCTCCTGGGCCTCAGCAGCCCTTCCTCCACCATGGAGGCATGCTCCGCCTTGCCCATCTGTGTGAACTGATCTGCTCCCTGTACACACAGGCAGGAGACTCAAGACAGCAACTGATGGTATAAAAGTGTGATTCACAGATGAGAGAGCAGAGATCCTTCAGGAACCCACTGCTGTGTAAGTTGCCAGGGACACAGTGCTAGGAAGGGCAGCCAGACCCCCGCCTGCAAGGTGCTGCTCTTCTGGTCTCCACTAGCCAGTAAAGAAGCACAGTGATGATTATAACGTGTGATAAGGGCCGTTAAGAGAGGAGATGATGGCCAGGTGCGGTGGTGCACGCCTGTAATCCCAGCACTTAGGGAGGCTGAGACAGGAGAATCGTGAGTTCAAAGCCAGCCTCAGCAATGGCGAGGCGCTAAGCAACTCAGTGAGACCCTGTCTCTACATAAGACACAAAATAGGGCTGGGGACGTGGCTCAGTGGTCGAGTGTCCCTGAGTTCAATCCCTAGTACCAAAAAAAAAAAGAAGTGAGATGAGAGAGAAATGCAGGTTACTGTACCTTCCAGCATCCCTGAGGTCGTGTCTGAAGAGGTGACATGGTTTGGGCTGAGCTGTGACAGATGAGACGGCCCTCCTGTGCCTGGAGCTGGGGTGTTCTATGCCAAGGGCTGGAGCGTGAAGGAAGGAAGGGCTGCGTGCTGGTCCCGGGGCTGCGATGACCGCATGAGAAGTCAGAGGCCTGGGCGGGCAGGGCCTGCAAGCTGTTTGGATTTTCTTGTAGGTGGGCCGGAAGCCATGTAGTGTTTGTGAGAGGATCACCCTGGCCCTGGATGGAGAGCACATTCATGGTGAGGCACAGGATATGGCCTCTCCGGCTTCGCCCCACCCTGTTTGGCCTGCTGATTCTGCAGATGGCACACTGGCCTACTAGTTCTCTAGCTTCTGGGTGGACTGGGCCAATGGGGAGCACCGGGAGGGGGCTGGGGAAAGAGGAAGAAGTTGGGGGATTTATTCCCACAGCTGCCTTTTGGCAGTAGGTGAACGTCCATCCCGAGCCACTCCCCTGCTCCTATGGTCTCCTCCCGCTCTGGCCCAGGGCTGCGATGGCTTCCTGCTGTTGCTGGGCATTTCATTTTCTCTGGCTGGTTTCCCTTAATTCTGCCTGCACTTTCCTTATGAGCCCCTCTTCAAAGCTGTCTCCAGTCTCCCTTTTTGAATGCCAGATATCTCCCCGCTGACTGAGGCAGGAGAGGAAAGGCCTTTTCCTATCTCAGACTTGTATTCCAGCAGGACCGGCTCCTCTCCAGATGCTGAGCCATGGTATGTGGCCCTGAGCTTTGTGTCCATGTTCCTCCCAGCGCTGCCCACTTCTGCATTTCCTCAAAGCTCTTGGCTATGTTGCTGTATCTTTTATCCCAGAATCATTTTAATTGTGCTGTTCAATTTGCTTTTAGCTAATCTCATTGTTTTAAAAGCAGAGCAGTGAAAAGAATCATGTTTCCAGGTTCTGCTGAGACTTTAGGGCTCCTACAAGTCAGGTCTGGTGTTTCTCTCCCATCTTTTGAATTTCCCCTTGCAGAAATTGGTCATTTCCCATCATTCTCGTTACTGTAATTGAACTAGTAGAGTACATCAGGTTCACCCCTCATTTACCAGAGGCCAGTGGCAACAATGACCTTATCTGTCTTACTCATTGCTTCAGCCAGCCCTTAGACCCATGCCTGGCATGGGGTGGAGGCTCCGTAAATATTAATTGACTAACTGTACAAATGAGTTGGCCTGAAGCATCCTCCCATAGAGGGCTGGACTCTGTTTTCTGAAATGCTTATGTACGTTCCACATGCTGTGATGAAGTATCCATCAGACAGAGGGTGCTGGTGAAGGAGGGCACCATAAAGAGGGGCTAGGGAAGCTGCATGTAATGCCTGCTCCAAGCTGGGCACAGTGGTACATCTATAATACCAGGTACTCTGGAAGCTGAGGTTGGAGGATGGCAAGTTTGAGCCAAGACTGGACAACTTGAAAGACCTCCGTCTTAAACAAAACAAAACAGTCATGACAACTACCATCTTACCATGTTATAACCAGTCTCTGAACCAGCCACTAGTGTATATGGGAATAGAGAAGATATGACTTCAGAAAGAGCATCTCCATGGGATGATTAAGACAAACTTCTTATTTTACAACTTGATCAGTTCTTGGCACCTGACATTCCCACCAATACTACCCCCCATGAAGAAAACTAAAGAAAGTGTACCATCTTCTTTAAGTTCTGAGAGTTCAGTCTTTCTGGGAAATTCAGTGGAAGTATAAACTTAGCCTCTGATGGTAGCCAGTTGGAGATGTTGATTTGAGTGTCTGGAAGATTGTGAGGACACCTAGCAAGAGTGTAGGACATTCTAACATCTGGACTTAATTTGTTGCTGCTTTCTTAAAATGATCCACTTTACCTCCAAGCTGATGGACACTCTTCCCAGCCCTGTGGCCACAGCGGACCTGGCCTGAATCCTTGTTCTCAGCATGAACATTTCACTCTATTCTCAGGCCTGAGTTTGAGGGCACCTAATGCTCTTGAAAGTGGATCTGGGCAAGATGAGTGGGTGTGGAAGTGAAAGACCTGTGCCTGGCTGCCGGAGCACACTTGTAGCATTTGTAGCCACATTTTTTCTCTCTGGTCAGCATTTTCTACTGTGCCTCTTTTGCAGGACAGACCAAATACAGTGAGATGATGCACCGGAGTAAAACAAACCCTGCCATCTCAGCCCTTCCGTAATCAGTTCATTTTTTAGAAACATTGTTTTTCTCCCTGCTGGTGATCCATGAGCATTGCAGGCTGCTCTCCATCCTTGCCGGAGGCTGAGATGCTGTGCAGAGTAATGCACGGCGAGCCTCAGGCCGTGTGCGATTGGTCCGTGAACTTCATCTTCATAAGAGAAATACCCTTACATTCGGATAAAATCTGTTCTTCAACTAGCTTTCTTTTATAGAAAGGCACAGCAGGAGAAATGTCAAAGTGGATGTGAGCTCACAGCAGTGATGATGATGGGCTTCGGCTGAGTCCTAGGACAACCCTTGGGGCCAGTTCAGGATCGTTATCAGCTAATTCCTATAATCCCTCTGCTGTGTGGACAATTTTTATTATTCCTTCCAAAATTACAGATAAGAAAAGTGGTTCAGGAAATGTGATGAAGCTCTCTTAAATCCCACTTAGCCTCCCGGTGGCATGGTACGTGTGGGCATGGGCGTTTGCACTGGCCACAGCAGGCCAGGCTACTGGGTTTGGGAGGACTTTAAGTTGCACAACTTAGTGTTCTCTTTCTTTCTTTCTTTTTGGTAATCTGCCCAGATCTTTCTGTATAATGAAACATATGAAGGCATCCAAGGACTTCAGGGTACAAACATAACAAAATTGTGTCCAGAACCCTCCTCTTGAAAATTGCTTACTACATCTTAATTCTGGATAGTGGAGGTGATATCGGTGGAAAGATTTGGTTCATTTTGAAATTATATAGATGCTGGATTCACATAGGCTCTTGGACCTAGAAGTAAACTTGAGGCCCTAAGACCAAGTCAGCCATGAATGCTATAGTATGGTAGGAGGTTTGGGGCTGGGGGAGGCACCGTGCCCAGGGATTGCAGCAGCCACAAGCCATGTGTCTTCTGTGGGGAAGCTTCACTCTGAGCCAGTGGCCACACTCAGAGGCATTTGTGTGTACAAATGTTTCCATGAGGAAGTATAGGAGCAAGAAAGTTTGGAATATAATTTCCTTTGTCTTGCTGGTATCTTTCCTTTTATTTAAAAATTTCCTTTCTGAACCTCAGCCAAAATGTTATTTCTTCAGATTCTCCCAGTTGTTTATGTGGTTGAGTTCTTGTTTTCGTGTTCGTCCTGATTTAGTGGCTCTCCCTGTCCTGTCCTGAAACACATGCTTCTCCCACATTGATTTTGTGTCTCTGGAAGAGATGTGCAGAACCCTAATGACTGAGTCTTAAAAGGCCAAACCTTTTAAAAATTGTAATTAAAAATCTACACCTGTGTCTCCTTTACTTCTGATTTTGTTTTGTTTTGTTTTGTTTTGTTTTTGAAAGAAGCTACTCTATGGGCATGTTCTCTGGAATGAGATGGCTACTTGTTATCCACTGGAGTGTGCTTGCTCCGTGTGGTTAGTTGAGTGCTTGGCCCTGGGCCTTTGTGACTGTCACAGTACCTTTTCAGTGACTGCTAAAAGAAGCAAGATCTCAATTATAAAGGAGTCATCACTAAGTCTGTCCCCTGAGCTGGGCGCCATGGTGGGTAGCCAGCCATTGCTGGGGTGTTGAAATTCCACAGGACCTGCCAGGCACAGCACCTCCTGCCTGTATTATGCCGGAGTCTGCAGATTTCTGGTCAACATGCCATCACAAAGAATGAAGGCAATAGATGAAATACATGTGAATATTCCTTCCAGCTCTGGAACTGCAGTTTTGATCCTTGCTTCTCTGTGAGTGTTTTAATTCTCCACATCACAACATATAGTTGTAATGTGGAGAATATGTGTGTGTGTGTGTGTGTGTAGATATATATCACATGAGAATGGAAATATATATATTATTTTTATATATTTTCATTCTCATGTTAACAAACATGCAGGGTGAGCCTACAAGGTGCAAGGAACTGGAGTCCAGATGCGAGATGTGAGATGTTAACCACACTCTCAGGGGACACAGTCTGGTCAGGGAGATAGGAATAAAACTAACTTCTGGAATAAGGTGACATGGTCTACAGGTGGCCCATGCTCGGTGGACTCCCTGGGGAGTCTGAGGGAAGCTCTTCCCAGTGGAGATCATGCTGGAAGGGATTCTCAAAAGAGAAGTATTCACCAGGCAGAGAGGTAGGGCAGGGCCAGTGTCAGAGGATGGGCAAAGTCCAGGGACCAGAATGTGTGAAGGGCAGAGCTCAGGAGGAATGAGGCATGCTGGGGAACTGGGCCTTATCTCAGGATGAGGAAGTCACCGGAGAATGGCAAGGACAGTGAGGGGTGGTTATAACAGTGGCATGTCAGTCAGCTGAGTTAAATGATTGTTAAGTGTTAGCATCATTTTGCAAGTGAAGACAGAGTCTCAGGACGGCCAACAGCTTCTAGAAGGTTCTGCAGGTATAGTTTAAAGAGCAAAATGTGACCTTGAGTCTTTGTTCTGCACCTTTGGCTCTGTCTCACCCGACCTGACCCAGCTCCCTTCTTAAAGGACAGGGGATGCAGAGACCCCCACACTCTGGCCCTGGCTGTCTTGCTGGGGAGTGTGGGTTTCATCCTAGAGACTGTGGAATGATCTCAGGATTCCAGGCAGGGGCAGCATGACTGGGTAGAGAGGCCAAAGGGAAAACTGTAGTGGTCCAGTCAGCTGGTCAGCTTTGCTGGGGTGGACTGGATTACAGCCCAGCTTGGGATAGACCCTGGGCGGCTTTTGGAGTCCCACAGGCCTGGTCTTGTGTCTCCCATCCACCATTAGCCTCTCTATGGTCTTGGACCTCAGTTTCTTTGAAAACCTAAAGAAAGTCCAAAATGATGGGAAAAAGTAACATCAACCTGTAGTGGTCACTGAGCCCTTACTACACCCCTGGGCAAGCACTGTGCCCTTGAACTCTGCGCCCACAGAAGCCCTGTGAGGTGCAAGGATTCACACCCCCGTGTTTGGATGCCAACTTGCATTAGCAAAGGTGGAGTGGGGACCCAGGCCCAGAGCACAGCTTTTATCTTGTCAGATTGCCTTCCACTAGCACTGGGCTTGGACCCTAGTTGGGAGCCAGAGCTTTTATCAATTTTACAGTTGTCATGTCATTGTTGTTATTAGACAGGGGTTCAAGAGCCAGGCAGGAGCGGAAGAAGCCTGAGGTCCTAGGGGAGCTGCCTCAGGATGGCCACCCAGGTGTCTCCTCTTTCTGCTGCACCTTCCGCCACCTCCTCTGCTGCCCCAGGTACCAGATGCCCTGGCTTAGAGGACTGCTCCCTGCCTCTGGTGGAGGTGGATGCTTTCCCAGGAGCAGTCCTTCCCAGTTGTACCCCTGAGGTCTGGGAAGTCACCAGCCCTCTCCACCAGGCACACCTCCCATCTCCCCCAAGGCAGCTCCCACTTTTCTTTCCCTCCACAGTTCACCTGCGTGTGGCAGCTGGCTTGCCTCTTCATTCTGGGGGCAGCAAGTGGAAAAGGGCTTTGGGCTCAGAGAAGATGGTTGTGGATGTTCCCTGCTTACAGGGGTCAGTTTGTAGGCCTGAGAGATCTGCCAGGGAGCCCTCAGAGCCAGCTTCCTCCTGCACTTGAACTCCAGCTGGTATTGCAGGACATTCTCTCTGGGGATTCTTGCATTTGAAATCCATTTCCCCTGGGGTCCAAAAACCCTGAATTTGCATTGATTCTAGAGGAGGAGGTGGAACTCATGTGTCTGGTTAATAAGTGCTATCATCCTACAGAGAGAACCAGAAAGTTTAATCTGAAACTCAAGATGTCTGAATAACGTAGCCTTTGGGGGGCTATTTTGAGAGCTTAATTTTCAAATTTCAGCCACCAAGCTTCTTTCCGTGCAGTGTGTTGCCTGGCTTCGAAGAAGAGAATCACATTTTCCTGGACCCTCCCTCCCTTGAGGTCCTGGGGTTATAAAATGCCATCTCTGTATTCACTGTCTATTCAGTATTTATCTGTCTTTGGGTGAGTAGAGTGTGGCTGTCCACAGGGTGGATGAGACCTCATACATTGCCTCAAGGTCTCATTTTTTCTGTGAGTTTTATTTTTACAAGGTCACACAATTGCATGGATGGGCATATCTGCCAGCCCTGGGGAGGATCCCGCTTCCCAGAGTTTGCATTCTGAATCTTAGAGTGGGACATCTTAGCATGGCTAGTGCATCTGTAGCAATCCTGCCACCAATTTCCCTCAATTGAGTCTCTGTGCTTTGTGAGTGTGAGAAAGTTGTTATCCTGCTTTTATTTTTTGATTTAAAAAATTTTTTTATTTGTTCTTTTTGGTTATACATGACAGTAGAATGTATTTTGACATATTATATATAAATAGAGTGTAATTTCCCATTCTTGTGGTTATACATGATATGGAGTTTCACTGGTCATGCATGCATATATGAACATAGAAAAGTTATGTCATTCTACTGTCTTTCCTATTCCCATCCTGCCTCCCTTCCTTTCATTCCTCTTTGTTTAATCCAAACTACATCTATCCCCTCCCCATTTATCATCTGTTAGCATCCGCATATCAAAGAGAACATTTACCTGCAAATGCCATAATTTCATTCTTCTTTAAGGCTGAGTAATATTCCATTATGTATATATACCACATTTTCTTTATCCATTTATCTCTTGAAAGGCATCTAGGTTGGTTCCATAGTTTGGCTATTGTGAATTGAGCTGTTATAAACATTGATGTGGCTATGTCACTGTAGTATGCAGATTTTAAGTCCTTTGGGTATAAACCAAGGAGTGGAATAGCTGGGGCAAATGGTAGTTCCATTCAAAGTTTTCTGATGAATCTCCATACTGCTTTCCATATGGTTTAAGCCTCTTATTTCTCCAAATTAATTTCATAACTGCCTTTTCTATTTCTATGAAGAACATCATTGGAATTTTAGGAATTGCATTAAATTTGTATAGCACTTTTGGTAATATGGCCATTTTGACAATATTAATTCTGCCTATCCATGAACATGGGAGATTTTTCTATCTTCTAAGGTCTTTTTCAATTTCTTTCTTTAGTGTTCTATAGTTTTCATTGTAGATGTCTTTCACCTCTTTTGTTAGATTGATTCCCAAATATTTTATTTTCTTTGAGGTTATTATGAATGGGATAGTTTTCCTAATTTCTCTTTTAGTTGATTCATCACTGATGCATAGGAAAGTAATTGATTTATGGGTGTTATTTTTATAACCTGCTACTTTGCTGAATTCATTTATGAGTTCTAGAAGTTTTCTGGTAACATTTTGTGGGTATTCTAAATATAGAATCCTGTTGTCAAATAGGGATAGTTGAGTTCTTCTTTTCCTATTCTTATCCCTTTAATTTCTTTCATCTAATTGCTCTGGCTAGAGTTTCAAGGACTATGTTAAATAGGAATGGTGAAAGAGGGCATCTTTGTCTTGTTCCAGTTTTTAAAGGGAATGCTTCCAGTTTTTCTTCATTTAGAATGATGTTGGCCTTGGGTTTAATGTATATAGCTTTTACAATGTTGAGGTATGTTCCTTCTATTCCTAGTTTTTCTAGTGTTTTGAACATGAATGGATGTTGTATTTTGTGAAATGCCTTTTCTGCCTCTTTTGAGATAATCATGTGATTCTTGTCTTTAAGTCTATTGATATAATGAATTATTTTTATTGATTTCCATATATTGAGCCAACCTTTCATCCCTGGGGTGAACCCCACTTGATAACATTGCACTATCTTTTAATATATTTTTGAATGCAACTTGCTAGTATTTTATTAAGAATTTTTGCATCTATGTTCATTATGGATATTGGCCTCAAGTTTTCTTTCAAGGAAAGAAAACTTTCAAGGAAAGAAAACTTGATGTGTTTTTGTCTGATTTTGGTATCAGGGTGATACTAGCTTCATAGAATGAGTTTGGAAGGGTTCCCTCTTTTCTATTTCATGAAATAATTTGAGGAGTTGTGGTGCTATTTCCTTTGAAGATATGGTAGAACTTGGCTGAGAATTTGTCTGGTCTTGGGCTTTTTTTTTTTTTATGGTAGGCTTTTGAAGGCATCTTCAATTTTATTGCTTGAAATTGATCTGTTTAAATTTTCTATGTCTTCATGATTCAATTTGGGTAGGTCATATGTCTCTATAAATTTGTCTTCAAGATTGATGTCTTGAAGATTTTCTATTAGAGTATAAATTTTCAAAATAACTTCTGATTATCATCTGTATTTTAGTAGTGTCCATCGTGATATTTCCTTTTTCATCATGAATTTTTAGAGACTTGAGTTTTCTCTCTCTTCTTTCATTTGGCTAAGAATTCACCAATTTTATTTATTTTTTCAAAGAACCAAATTTTGTTTCATCAATATTTTAGACTTTTTTGTTTCAATTTCATTGATTTCAGCTCTGATTTTAATTATTTTCTGTCTTCTGCTTTTGGTGTTGGTTTGTTCTTTTTCTAGGGATTTGAGATATAATGTTAGGTTATTTATTTGGTGACTTTCTATCCTTTTAATGAATGAGCTCAATGCAATGAACTGTCCTCTTAGAATGCTTTTATAGGGTCCCAGAGATTTTGGTATGTTTTATTGCTATTCTCATTAACTGCTAAGTAATTTTTAAATTTTATCCTTAATTTCTTCTGATATCTATTGATCATTCAATAGCATATTATTTAGTCTCCAAGTGTTAGAGTAGCTTCTATTTTTTTATTTTATCATTGATTTCCAATTTCAGTTCATTGTGATCTGATAAAATGCAAGGTATTCTCTTTTCTCTCTCTCTCTCTCTCTCTCTCTCTCTTTACTAAGAGTTGCTCTGTGGCCTAACATGGTCAATTTTAGAGACAGATCTGTGTGCTGCTGAGAAGAAAGTGTATTCAGTCTTGACAGATAAAATATTCTATATATGTCTTTTAAGTCTAAATTATTAATTGTATTTTTTTAGTTCTGTAGTTTCTTTGTTTAGTTTTTGTTTGGATGATCTATCCAATGGTGAGAGAGATGTGTTAAAGTTACCCAATATTATTGTGTTGTGGTCTATTTGATTCCTGAAATTGAGAAGAGTTTGTTTGGTGTATGTAGATGCTTCATTGTTTGGGACATAAATATTTATGATTGTTATGTATTGCTGATGTACAATTCCATTAAACAGTGGTAAATGTTCTTCTTTAATGCTTCTGTTTAACTTTGGCTTGAAATCCACTTTATCTGATATGAGGATAGAAACCCCTGCTTGTTTATGCAATCCATATGATGGATATATTTTTTCCATCCTTTTACCTTCAGTCTTTGGATGTCTTTGCCTATGAGGTGAGTCTCTTGGAGACAGCATATTATTGGGTCTTGTATTTTAATCTAATCTGCCAGTCTATGTTCTTTGATTGATGACTTTAGGCCATTTATATTCAATGTTGTTATTGAGAAATGATTTTTATTCCCTGTCATTTTGATTTATTCTGGTTTTTAATTTGAATTAGTTTCTCCTTTGATTGACCATTCTTCTAGTGTAGTTCCTTCCTTTACTATTTTTCTCTTCATTTTTTATTTCTTCTTCATGAAATATTTTGTTGAGTATGTTTTGTAGTTCAGGCTTTCTAGTTGTGAATATTTTTAACTTTTGTTTATCATGGAAGGTTTTTATTTCATCTTCACATCTCAAGCTTAATTTTGCTAGGTGTATTATTCTTGACTGGCCTCCATTTTCTTTCAGAGCTTGGTATATATTATCCCAAGACCTCTCAGCTTTGAGGGTCTGAGTTGAGAAATTAGCTGAGATCCAGATTGATTTCCTTCTAAATGTGACCTGTCACTTTTCTCTAGTAGCCTTTAACATTCTCTCCTTATTCTGCATATTGGATCCTTATTCTGTATGTTAGGCATTTTCAAAATAATTTGCCTTGGTATGGGTCTGTTGTAATTTTGTATATTTGGGATGCTGTAAGCCTCATGTATCTGATTGTCCATTTCATTCTTTAGATCTGGGAAATTTTCTGATATTATTTCACTGAAAATATTGTGTATTCCTTTGGTTTATAATTTGGTCTTTTAAGGTTATCTCATATTTCTTGAAAGTTCCATTCATGGTCTCTTAATATCTTTTCTCCATGGTCAACTTTATTTTCAAGATTATATATTTTGTCTTCATCACCTGCAATTCTGTCTTCCAAGTGGTCTAGTCTGTTTAATAATTTCCATTGAATTTTTAATTTGGTTTATTGATCCCTTCATTTTGAGTACTTTTGCTTAATTTTTTTCAGAATTTCTATCTCTTTATTGAAGTGATCTCTCATGTCTTGTATTTTCTCTCTGATTTCACTCCTTGCATCATCCTTTACCTCACAGATTAGTTTCACTATATACATTCTAAATACCTTCTCTGACATTTCTTCCACTGTGTTGTTGATGGATTCTGTTATTGAAGTACCTTGGTTTATTTGGGGCAATTTGTTCCTTTGATTTTTCATGTTGTTTTTTGTTTACCTATCTAATAGTATAGAGTGAGGCAGTACAGTTTCTACCCTGCAAACTTGTAGTGTTCCTGAAGATTTCCAGTACCTCACTACTTAGGGGGACACAAATAATAACAACAATCAATGCAAACAATATACAGCATTAAACCAAGTAGTTCCTGCTATGCCTTCAACAATGTTGTCACAATGAACAGAAATGATATGATCAGTTATTGCCTACATAAAAACAGTAGGTTTGCAAAATGGTGAACAGGAAGGGAACAGAAGTGATGTAGGATGCAATGATTATGAGAGAGGAGAAGAGAAGATAGAAGTAAAAGATGAAAGGAAGTGTGAAAAAGAGAACAATAGAGATTGGCTGTTAGTAGAAGAAAAAAGAGAGAATCAAGGGAAACAGGTGTGAGAAAAAATATATCTAAAGTAAAAAATTAGAAAATTAAAAATAAGACTCAAAGAACATAAAACAAAACTGAAATATACTAATCAAACATCCTAGTCCTCAAAAAACCAATCTATGAAAAATAACTGGTTTCACCAAGGCCAAATATTTTCTCTGATTAGTGGACACTGATCCATAATGGGGGTGGGGGTGGGGACCAGGAGAGAAATGGAGGAACTTTGGATAGGGCAAAGGGGATGGAAGGGATGGGAGGGAGCATGAGGATAGAAAAGATGGTGGAATGAGATGGACATCGCTACCCTAGGTACATGTATGAAGACACAAATGGTGTGACTCTACCTTGTTTACAACCAGAGAAATGAAAAATTGTGTTTCATATGTGTACTGTGAATTGAAATGCATTCTGCTGTTTTAAAAATAAATATAAAAAATAAAAAGATTGAAAAGAGTTAGTATATAGAAGAAAAACTTGCATAAAATGCTGGTAAGCATGTAAATTGGAACAGTAGTTTGGGGAAAAAAATTGGTGTTATCTCATTTGAAAAGATACATACAGTAAGCTGGGCATGGTGGCACATGCCTGTAATCCTAGCACTTTGGGAGGCTGAGATAGGAGAATCACAAGTTCAATGCCAGCCTCAGCAATGGCAAGGCGCTAAGCAACTCAGTGAGACCCTGTCTCTACATAAAACACAAAATAGGGCTGGGGATGTGGCTCAGCAGTCAAGTCCCCCTGAGTTCAATCCTCAGAACCAAAAAAAGAAAAAAGAAAAGAAACTTACAGTACATATTACCTAGCAATTCCAACCAGAAAAAAAAAATGTGTGCATGTATTCACCAAGAATATTCACAACAGCCAGGCACAGTGGTGCATGCCTGTAATCCCCAGTAGCTCAGGAGGCTGAGGGAGGAGGATTGTAAGTTCAAAGCCAACCTCAGCAATTTAGTGAGACCCTGTCTCTAAATAAAGTATAAAAAGAGCTGGGGACGTGGCTCAGTGATTGAGTGCCCCTGAGTTCAATCCCCAGTGCAAAAAAAAAAAAAAAGAATATTCATAACACTCTTACCCATAATAACTAAAACCAAACAAACAGACCTTCCAAATGTCTATCAACAGAATGGACAGGTAAATGATTGTACATTCATATTATGGAATGTTGAAAGCAATGAAATAGAGTGACCTACAGTAGTTTTTCCATAAATCTCAAAAGAAGAAGGAGGAGGAGGAGGAGGAGGAGAAACCCAAGGGTAAAAGAAGCCAGATCTGTGAAAACAATTATATTGTCTGATTTCATTTATGTAATGTTCAGAAATTGACAGAATTCAACCAAAGACCTAGGGATGCATGGTTGGTGGTAAAATTAAAAGAGTAAGGAAGTGATAACCCAAAAAGGAAAGTGATTACTTCTGTGAGGGAGAGAATGGAAACTAGCTGAAGGGGGAGTAAGAGGGGTTTCAGTGGCATTGACAATGCCCTTTGCTTCTGTGGTGCTCCATGGTTGTTGGCTTCAGATAATCCCTTATGAAGTGTGTTTTTGTTTTGTGTGCTTTTCTGTATGGGTGTTACAAACATGATAACAAATATGTCTGAAGTCTCAATTTTCTCCTGTTTGGCAGCAACAATTTTCAACTATAAACAGTATGCATTTAAAAGCAAAAAGAAAAAAGAAAGAAAATAACTGGTTTCAAAAATACTATAAATGAGAAAAAAACAAATATAAATATGTATAAATATCCATGAATCATTAAGGTCACAAACAGAGAAAAGAAAAAGGGAAAAAAATCTCAATAAAAAGTTAAAAGAAATGTTTCCATTAGAGTTCAAAAGATTCTCAGCTTCCCTTCTCAGCAGCCAGGTGGGGTCATCTGGAGTATGATGCTTGCTCCACCCTCAGGATGGGGTTGCTGGGGTGAGAGAGGTAATCCCATAGGTGGAACTCCTGGAGGTGGGGTTTAGGCTCAGGTAGACTCCAGGTCCTCCAATTGGTCTGGAGACTTTAAATCAGCGTACCTCCAGGGCCCAACAATTGACAATCCACACTGAAAAACTGCACCCTAGGATCTCCCCTGGGTTCCGCTTGTGTGGTGGAGGAGCCAGTTCTTAGTCCACTGAGTCACCTGTGGACCACACGTTTCCTAGTCTTGGGTTCAGTCTCCAAACTCAATCTCTCCTACCCGTCCCCTATGAATTCCCAGCCAGACACCTCTCTCCCACTCGCCAGATTGGAGGGGGAGAGGAAGAGCTGGGTTTGTGTCCACAACCAGTTGTCCCCTGTGTAAACCTCTCTCCACATCTGATTTCATCCTGGTCACTTAGGCACACTGTATGTCGTGCAGTGTGGGTTTGCCAGGACTTCACTCCCCCAGCTGCCGGCCCTGGTGCCGCAGCTGCAAAATAGCTCCTTCCGCTGTCCTCTGTACGCTGCTGGAGAAATGCAGTTTCTTCCCCTGCAAGGCTGTTGTGCAGCACCCCTTTGGGTTTAGTCAGGCAGTGTCTTTGATCTCTAAACACTTGGTACCTAGACACCCCTCAGTCCTCCTAAAAATACAAGTCCTTTAATTCCCTTATCCCTCCATTTTACTCACAGAGAGACTGCTCTGGGTGGTGCTGGGGATTCCTTCCTTTATTCAATTATATCCAACTTCCTGAGTCCCTGCTCTGCTTTGAGTGTCCAATATTAAATACCAGTAAAGACCTCCCACTTTTTTTTTTTTTTGTTCACCCACCTTGCTGAGAAGCTGCCTATCTGCTTTCTTGGTTTCATGCCACTGAACAGCCAGGAAAACTTTTTGTTCTTCTTTCAATGGATTGACAAGATGCCCTGATGCAGTACTGTGTGTGTGTGTGAGTGTGTGTGTGTGTGTGTGTGTGTGTGTGTGTTTCCTATAGTGGCTTCATGGTGTTTTGTGCAAGTAAATGGGCTCCTGTCCTTGGAACTGTCTCAAATTGCAAAGATGTTTCCACACAAGTGATGTGAGCAGCCTGCATCATCCAATTAACAAGTATTCCTGAACACTTAGAGGGAATCTCAGATTGCTCATGTTAGTTTTACTCTCGCTCTTCTCACACAGGAATACACAGAGTGGAAATTCTTACTGGGGATTTAAATTGTAATACATAAAACAAACTTGTGTAACTGCTTTCTTTGTAAAAGTTGCAATACTGTAAAAACTGCATCAAGGAAAATTCCCGGACACGAAGTGTTGAGTTTTGAAAGTTGCAAGAAAAATTGCCAAGTTTTTTAAAATGCCTTTTCCCCTCCCTCTCAGTTGCTTTTATGGAGTGGCTTTTAAAATGTTGAAATTTTATTTTCATTTCTTAGATGTTTTAAAAATGTTTTTAAGAGCATTTTAAGGACAGACTGTCGATCCTGCTAAGGGCATCAGGATTTTGTGATGGGGTGGTGGTTATGCTTAGGACGGGGACCTAAGTGAGCGTGAACAGAACCCAGGACCCTGCCTGACCGAGTCAGGCCTGGGTGACTGTGGGGCGGTGTTCACGTTGCGGGGCAGCAGCAGTGATACCTGGCCTCTTTTCAGGGCGTTGTCAGGAGAGGCTTTCTTCAGTCCTTGCAGCCTCGTCACGAGGCTGCCAGTGTTCCTGTTCCTGTGTGTGGTGAATCTCTCTCAGAGGCTAAACGAGTTGCTTAAACCCCAGGACCAGTAAGTCACAGATCTCCATCAGCTACGACGTTTTCCACTTGCTCCTTCATTCATTCAACAAGCATAGACTGAGCATCTTATGTGCCAGGAGCTGTCCATGAACAAGAATGGCCTGGCCCTGCCTAGCCTGTGGAGACCGGCCATCTAAATGCCCTAGGAGGTTCCCCCAAGGCCCAAGGGCACTTTGTAAGAGACTGCATTGTTTAGGCTTCTTCTGACACGAAATGTACACTTACTGAAGGCCTGCTGGTATTTAGTAGGAGAAACACAGCAGACCCCCAGCATGTTGAGGTGGCGTGGGGTGCCAACTGACCTCAGATGGGCTGGGGTCAACAAGGGGTGGCCAGGTCCTCCAGGGCTAGTGATGAACCTGGGGAGCCCAGAGCCAGGCCCAGCTGGGAGTGAGGCCGGGTCTCCTCCCTGTGTGTGGGAAGCACAGAGGAGTCTTCCCAGAAAGGAGCGGGGATGTGGCTCAGCAGCAGGGAAGCAGGCGAGTGTCTGTGTGACCAAGGGAGTGGTGGCATACAAGGGCAGGTTGGACGAGTGGGTGGGCATAGAGGTCGGCTCTCTCCAATGTCAGTGGGGGCAGGGAAGAAAAAGGGGACCAGCGGGGACCTCCAGGCTTCTAGATAGAGAAGTGGGGTGGACACTTATACCATTTACTGGAATGGAGAAGCTCATGGGTCAGAAGGCAAAAAACGAGCATTTGTGGGCAGTGGGGCAGGGAATGAGAGATTGTGAAACTCTGGAGAGGGACTCTGGGTGTCTCTAAACAGATACGATCATTGTTTATTCATTTTCCAATTCTGTTTTAAATGTTTGAGTTTGAATCAGGCAAACTACTTGGGTCAATTTTTTTCCACTTGGTATTTGAAAGTTTTGAAGCAAGCCCTGGTCTCTGCCTGGGTGCCCAGTGCTCCTCCAGGCACAGGGTCGTGGAGGAGGCGGAGGCGATGGGCAGAAAGCTTTGATTCGGAAAGGAGGTGCCTACCTACCGCAAAACGTCAGCTTGTTATCATCACTCATAATTACCTACAGAAATCCACAGGCACCTGTAACCACGTGCATGCTGGAGCCTGGACTGTGTCAGAGAAGCCGAGGACTCTCAGGAGAGTCGAGCACCTTTAGTGAGTCAAAGTCGGTTTCCTGGAGAAACTGACCCTGAGAAAGATAAAGCCCTTGGCTGAGAAGGCAAGGGGGCAGGAGGGCCTGGGTAAAGCTCCAGAGGTGGCAGCAGGGGAGCAGGAGTGACCGGGACAACATAACATGTGCCAGTTACTGAGCGCCCATAAATGCCAGGCTTTGTGGTAGAAGCTGTACATAAATTATCTTATTTAAATCTTTAAAATAATATTGTAAGATAAGTATCCCTATTTCACATACAAGAAAAGCAAGAAGCTGCAGGAAGGGGGCTGGGGGCTAAGGGGTCCCTGAGGATCTGAGCTGCCCATCGTGGCAGGTCAAGGTGCTTGCTCACCATGGCAGCTCCTGCTGCCCCACCAGATGGCACCCCATTTGTCACCTCGTCCTTTGCTGCCCCATTCAGGGGCACTCTCACCCTGCAGGGGTCATGCACCTTAGAGGAGGTCTAGGTACATGGAAGCGCTCGAATCTGTTCATCCCTGTCTCTCCTTTTATCCTTCAGTGAGGACAGAGCAGTCTGTGAGCTTCTTCTGCGTCATCGTCGAGTCACAGGTGGGAGCCATATCTACTCTGTGCTCCCCCGTGGCACCTGGCACATGGCTTTGCAGATAATGGGTATTCCATAAATATTTCTGGAATGAAGACTAGGCTAGGTCAGTGTTCCTAGAATTGAAAAAAAAGGAGAGGAATTGAAAGACTATAAATGGAGTAGCCATAGGACCTTTGCAATGGGGTCACACAGGTCTCCTCTTTGGACCCTTTTTTTTTTTTAATCAATGTCTGAGAATGAGCTGAACGTGAATTTCTGCATTAAAATTTAACTTGTTAAACTAGATCCAAAAGGCTCACATGCGCCATTTTGGTGGGGAGTCCCGAGGCCTCAGACCCTTCATTTGGCTCAAGTGTCACTTAGGTGGTGCTTTATCGACAAGTGGCTTCGGTTGTCAGTCCCATTAACAGCTCTGGCTCCGTAAACTGGCAGATCAGAGGGAACTGACACGGGCGTGGATAGGCTGCCTGTTTGTACTATCAGAGGCTTTACTGTGAGCATCTTGATCAGAATCCGGAGGATGCATTATTCTGATGATCAGATTATCTCTCAGGCTGATTTGCCATTTTCAGAAGCACCCGGCACTCGCCCACTCAGCGGATGCAGAGCCCCAGTCTCGGCTGCCTCGCAGTGGCCGGCGCCCATCAGCCTGAGAGCTCCTGTGCCAGCCCCGCTTCCCCTTCAGTGTCATGTTGGTGCCCGTGTCGAGGCAGCACTGGTCTAAGCCCTGCAGCAGCCTGAGGCAGGTGCCATGGTCAGCCCCCGGGGGGCAGCGGGGAGGCCAGGCCCCGCTTACCTCCTCTACCACCCCCTGGGTCTCTACCACCTGAGTGCAGGTCTCCTCATCCCTCGGCAGACTGCTGTCCTTTCAGTCTTCAAGCCCCAACTGTCATCTCCCTGCTGAGAACCACAGTGGATCTTCCCCCTGGCCTCAGCCCACGCGGCCCCTGCTCGCTCAGCCCCAGCCACCTGCCCCTTTCATTCCTGGAACCCTGGGTGCCTCTCACCTTAGGGCCCTTTATAACCTGTCCTGCCTGATACCCCTGCTTGAGCAGGGGAGTGGAAAGTAGGGAGACTGAGTCCCTGTCCCTCAGCGGTAAGGTCCTGAGCAAGGAGACTGCTGCTCATTGTCACTAGTGTCCCTGTGGAAGTGGCCTTTGACCTCGTCGAGGGCTTCCGGGGCACAGCAGCCCTGGAGGGTTGCTCGGCCCATCCCAGGCGCGCTGCTTGCTCTCTCCCTCTTTGTCCCCACCCGCCTCATTCTGTGGAACACTGAAACACCTGATGGAGGTGCTCCTGTTCACATGTCACCCTCCTGCCGTGGAATCACTCGCTCCTCTTGGGGACTGTGCCCTCTGAGTTCCTGCCGCGCCGTCAGGGTGCAGCCTCCAGCAGCGCTCCCGGCTGTGTTTGGGTTTGGGCATGTTCCTGGAACTCCGTGTCCTCTGCTGCCTTCTCTGTGCTGGTGGCATAGCTGCTCTACTGAGGAGGAAACCCAGCCTTTCCTTTCCCTTCCTCTTCCCCTGCAGGGCCCCGCAGCAGGCAGCAGCCCCTTTAGGAGAATGGGTGCTGTCAGCCATCGAGGGCTCCACAGAAGGCCATGGCAGGAAGGAAACTCCACTTGGGGGTGGAAGTGTGGCCCACAGTCTCACAGCCATGGGAGACCGCAGGGCAGGGCTCCATGACCCCGTGGTGAGGGCCAGTCTGCAGACAGATAAACCTCAGCCACCACAAGGGCAAGAGAGGGAAGTCTGAGGGTGGAGCTCGCCAAACCACCAGGGCCTGGTCAGGATGGAGACAGAGGAAGTGAGACCTGTCCCCCAGGGGGATGGAGCACTCTGGAGGGGACACACAGAGAGGGGCTTTCCTGGGTACTTTAGTGGCATTGCTCTCTTCTGGCAGCTGGTTTCTTGAAAAGTCCCTGAAGCCCAAAGTATGCCAGGCAGCTGTATTATCTGGGAAACTAGTCAACAGTGGGAAAGCCTCCCCCACCCGCACCATCAGCCAGTGCCAATGATGCAAGAAGGCTTGAGCTCTGAGCATGATACCATCAGGACTGCTCTGTGACATTCACGGAGTTCCTTTAGAGACATCCCCTTCTACTCCATGATGCTGCCTCATGGGTCTTGGGCAATTTGGGGTGAGAAGTCTTTCCCGGGAAGCGGCCACCTGGTGTCTGGCTGCTCTGGGCCCACCATCTTGGCTAGGCAATAGACAAGCCCACACAAGCCATGCAGCCCATCCTCAGGCTGGTGGAGCACTGGAGAGTGGTCCTAGTCCACCATCACTGGGCTGCTGCTGCTTCCACTCTCAGCCCACTACAAGCCACACCTGGACATCAGTGCTGTGATGCCCAACAAGAGCTGGAACCAAGGAATGGGATTTTTGAGCTTCTGCATGTACTTGTTGGCAAAGAAGTATGATCCCCCTCCTAAGCCTTGAGTGGTCTTAGACTTTTGCTTCCTCACTCTGAACCTTGGTCTCTTCATACTGTGAGAAGCGTGGGTGGGACTTGATAATCTCTATGGTAACTTTGAAGTTCCTGTGTATTTGAGATGCTGAGGCCAGAGTCTGCAGGAGATCACACACATGCATTTACTAGGAAGTGCTGGGACATGACCTGTGACCTATTTGACACAGGTGAGAGGCCAGCCATCCTTGAGGCTGAGCCTTCTCTGCTTCCCTCTTCCCGGGGGCCCTGCAGACCTTCTAGCTAGACACCTAAGAGCAGTGACAACCTCTGGGTCAAGAGGAGCAGGCAGGCTGTGCTCTTGCTTCCCCTTAAAAGATAATGAGCCTGAGGTTTAGAAAGGACAGCCAGAATGAGGACTAGATGCCAGGACTTCACACACATTCAGGGTGCCAAACACAGCAGGCAGATTTTTATTAAAAGGGATACGACGGACTTTTCTTATAGATCGTTGCTCCTCAGAGAATACTCATTCTCATAATTTTTTTTAAATTCCAATACAGTTCGCTTTGTTTCATTAAGGAAGTCTAAAAGGAAATAACTTTTAAAGAATCTAATAAATACAAAGAGAGAATGTTAAATTGCATTTTATTGTCTTTATGGTCCCAAATCCATTTCACTTCCTGAATGCATAATCTCAAATTCATTTCATATCCTGAATACATATGTTACATTTCAGAACTATCAGGGACAACCAAACCAAGAGTCAAGTGATAAAATGCTTATCAGCAACTTCAAAGTCTCATCTTGTCTTCTTGGTCACAAAAAGTCTACAGTTTCCTATCTCATGTTTCCCTGGAAATAATGCAACTTAGAATCGGCGTCTCACTGTGCTGTACAGCTGTGCTATGCTATTCTGTGCGGCCGGAGCCTCCTATGGTGCTCGTGAGTTTTTTTCTCTCTCTTTTTGCCATGAATGTAGAAAAAGTGCACCCCAGGGGATTTTTACAAATCCCTTCCTCCAGCTTCTATCCACAGATTCTTCACCAAGCACTGAAGAGATGCAGACTTCTGTTTGTTGGAGAAATGAAATAAGCTTAACTTTTGTCATCTTGTATATCTGTGAGATTTTTTTTAAAGCAGTCTAAAATTGGAATAGAATACAAGCTTTCAGCATCTCCTGTTTTCATTCATTTAACATACATGCGTGATGTACGCGCCCTGGACAAGCCCCGTGAGTGACAAAGTGTTGACTAGGCCTGTTCCTGCTCCATCCTTGCAACCAGAGAAGCAGGCCATGTGCAACATGAACAGCTACAGTGGGGGCATTTTGGGAGATGCTGAGAACTCCAGGTTAAATGATTTTCTAAATTATGGAAGATGATATTAGAAAGTAGACAGGGATATAAGGAAGGCTCAAGAGTCTACTTCACATGGTAGTGGGGAGCAGTTGGAGGGTTTTGAGCAAAGAATAGCAACCAATGTGGGGCCTTGGTGAGACGCATGTGGTTCTGAAGCATGAATGGTAACTGGCCCCCAAGTTTTCTGCTACCAGGACCAGCCCCGTGGAGCGAGAGGGGTCTGGGGGCCTCTTGGATGGGAAGTGCTTGGTAGAGCCATAGGGGCTGCTAAAGCTGAAGGGCCCAGGTGCATAGTGGTGGGAGTGGGGCTCAGGAGTGGCCTCGGACCAGGAGCAGCTTCTGTTACTTTTATTTATTTATTTTTTGCAAGAGAATCTTTTTTTAAATTCGGTCTGTTGCTCTTCTTTATATTTTATTTTATTGTTTAATTTTTTCTTTTTAGTTATACATGACAGTAGAATCTATTTTGGAAGGTTATTCATACATAGAGTATAACATTCTATTTAGGATCCCACTCTTGTGGTTGTACATGATGTGCAGTTACCCTGGCCTTGTCTTCAAATACAAGACAGAAGAATTAACCAGTCATGTTAGTTTTTACTCCCTTTTCTCAAGAGAAGGGTACAGGAACTTTTTAAAATGCTTTGCTAAGGGTGAACCCTAAGTTTGCATACTTGTTATAAATTTCTTTGGTGAACCCACAGCCCTAAGGGTAGCCCTTCCTTTTTATTTGTATAGTACGTGGCTACTCAACAAATGTTTGAAATGTCTTCGTGTATTTGTTTGAAGAACAAACTAAACTTATCAGTATTGTTTAGCAAACTCACATGAACTCAGCAAGTAAAATAACTAACATTCTTAAGGATTAACATCTAAACTATTCTCATGCCAGGGAAGCCTGCACTTGGAAGGTGAACCGAGTTGGGGCTCTCTCCTGGACCTGCCCACTCTCTTTCAGTAGTGGATAAAAGAACAAAATGCCATTTTGATGATCCTGGCCACCAGGCAGCATGCACCTTGCAGGATGCTTCAAACATTTTCTTCCCTGCAGAGAGCACCCTTGAAAGGCAAGAAGCCACAGGGTGGACTACCATGTTTCCTCCCGAGTCTGAGCTATTCAGTCAGAGTGGTACTGCTTCAGCAAGGCCCAGGCAAACACTTCTACCAAGCCAGAGATAATGCTTCGAGAGGCACTTGCAGCCCTTTGGTTCATAAGCACATTTCTTGATATACATTGTACCCAGCACCACATCTCGCATGGCCAGGAATCCATGTTATCCTGGTACAGCAGACTCCTCCTGCATCCCCTATTCTTTTGTGGAGCCAAAAATCACAGACCAGCAGACAGCAGCCTCTGGGATGGCCAACTCTGCCTCCCTAGTGTCATTCTGAGAGGACAGGTCAAGTCCAGCATAGTGGCCACCTTGAGTCCCTGGGAATGTCCCTAGGGTCTGAGTGCATAGGTCCTGTGTGGCTCGTGTGGCATGGGGGTGCAGGAGTTCCCCAGTGGCCTGGTCCTCTCCGTCACCGGGGAATACATTGCCTCCTCCCATGCTGGTAGGGGTTGAATTATATCCCCCAAGAGATATGTCAAAGTCTTAACTCCCAGTACCTCAGAATGTGACCTTATTTAGATGTAGTAGGGTCTTTATAGGGGTAATGAAATTAAATGAATTCATATGGATGGACCTTAAGATACTGGATGCTTCAAACATTTCGATAAGACTAGTCAGATAAGACTAGTGTCCTTATGAAAAGGGGAAATTTGAGCACAGAGATAGACATGCAGAGGGAAGATGTGAAGAGACACAGGGAGAAGGTGGCCATGTGCCTGGGGTGGGCATTTACAAGCCACACAGTGTCACAGAGCTAGCCAGTGGCACTGGGAGCTGGGAGAAGCAAGCCAGGACCCAGCCCACAGCTTTGGAGAGAGCACGGCCCTGATGACCCCTTCATTTTGGACATATGGCCCCCAGAACTGTTAGACAATACATTTCTGGTGTTTTCAGTCACCCTGTTTGTGGTTCTCAGTTATGGCAATCCTAGAAATCCACACACAACCCTCCATGAGCCTTCAGAGGGCTTTCCTGTACAAAGGTCACAGAAACCAGACTCCCCGTTGCCTTTGCCATGACCTGTGGGTCTTCTCATCTGCCTCTCTGTGAACATGGCCTTGGAGCAAAGCAAAGATCCAGTGTAGTGTGAGTGGGACTGGGGAAGGGCGAGAGAGGCTGAGTTCTGAGGATCCGTCCCCACAGGCCTGTGGCAGCCCAGCTCCTCCGTCACATGGCAGGAAGAACTGGCGATTTGACAACTTGAGATCTGTGAAGAGCTCCTGACGATAAGTCCAGAGGAAACCCGCCAGAGAGAAGCAATGGCTGTGAACAGACTGTTTGTTATATGACCCGAGAATTAGTGGCAGCTTTTAATCCAACCCCTTGTTTTCAGCAGATGAGGAATCTGCATCTCGAGGACTTGCCACCAATCACACAGATGAAGATGATGAGTCAGAACCAGAATCAAATCTCCAGGGCTCTTTCTACCAACCCTGTCAACACACACTTTACAGCCATTAACCTGTGTCCAGCACCGTGAGACATAGGCCCTCCCTTTTTATAGCCTATAACTTAATCAGAGACAAAGCCAATATCCCAGCATTTTTTTGATGAAGACAGAAAGGGCAGCAGAAGGCAGCAGCTTTCCACAATCCCTTTGCCCAGGAAGCTCCTTGTCTTCATCAGTAACGTGGAATAATATTTGTCTTGCCTCCTGAACTAGTTATGTGAAAATGCTTTGAAAATTGAAATGTACTACGAGTGCTGGAAGCACCAGCAATCAAGTGTGGGGGTCAAGTCCAAATTAAGTTACAGAAGAGATTTGGTGCAGAAAATAAGTGCCTTTATAGATATTGTCCTACTTTGTGTACAAAAGTGGAAATCAAAAAATAGCCAATTCAGATAAAGGTGGTGGTATAGCCAAAGAATAATGCAAACGCATCTGTTAATTTAAACTTGGGGCTTTATTAATCGATTAAAACTACCCATAGCTTTTATCTATTTTCTTTGCACCAAGTTCAGCAGATGTTGTGCAGGGACTGCTGAGCAGATTTGAACCCCATATGCTTAACATTAATTAGATTCATTTGGGTGCTTAATAGCTTTGGTAAAGCGGAACTGTGTTTGACACTGTTTTTGTTTGTGGTTAGGTAATGCCTTTGGTTCTGGAAACTTGAAGAAAAAACAACCCAGAAAATTCTGACAGCCTGCCTGGGTTTAACCCCATCCGTTCCCTGGGCTCATAAACTCTTGTAGCTGAACTTCCTCTGGGGATCAGAGAACACTTTTTGTGTGTAGCTGGTTGTATCCTTGGTCACAGAGCAGTGTCTTGGCCCATTTGGGCTGTCAAAAGACCCTGAACTGGGTGGCTTAAACAACAAACATGTATTTCTCACAGTTCTGGAAGCTGGGGAGTCCAGGATCAGGGCTCCAGCAGGTTTGGGGTCTGGTGAGCGCTTGTGGCCTGGTTTGCTGATGGCCGTCTTCTTATATATTCACAGGTCCAGGGAAGCCAGCTGTTAGCTCTTCTTCTTCTTATAGACCCTAATCCCATCATGGGTGCTTAACACTCATGATCTCATCTAATCCTGACCACCTCCCAAGGCCCCACCACCTGATACCATCCCCTTGGAGGTTAGGGTTTCAACATAAGCATTTTGGAGGGGCACAAACATTCAGCCCATAGCAAGCAGCCCAGAACCATCCTCGCCTGAAGGGTTTGGTTACTGTCATTCCCCAAGGACTTTTTTTTTTCTTTTTGGTACTGAGAATTGAACTCAGGGGCACTCGACCACTGAGCCACATCCCCAGCCCTATTTTGTGTTTTATGTAGAGACAGGGTCTCACCGAGTTGCTTAGCGCCAAGGGCTTTTTTACATGCTGTGCTCATGGGGCAAGAGCAAGATGAAGGCAGTGTTCCGTGTCGCATGATGGACTGGTTTTTGCTACTTGGATCATCCTAAGCATCCAACCAACCATGTGCTTATAATAATGGTCTAAAATATTTTCTTTGAAGAAGTAGGAATTTGCTTAAATTATGTAACTCCTAGGTCTGCCGCTCTTAGGAGACCAACAGATTCATTCACCCGCTTACCCACACACTGGTTCATTCAACAAATACTTAGGACTGGGCATTATTCTAGTTGCTAAAGAAGTTAGTAATGAGCAAGACAAAGTCCCTGTCTTCAAGGAGCTTGTGCCATTTGCAAGTCCATAAATTCATGTATAAATGACAGAAGAAAACTCAGAGGGAAGGCAAGAGACTACGATTGGGGAGATTAATGTGATTTGGATGAGGGAGTGAGAGAGAGCACTTTTAAAAAGTTTTACTAGTGCATTACAGCTAGACATAACCATAGTGTGTTCACTATGCCATATTCATGCAGCACATGACATGATTTGCCCAATCTCTCCCCTAGTACCTTCTCCAGGGAAAGCCTTTTTGAAGAGGTGATACTGAGCAGAAATCTGAAATAAGTGAGGGGTTGACTTTCATATTGGAAGAAGAATATTCCAGGAAGTGGGAGCAGCTAGTGCAGAGGCCTCGAGCTGGCATGAACCTTGCATCCCTGAGGATTGGTAAGAAGATGGGCATCGCTGGAGTGCACTGAACAAGACGAAGAGTGGTGGGGGGATGGGGGCAAGAGAGCAGGAAGCCAGATCATGTGGGGCCCTGTAGACCATGGCAAGGACATTAGATTTTGTTCTAAGTACAATAGGAAGTCATTTTGAAAGGGTCACTCTAGCTGCTGTACAGAGAGTGGGGTGTAGGGAAGCAGGGAGTACAGACACTATCGCAAGACTCCAGTCATAAGACGCGTGTGGACAGAGGAGGACAGAGAGGGAAGATCTGGGAAGCAGCTGGAATTAGGAGCATTTGGAAGGTTGACATGATTGGCAGATGGACTATGAGGGGCGGGGCTATCAGGGAAAGGGCTTTGCTCTTCTCCAATTAGAGAAGCCCATGGGCCACAATCGTGAGCCCACCATTGCCCATGAGGGGATGTGACTCCCAGCAGCAGAATCCACCAAAGTGAAGGAAAATCAAAGCCTTCTGTGGCTTTCACATTTAAAATAAAGGTTTGAATTTTAAGTGCCAGGCATTTTCCATGAAGAAGAGAATAAAGACATGGCTTGCATTGTATCACCTTTTAGAAACCTTTCCTTAGCAACCTTTCAAAACCACAGCAGATGTTCCTTGGTTAGAAAAATAAAGTAGATTGCAATTTCCAGGAAGAGGAGACCATTATCATGGGCTCATTATGAAGTTCATTACTGCTTGTATTGGAAAGATCAGATTTAGCTGACAGTTTCTCCTGCTGGGTGGTAGTCCCAGACAGCATCAGAGCAGGTAATGGTATAAAGGAGGCTAATGATAAAAATTCACATTTTTCTCTTCTCTGTTCTGGCATTTCAATCTTTAAAGCATTTTCTTGTAGAAACAATACTCAGCACTGGCAGGACTCACTTTGGATTTCCTGTTTCCTTTCCTTTTGGTCAGTTCTTACTCCTTCCTTCTTCCAAATCTGTTTTTCATATTTTCCACTTGCAAAAAATAATTTGACATACTTCTACAGTCCCTAAATGTTTTTGAAGACAAATATGCTATTGCTTAGGCTACTTTTATAAATTAAAAAATGTGAAAATTTGCAATAATGTGATTTGAGGGGTGTCACCCGTTTCTTGGAATTTTTCTGAACAACAACAAAATGATTCCAGGAATCTGTTCTCCTCCAAATTAGTTGTATCTTTGGATTTTGTTTGTTGCCATCATTCTTTAAGATGACATTTATAGCTTGTGAGTAGATGTATTTCGTAGCACTGAAATGTAAGCCTTGGTATCAAAGCCACCTCAGCTCTAGTTTTCTGTCTGTGGACACAGTTATTAAAAGAGAGAGCCTATGTTTCCACAGTTGATACTGTTTTGTTCTGAAATGAGCAGATAACCCTCACACCCTGTGCTGATTTTCTCATACAGACATCATGGGTTGAGCGCTTTATTGGTTCATGGAGCCAGTAGCTTGGCCTCCAACAGGCCTCGGGGGTTAGTTTTATGATGATAATTTGATAAGATCATCCTTCTTCAGTTGACATATACATCGCTCAGATTTTCCCTTATTATAACAATATGACTTAAAGATGTTGTACTTTTCCCTGAGAAGGAAATATTCCAGGATTTTTAGGCCACAAGATTCCCTGTTCTGTGCTGGAAGGGGTTCTAAGGACAAGAGTCAGCTTCTGGCTGCAGCAGGCCTAGCTGGGGGCCAGGCCGTCCTGCACTCGCCCACAGCACCAACGGTCAGGGCAGCCGCTGAGTGAGGTCTGATGATATGTCCCTGCAATCCACCCAATATTCTTGGAATGTTGTCTTTGTGACAGAGAAAGCAACTGAGGCTCCGAGAGGACTCACTGGAGTTGACGATGGTGTTCACACCTGGTGGAAAGACGGCTGCAAGTAGAACAGTGGCACGCCTTTCCTTTGGAGGTACATATCGTGGGAGGGAAGCTAAGAAGCCAATGTCATGACCTATTAGAAGCCGAAAGCTCTGTTAAGTGTTGAGAGAAGGGAGATAAAAGCTAGTGAGACTGTGGAGGCATTACTCAGCTCTTTGAGGAGATATCCTGTGCGGCATTTAATTAATAACAACTATTCTGAATGGTCCTGTTTGGAGGGGTATGCTTCAAAGCCCGTGCTCACCACCATGCCAGATTTCTGAGTATCAGCCCTGCCATTTGATCCTGCCTCTTGTTCCCCGCTCATCCTCCAACGTGTGACAATATGGACATCACACAGTTGTCAGCCATCTCCCACCTTTTGCTGTTGGTCACCCTTCCCTGGGGGTCAGGAATGCCACTCATGACTTGTGGTTTCTGTTGCATTTGTTTTCTTCTAAGTCACATAACTTGCATGAGGATGCTCTTGGTGGAAGTAACGGAAAACTAAGTCCAGATGGCCTTAAGCAGCAAGGAAATGTGTTGATTACATAAATAGGTGCCCGGCCACTGAGCAGTTCGATGCAGATTCGTGTGGCAGTTCAGCAATGTGATCGGAGGCCCATCGGCCTGCTCTGCCTTCCACCCTGACCACTTTGTCCTGTGATCGGTTCTCCTTGTGAGCTTAGGGTGGCTGCTGGAAGTGAGTGCATGTGTATGCCACCTTTTCATGTCTGATGTCAAATAGATCCTGGCTTCCCGTTGCTGCTTGTGAGAGTAGGGAAAGATTTTTCCAGAAACCACCAGTAGTCCTCCTTTCGAATCTCTTTAGACAGACTTGGTGCACATCTCCGTTCCTGGACTAATTACTGTCAAGAAGGGCGGGATTCCCTTTGACTCTACATTGCCACCTTTTTAGCTGAGCCCAAATCCCTGGTCCACAGGCTGCTGATTGGTGGAGGAGGAGCTACATGATTACAGTCAACAGCAACGTCCATTACATAGGCAAGTGGTAGCTCAGAGTTACCGGCCCCCTTATTTCTTTTCCATCCTCTTAAGAAGATTTTGGGCTGATGAATAGTTTGATATGCAGTGCGACAAAATGAATTGCCTAAAATTATTAGGAGGCAGGTGACAGACAATCTAACAATATGGAAACATGCTGGGCCTCATTAGTAACAGGGAAAATGTAAATTAGGATCACAATGACATGCTATTTCACTCCCACTAAATTGGCAAAAGTTAAGGATTCTGACATTACCAAGCACTGGCAATGATCTGTTATGAGGAGACAGAACCTCTGGTATAGTAGGAGTATGATTTGGTCCCACCACCTCAGAAAATACATCTGTTATCATCTCATAAGACAGAACGTCCATGTATGCTTTGAATCAGCCATTCCATTTTTAGGTCTATATTCTAGAACAGTTTTTGCAATTTCTGGAAGAAACATGTTTAAGAATGTTCACGACAATTGTGTTCACAACAGTGAGAAACTGGCAACAATCAAAACATTCAAGAACAGGAGAACAAATAAATGCACCATGGTATATTGTTCAAAGTGAAAATGAAGAAACACTGGCTTCCCAACCACGGACTTGTCTTAAAACTTATGCTCAACAAAAAAGCAAGTTGCCAAAGATTACAAACAGTAAAATACCACATCTGTAAAACTCAAAAGCCAGCACATTCAAGCAATGTATTATTGGGAGACTGCCGTACGTTCCAAAACTATCTTTAAAAGCAAGGATGGTTTACTAGGGAGGGAGCAGTTTAGAGGGTGGGGTTCAAAAAGATCGCAAAGTTATTTCTGGTGGTGTTGGTCAATGGGATCTGATCTTTAGTTGGCTGGTAAGATTGGCTGGTAAGATTGGTGTTTATTTTGGGGGAGTTTCATAATTTTGTATCTATCTATCTATTAAATATTACATAAGAATCTTAAAATATATGCTCATTGAGCTCTTAAGCAAATGTCATTGATTTTCATAGAGTATCAAAAAAATCATGATTCTTATAGAAGAAATTCATGCCTGATGAATCAATTAATATTCTATGAGGGAACAAACTGTTATGTGGTAGAGGAACCAGCAACTGTAATCTATTTAGGCTTTGAGAAGTCTTTGATTAATTGTTATGTCATGAGTCATTAAAACCCTGGTGTTGAGTGGGTTGAGTTAATGTTCACTTATGGATAGGAAAACAAGGGTAAGAACTTTTTAAAAAGTTAATGTGGAATCAGATGAGCCATTATCTATGTGTAGAAATGTAAGCTCTTAGTTTCTGTAGTGATCAGAATCAATATTTGCCTATAGCACATTTTTTAATGGATGATTTGAAGGGGAACACACCAGCCAAAAAGTCCCTCAGTTAGAGGGAGAGCTGAGAGTGCTAGGGAGGTGGTGAAACTCAGCACATGAGCTTCAAGCACAAGATCAGAGCCTGTTTGACTCAGCAGCCCAGCAGATGAGCTTTCGTGTAGATAGCACACTCATTTGGTGATTTCCACTTCCCATTAAATTCTCTCTGGGCATTTATTCTTTTTTTTTTTTTTTTTTTTTTAGCTGTCAATGGACTTTATTATTTATTTATTTATATGCAGTGCTGAGAATCGAATCCAGTGCCTCACACATGCTAGGCAAGCGCTCTACCACTGAGCCACAATCCCAGCCCCCTGGGCATTTATTCTTGATGGCAAAACATTGGAGCTCAGGTAGTCAGGCGTTTTTCCCACACTTAGCCTGTAGGGGAATTGCTTATGGTTAGATAAATTCTATTTAATCGGGTTCTATCTAAACAAATTCTATTTCAGTGAAGGTGTGGCTTCTGGTGTTACTGATGTGATTAGGCACACTTTCAATCCCTCTTTAGAATCTTCCATGTCTCCCTCAAAATGTAAATCCCAGATTAAGTCCAATATGGAAGATTCTGCCCAACAGACGTGATTACAGAAGACATTTGTGATTTTGGCAACCTGTCTCAGTTCCTTCATTAGTAAAATGCAAGTGTTACACTGGCATATTCCTGAGGTCGCTCTCAGATCCAATGTTCTGTGACTCTGGGAATCCATACACAGAGCTACAGGTTGAGGAAAACCCTCTTCTGGGTTGGCAAAAGGCTAGCACGTGCTGTCCTCTTGCTCATACTGTTATTTGTGCTTGAGGTGACGTGGACCTGTACAATCCCCTTTGAATGTTATTTTCCTGTTGTCTTAGTTATATTCTGGGTACCTCTCCCTGAACGATGCAAATGCTTGTCAATGATGAGCCAGAACTTCCCAGAGTCTTTATTAATTTGCTTCTGCTGTTGCGTATTGGTGTACAAATTAGATAATGTGCGAAAAATCCTATTAACTTTAGGGAGCCCTCACATTCTGACAAGAGGCATGTTTTATGTGGTCCCTGGGAAAATGTCAGTGTGAGCCATTATTTGAACCTGAAGGAAAGCCACCCTCAGGACAGTGAGTAGTCAGAGTCTCTGAATTTGCACAGAGTACCCTGAACACCTGTCTCCTTAGATTCAGAGTGAACGAGGCCATTGATACGTGGTACCTCAGACCAACAAGTCATTCTTTCTTTTTTTAAATTTGATTTTAGTTTTTATCCAGGGAACACATGCATATATTTTCAAAAGTCAAATTGTTCTAAAAGACCTATAACAAAACCACCCCTGCTCTGTGTCCTCACCCTCTACTCTGGCTCACTTTCAACTCTTTTAATCTCTATTTTTCCACATAATCTATGTTTCTCTTTTTGCTGATTCACATGAGATCTTATTTATTTACTTTCTGTTCTCTCACAGTCCCCTTCCTCTCTCCCCTGCTATCAATCTCCTTGGAATAGTTACATATTTTTGATTAAATACCTATCTATTTTTTAATTATTTTGAACATATAAATATTGCTCACATTTGTGCCAGGTAAGAGACTATTATATTTCCTGACTCATTTTTTTTTCATTTGGACATTTTTTCCACATCTTCCAGCAGCTCTGTTGAAACATGTGCACATGTTTATTCACCTAGTTGATTCTTTATCTCTATTTGTAGCCTTCGTCTACTTCACATTGGACTAGCCTGATGCACTCACTGGTGGTATTCTGTTTTCTCTCTTTACCATCATCCTGAGAATGTTCTTAGCCTCCCTCTGGCTGGAACACCTGTTCCTGGAACCCAGGGACTCATCTTCATAATTTTCCTCCCTATGATATCTTTAGGAAGTGGTACACTTTTGAGATTTTTAAACATTTGAAAATATGTTTATTTTTAATCTTCATTGATGGTTGAGTTGGGTATAAAAATATGAATTGAAAATCACATTCTGTCAGCATTATGAAAAAATGATTCCCTCATCTTCTCGCTTCTTAACTTGCTAAAAATTCCCTGGTCCTATATGATGCAAACTGTTTGAATGTGACCTCTTTCCCACTATCTTTTTGTCCCTTTTAAAGCTTTTAGACTTTGTTCTTCATATCTAGTGTTTTGGTTTTTTTATTTTTTCAAGTTACTGCTAGTCATTGTGCTGAGCACCAAATACAATGGTAATGTGTCCTATTAATATGGAAGCATGAGTTTTTATTTCTGAGAAATATTCTTTAATAACTTCCTCTGCCCTTTTTGTTGCTGTTGTTGTTGTTGTTTGGTCCTCTTTATCTTGAACTTCTTTTGCATATGGAATTATTTTATTTGGATAATTATGTCTTAAATTGATCCTCCAATTTTTTTTTTTTTTAGCTTTTTTATTGTCCATCACTCGATCTTTTTTGTTTTACTTTCTGGGAAATCTGTTTAATCTAATCTTTGAATATTTTCATTGAATTTTTAATTTCAACTCTAGTATTTTTGAATACTAAAAACTCTGTCTTGTTTCTTGGTTAGTTTTAGAATGTCCTGATCTTGCTTCATTTCTCTAGAGATATATAGTATCTTTGAAAAATAATAGTTAGCACTTAGGAAGGACTAGGTCCCGTCCTAAGCAGTTGATATGTAGTGACTCATGTAATCCACGTGGCAACTGTTTGCAGCAATACCATTATCATTTTTATTGTACAGATGAGAAAACTGAGGCACACATAAGGTAAGTAACTTGACCGAGATTTCACAGGAAGAAGGTGATGAGAACAGGATTCGACCGCAATGTCCCATTGTCTCTGCTCTCTGCATCCTCTCTTTTGAATTCTTCATCTCTTTGTTTTCATGCTGAAGACTTTCTTCAAATGTCTGGTGACATTTGGCCATCTGTTCACTTTTTTTGTTTGTTTGATTTTTGGTCCCAAGGATTAAACCCAGGGGTGTGTAACCACTGAGCCACATCCCCAGCCCCCCCTCTTTTTTTTATTTTTTATTTTGAGGCAGGGTCTCACTAAGTTACTTAGGGCCTCACTAAGTTGCTGAGCCTGGCTTTGAACTTGAGATCCCAGTCCTGTCTCAGCCTCCCAAACTGCTGTGTTTACAGGCATGTTGCCATTACTCCTGGATCTGCTCAGGTTTAACAGTAAGTTACTCTTAAGCTGCTATAAGCTCCATTGGACTGAGCTGGGCTTTGTGCCTGGTGGATTGTGGGACTGTAGTGTGATTTGGGGCCTAGCCACTTAGCTGCTGGAGAACACTGATAATGAAGAAGTCTTTTTTCTAGGTCCTTTAGTTTCTCAAAAGAAAGGTCCTCTAGTCTCTTGTGTTGGAGCTGAAGCCTGGCGGATGGTATTTTTAAAGTGGGTGAGAGAAGGGGTCTGAGACTCCTTCAACAAGCATATATTTTACTTCATCACCATTTGGGGGTTGGTATTACATCTCTGTCCTGTTCTGGTGTTTTTCAGCACAAAGCTTGTCTGTTTTAATTTTTGAAGTCTTAACTTCCCATCTTCTGCATAGGAAAATCCACAGTCAGACTCCTGGAAAAGACTCCCATGCACATGATGGTTTTGAGTCCCTGGACTCAATTTTGCCTCTGTCCACATCACCTTCTCCCCAGCCCCCCACACTTGAAGCACTTAGTTTTGACCTCCTTCAACTCTGTAAGGCACTTATCTTGGTTGTGTGTGGCCTTGGTGGTATTATCCTTCCTAACTGTCCCTGTCCTATACTTGGCACTCTGTACTCTGTATTAGATGATTCTACTGGAAGGGCCTGATCTATTGTTTCTTGCTTCTTCTGATTCTCACTTGTCTGAGCTTGTGATCTTTGGTACTTGCTGATCTTTGGTTGCAAGCTCATTGCTAGTTTTTTATCTTTAGGAGATCCCATGGGTCTACCTTGGGTGTGCTGTCCTTCAGAGGACTCATAGCTACTTTTGTGGAGAACTGAGGCTCCCAGACCTTAGACCACCTCAACCTCACTTGAGAGCAATATGGAGGCCCAGGCTCAGCTACTCACCAGCTGGCCCGAGGCTGCATAACCAAGCCTGAGGTGGACATTCCTGTTGGCATAATCCTGCCTTATGGTTTGCTTACCAGCAAGTGTTGTAGCTGTGTTCCTCATCTTTCTTGGGAGTATGGAAGGGCCTTGGAGACACCCTGGCTTTGGCGATATCAGAAAGAGTCTGAGTGCTCTACCAGTGCAGGGCCCCTCAGTGCACCATCTGCCACATTATCAGAAGCAGAAGCCTTCATTGGCTTTCAATTTTCATATATCATTGTGTGGAGGAGCCCATGTGCCACAGAAGTTGGAGTGCGTGTTTTGTTTTACCTTTCCTCCATTCGGGGAGTGATTTTCAGGAAAGGCTGTGGGTAAAACAAAAAATCTGAGAGATGTGCCTTGTTTCCCACTCTGAAAAGGTTCCTGTTCCTCAGTGTACAAAGGCCCCCAGGTCCCGAGCCTGAGTGCACACAGACACACGGACACCGTGTTGGTTTTCTGCTGCTGTTGCAACAAATTAGCCCAAATGTAGTGGCTTCAAATGTCACACATTTACCATCTCATAGTTCCTTTTGTCAGAAATCCAGAAGCAGCATGGCTCAGCTGGCCTGGGCTTAGGGTGCCACCAGGCTAATATTAAGGTGTCAACAGGACTGTACTACTTCGGGGATCTAGGGAAGAGCCCATTTCCAAGCTTATTCAGGCTGTAGGCACATGGAGGACTGAGGTCCCATTTCCTCAGTGGTGTCAACCAGGGTCCTTCTCAGCTTCTAGAAACCCCCTGCAGCCCTTGGCTTGTGGTCCCCTTTGCTCCAAGCAGCAGTGGGTGAGTCTCCAAGCTCAGAGTCTCTCTGCCTCTCTCTCCAAAGCATCTCTTCTGACACATCATTACGCCCTTCTCTTGTTACTAAACACTCATGTGTGTACACTGGGCCCACCTGGACGACCCAGCAGCCTTCCTATCTTAAGGTCCACTGTGAGTGGCTTCAGGTACATCTGCAAAGCCCCTTCCCAGCAGCATGTGATCAGGGGGCAACAGCCTGGAGGAGCCTCTTCCAGTTCCTACTACCCCATATGGACACACACATTCATTTGAGTCTTACGACAACTCTGTGAGGTAGGCGGTGTTATCATCCTCATTTTAAAAATATGAACACTGAGGCACAGAGCATCTACCCGGTTTCCCACGTCTGGGCCATTAGCAAGTAGCAGAGCTGGGATTTAAACACAGTGGTTGTCTCCAGAGACTGTGCCCCGACCGCTGTGCTGCGTGCCTCTGGATCACAAGACGTTGTCCAAGTAGTCACATGTCGTCTAAAACACCGCTAAAATGTGAATTAATATTTTGAATTTAGTACAATATTAGAGATCAGGGGGTCGAATGTGAAAGTGCAAACCTCCTGTGTGAGCCCTTCAGGTTTTCTGGACATGCAGTGCAATGCTTTTTTCCTATAGATTGGCTTAGAATCTGTTTTAGTATTAATGTTTCTTTTTTAGTATTAACGTTTGCCAGCTCTGTACCAATAATTGCAAAGGAAGGCGTGTTCGATGCTTTTCATTTCCAGCTGGAGAAGCAGAGGCAAGAGGCTTGTCGTCCCCCTCTCCCTGCAGCCCCTTGTCCACTCCCACCCTCCTTCACTGGTTCTGTTCTCCGCTGTCCATCTGTTCATCCTGCAACGCTGCCCCCACCTTTCTTGCTCCTGTTCCGCACAACCGAATCCCCGAAAAGAATATTCTAGATTCTCATTTACAATTGCTTCTCAAACTGCTCTTGTGGGTTGCAAATCTGGCCCAGGACACCCCCTAGGCCACATCTTACTAAACCATCAGTCCTGCACAGTATGGCCACTGCCCTGTTCTGGAACTTTCTTCCTCTGGCCTCTTTGCTGCTGCTCATAGGGGCTTTCCTATTTCTTGATGTTCTTCCTCAGTCCCTTTTGCTGGTTTTTCTTTCTCCACTTAATCTCCTTCTTTGAAGTCTGCAACAGGAGATGCAAATGTTGTGCTCGGATATGCTGAGGGGAAGCTCTGCAAGGCAGAAGGAGGTTGCAGCAATGCCTTCAGCCCTAGTCTCCAGACCCAGCTTCCAGACCCAGCCTCCAGCAGCCTCATTCCTCAGGAGACTCCTGCCCCTCAGTGCCTTCAGCTACCACACCTGTGTGGCTCTCAGCTGACGTTTCTGCCATTTCCTTTCCCTTTTTTAGTTTTTTAAATCAATACATGATATTGGGGATTTTAATCATAATTTACCTTTGTGAATTAGAAATCCAGTCACAGACAGCAGCTGTGTCCTTCTCCACCCTTCCCAATCCCAGCCAAGGCCTCTGCCTCTAAGCATGTGGTGTTCTCTAATCTGCTTCTAAGTGTTGGCTCTTTTTTTCTTTTTAGTTTCAGTCACCCTGTAGGACAAAACGGATGGGATTATTTATCAGCATTTGTACATGGGTAGTGGGTCTAGTTTTTGCCCGTGTGGAGCAGGAAATCACCTGCACCGGATATTTCTCTTTCAATATATTTGTTTCCTGCTTCCATCAGCTGTGAAATACAGCTAATGTTTCTGCACCGACTGGAGTGTGGAGAGGGGTGACGGTGTCAGCGAGGACACAGGAAGCAGTTTCTGTAATGGTACGGTCACCGCAGCATGTTCCATTCCCGTGCTGGCCCCCGGCGTAGGCTCACAGTCTCTGTGTTTATCGTCATGGTCCTTTGTGTTCTGTGAATTTCTGGAGGACTCACGCGTGTCTGTTTCCTGCAGTGTCCAGCTCGGCATCCTAAACACTTTTGATATCAGACGGTCAGCTGTTTCCGTGATAGCTGGGAGAAGGTGGCAGCTGCCACTCAGTGGCCTTTGCTGACTGGAAATGGAGGCAGGGACAACACGGTGGAGATGGGAAGTGTGGACCAGCCTGTTCAACAGGAAACAGAAACCTGCCTGAGGAAGGTGGGCAGGTGGTCTCTTAAGTGCTTTAGATGTATTGTCTCTCCCTCACAGTCCCCTCCCACAGCTCATCTAGTTATTTTCTTCATTTTAAAGTGAAGGGAACTCCACTCGGGGAAGTCGGGGGAGTGACTTGCTGAGATCATGTGCCAAGTGTGGGAAGCTGAGACTTTAGCCCAGTGCTGTGGTTGGAATGTCCCCTCCAGGGCTCATGCGGAGATTTGGTCACCACTGACTGCACTGGAGGTGGGACTCTCTGGGTGATGAGATCCTGACACTTCTGCCTTTAGGAACAGACAAATGCCATCATCTCAGGGGTGGCGTAAACACCAGTGGGGTGGCTCTGTTAGGCGGTGAACTCTCCAGGTGGGCTCTTGCCCTGCTCTTTCCCAGTGGGATGAGGCAGCAGGTGGCCCTCACCAGATGCCCAGCAAGTGCCAGACCCATGCTCTTGGGCTTCCCAGTCTCCAGAACCATGAGAAGTACGTTTCTGTTCTTTCTAAACCACCTGGTCTCAGATACTTTGTTACAGAAAGTGCACTAAGACACCCCTCACCTGACTCAGATCCCTGTCCCTTCCCCATGGCCTGCTGGCCCCTTGCCTGGTGACTTTCCCACCTGAGCAGCCCTTTCCTTGGCTCGTGGCCACGTTTCCCTCTGACAGCACCTCCGGGTCCCCTCTTCATTGGGCCACTTCCTGCCGTAGGATTCCAGGGATCCTCCCTTCACAGACGGAGCTGTCTTTATAAAGCACTGGCCCAGCTCCAGACCTGCTCGCACACTGTGGCTTCCCCTGAGAAGAAGAGCTCTGATAAGCTGGCTATTCAGAAGTGGTTGAACTTGTCTTTTGGTGTCTCTATTTTCTAATTTGTACGCTCATCAGAACCTAGAATTACACTGTGCATTCTTAAAATGGCCTTATAATTTTTTTGAGAAATTATGTATTTTAAGTCTTCAAGCTAATTGTGTTTCCTAACTCAGGAAAAGTGTGCATTTCTGTCTTGTATGCAATTCATATTTCATTATCAATGGCAAAACTTCAGAAGAACCCAGAAATGAAGCAGTATCCCAGTATTTAGAATGCTGGCCAAGGTGCCGGCCTGTAGTCACCTAGGACAGTCCATCAGGGCCTTGTTGGAGAGCGTTTCCACTCGTGGACGAAGGCACGGTTGACGCAGCTGTCCTTGGGGTGGTCTCTTGCCCGGGGCCCCCTGGGAGCCTCCTCACGCCCTGCCGCTGAGCAGATCACCCCTCAGGGCCCACCGTCCTCTGCGGGATGAAGACAGGACAGGCTGCTCCACACGGTTCTTCTCTCTGTGCCATTAGCTTCTGAAACACGTGCTCAAATCTCAGGAGCTATGGTTGGTGTGTCTGCGAGAGACGTCGCAGAGCTGCGAACGTGGGGTGGCCTCTGTGTGTGTCAGTCATCCGGGAGGGGACTCACGGGGTAGGTCACAGAGGATGCTGATTTTCACATCCTGACGTCCCACACCGTGACCCGAGCTGTTACATGGGCTGCTTCACACCTCACTGTGGTCTTCACCCCACCTGGGATTCTGTCCACACCCACGTCAGCCTCCCAGACAGGGCCCACGGCTCTTTTTACCTTTTGCTGTTTATTATTTACACTGTGCCAGGCACTTTACTAAATGCCACACATGCATTTATTTCATCAGAGACCCATTATATGATCCTATTGTTTATATATTCTATACTGTTATACGATTATTAATGCTTTTATTTTACAAATTAAGAAACTAAGGTTCAGAGAGGTCGAGTAACTTTGCCTGAAGCACACAGCTAGTGATGAAATCAGAGATCATAACCTAGACCTTTTCTGACCCTAAAAAAAGACAAGGCTCCTTGCCCATCCATCATGGAACTGGGAGGGAACCTAGAAATCAACTGTTTCTAGCCCCTGTTCTTATAGATAAGTGATTCTTGCATCAGAGAAGAGTGACTTGCTCCTGGTCCCCTCATCAGGGGTCTCTAGACCCAGGCCCAGGCTCTTTCCACCCTGACACGTGACCTTCGCCCTTTCTCTTAGACAGAGCCTGATGCCACACGCCTCTTCCTGAAGGAGTTTGTGTCACAGAACTTGCTGTGTCTATAGGAACAATCTGAGTTGAGTTTCATTAGCAAGTGTGAAAAATCTAGATTCAGCAATTAAAAGTAAAGAGAGCAGCGTGGATGTGACATACGGAAGGCAAGTGGGCACAAGTGGCTTCTGGGGCTCTCGAGCTCTTTAGAACAGGTGTCCTCTGTGTGAAGAAGCTGCAGCGAAGAGCATTGTCACAGCTGTCAGGCTGGGGCTGACGCTCGTCCCCTCCCGGGACTTGGTGCTGGAGGTCCCACCTGCCCTCCTCTGGGGATGTCCATTTTCATATTTGGAATATTGAATTCTCCTCTTTCCAAAGAGCAAAACCTGGATGCCTCCCTGTAGCTGTTGGGGTGGGGGTGGAAGTTTCTGCTCCAGAGAAGGAAAGAGCAGAAATACCCTGAGAGATTGTTGTGATGGCTAACTGCTTTGATCTCGCAGTGAAGCCAGAGCAGGATGGGCCCTGGGACCCCCAGTCTCATGCTTTAGTTTCTGTGTTCATTAGGGGACAGCAGGTCAAGAGACCGTCGAGTTTCATGGCCAATGTCATGCAACTCAAAGGGACCCTGATGCCAGTGATGGACCCTCGTGCTGGCTGTTTGAGCCCTGAAGCCTCTTGGCCACTGGAAAGCCTCACTAGCACCAACTTAATACACCCCTATATAAGTAAACATTTGATTGATATACAATATACATACTCTACAACCCCACAGCGGCCAGAGCGGAGTGGCCCACAGTGGGTCAGAGGGCAAGGGCACAGTGCCCCCAGCTACAGTAGCTGTCATGAAACCTGTCCCTTCTGGGTGACAACCAGAGATGTGGTGAGGATTGTGACCACAGACAGTTGCTCCTGATGTCCTAGAACCCAGCTCCATTCTTCCTGTTATCCACGAGGATACCTGATGAAGGGTTCTGGTGAGCAACGGGAGCATCAGTGATCTCAGAAGCAGGCGGAGGTGGAGTTTCTGTTGTTTTTTTCCCGAAGTTTGGAAAGCAAACTGCAAAGCAGCAGCTGACTCCAAGTTCTGTTTTTCACACTGTATTTTCCAAAGCCTGATGTCTTTACTTCAAACTAGAAGCAAAGAGATGAGCCAAGTTTGATATCTTTCTTCTTTTGCTTATTTTTGCTATGAAAACATGGCAGAGAATAAAACCCAGGTGTAAATTGGCCATTGCATGGGATAAAATAGATGCTTTCCTTTTCACAAAGAAAATCCCCTTCTCTTAAGGGCCTCAGGAAGTTTGGGGGCAGCTTTTACTTTCTTGCCCAGAGAGGTGAGCTCATGGGAGAGGTGAGAGCCCACAGAGGCACTGGCTTGATTGTCTAGAAATGTTACTGCCTTTCCAGGGACTCTGGAAGCAACTTCAACAGATCCACTAAAGGTTCAGAATCTTCCATCTCCTGACCAAGGGCCTGGGAGCAGGGAGATAAGTCTACCCTTAGCCCGAGCTTCAGGAGCTAAGGCAAGTCTCTGCCTCTCAGCGCTTCCTCCATCAAACTAAAGGGTTAGGCTGTGTCTTTCATCACACAAACACCCCTGGAGGTCCTTCTGGGAGCCTGTCTCTGCTGGGTCCTGACATGAAAGGTAACTGACCCGTCCCTGCCCCAACAACTCAAGTCCTGGTAGGAAGGAGAAACAGGACAACCAGCAATTATGGCACACTGGGAGAGTGAACAGAGGCCGGGATGCATTGGTGGCACTGAGGTGGCACTAAGGAGCCTGGGAACGTGGCTCAGGAAGGACTTGTTGAAGTAGAGGGCACTTCAGCTGAGTGCGGGGGCGGGGAATAAGAAGGACTTTGCAGGCCAAGGGATGATTCTCAAGGCCCCTCCCAGGTCTAAGGTACAGAGTCTGTAGTTGGGGCGTGGGGTCTACCTAAAGTTTCACCGGGGCCAGTGGCCCTTGGGACAGTCCCTTCTCCAGTCTGACTGCAGTGGAGGAACCAACAGCAAGGTTCGCTGTTTCCCCACTACCCGTCGCACCGTGTTTCTGGCTGTTCCGCTTCTCCACCCTGCTCCCTGCTGCTGTGGCATATGTCTTGTTGGAACTCAGTTGATTAGAGATTACCTGGCGGTACCTGTTTATGCAGGAGATTGTTTCCTCATGATCTCAGATTAGTTACATTAGAGTTTGAGACTCCTTGTGGGTTTTGTTTTGGTTTTTTTTTTTTTTTTTTTTTTTGGTTTTTTTCCCCATAGAAATGAGTGTACAGAAAGGGAGATGTGGTCTTCCAATATTTTTGCTTGTTTTGAGCAAAGTCTTAAAAATACAAAATAATAGCCTGAAATGGTGGCACATCCCTGTAATCCCAGCTATTGGGGAGGCTGAGGCAGAAGGATTGCAAGTTCAAATCCAACTTAGTGAGACCCTGTCTCAAAATTAAAGTTGTTAAAAAGGGTTGGGGAAGTAGTACATTGGTAGAGCACCTGGGTTCAGCCCCCAGTACCACACACACACACAAAGCATAATAATATATAGATAATAGTATTTTTAATCTCTTTCTCTCCAAGGTTATTAAATTTTTGGCATGTTTTCTAGTGTTATCTCTAGCAACTACCTGTTAATGAGTGCATAAATGATATTTCCAGAGAAAGTTTTTAAACAAATTTTAACTTAAAATGGCAGTATTTAAATAACAAAGCAGTCACCAAAGTCCCTTACATTTGTTCTGAGACTTGAAGCAGAAGTGTTGGCCTTGGGGTGCTGATTCAAGGGTTCCTGGGAAGGTCACCCTGAGTACTAGTACTTATAAGGGATGGGGCAACAACAGAGGTCGCTGACAATTCACTCCTGCCAACTTTGAAATTATGCGGCTCCTGATCTTTATCTAGAAGGATTTGGATTTTTGCATACAAAATGAAACTTCATTAATGATTGTATACCCTATTACTTCAAATTTATATAAATTAAAATCCACATGAAATGCTGCTGTACTCTGTGTTTAAGAACCTGCGAGTGACTTGGGGGGAGGAGGTGGAGAGAAAGTGTTCACTTGACTGTTTAAAGCCACAAGTGTCAGCACTGGGGGATAATCCGATGAAGAAGTGGGGACCCTGGGAGGCAGGGTCCTCACAGTGAGTGAGACCTTGTCCTATGGATGGAGTCAGGCATGATGGCTCAGGTTGAAGTCAGGGTCATCACGCATGGAGCCTGTCACACACAATGGGGATCAAACAATTCTGGAAACGGCCTTGAGGGGGCGCTGCTTTTGGTGCCACTGAACCTTGGCTTTCGAGTGGGTAGCTTCTGTCTTCATCCTCGCGGGCTGCTGTAACAAAGCACCATCATATGGTAGCCTAGGAGCAGCAGGAATTTATTTCTCACAATTCTGGCAAGCCCAAGATGAAGAGGCTGGCAGATTTGGTGTCTTTCTGATTCAAAGATGGCAGCGTCCTGCTGTGTCTTAGCCCGTCTATCATCGAGCAAGGCGGGCTTTGGAATTTCTTTTATAAGGTCACTAATCCCATTCCTGGTCATTCCTGGTGATCAGGTTTCAACATATTAACTGGGGTGGGGCACAGACATCAAGATCTCAGCAGCTTTTAGGCTGCTTGGCTTCCTGGAAAGTTGGAACTCATGAGTGGGGACACAGGCCGAGGCCACTGTGAAGTTTCTGGCCGAATCATGGCCTCCCACCCCACCACCCCCTCCCAGGACCAAAGGAACATTCCTGATGGGGGACTGGATCGGCTTCCCAATCAACAGAATAGGAATGTGTGCTTTAGAAACTAAAGCCATACCATAAAGGGACACATTGGAGACGCTGCATTATCCAAACTAACCTAGAAACAGCTAAGCGTGTAACAGGTTGCATTTTTAAAAACTCCCAAAGTCAGGTTGCACAGGTGTTACACATTAGCACGAGCTGGTCATGGGTTTGCCCTTCACATATCTACTCAGATGACCTTTGACAAGTGGCTCAATGACGCTGTTTGATCATCTGGTACAGTCCCTACCCAAAGGACTGCTGTGGAAATTAAGTATGTCCTTTGTGGCAGGTTCCTGGACCTATTCCATTCAATATGTTAGTTCCTGCCTTCTAGGTACAAATATTATGTCAGAAGCCAAGTTTAGATAAAAATGGTTTTCACAATTCCAGCATCAGATAGAATTTAAATTTGATACACAGACTCAAATGAAATGCAAATGCTAATGAGAAACGAGTAAATCTGTTCACAGTGATGGAGTCGCCCTGGGCCCCTCCTTCTCACCCCAGCCTTTCATTAAGTATGGGGGAACACTTATGGTCCTCCTTTCCCCTCATTTCCCACTTCTGTGACTTTAGAGAAACAACGAACATAAGAAATACCAGCTTAGGAAAGGAAATAAAGCTAATTTTTGATGGCATGTATTTTAGGGAAATTATGCCCTTTTCTGGTCTCAAAAAGCTACCTAAACCATTTTATAAATGTTCTGATTTACAAGTAATTTATAAGTAATTTTGTGTTATTTTAAAAGCCTATTCACTAAAAAGTTTTTTCCCTCCCTTCTCCTCCCTCCCTCCCACTTAACTTGCTCCATCTGTCAATGTGAACTCCAAATGATCACTTTAGCTGGCCTTGCTCTGATTGCTGGTGGAGTTGGAGGTCCTTCCCTGCCCTTGGGGGCCCCCTGGGTTCATCCCCACCAAGGGTGGATTCATGGAAGCGTCCCTTGCTACTGTCATTCTTTTTCTTTGTGCATCATCCTGAGGTTCTGAGGGGAGGTTCTGAGGAGGGGGTCCAGCACTTGTCACCAGCTACTAGGCAAAGCTCACCACAAAGACTGCTGGTTTCTTCTCTCCTTTCCGCCACCCACAATAACATCCAACATAAAGACAGAAAAGCTGGCAACATCTAATAGTGCAAAGAATATTCTTTAAACTCATTTGAAAATAAAGACTCACTGGTTAATGTTTATCTCTTACTGTGTTGTATAAAAAGATGGAAATATTTTCTTGGGAAATAAAAAGGGAGAAAAATTAGATGGCTAGGGTATATAGCATAGGATTTCAGAAATGCAGCAGATAATTAAGAGATAAGAGGATTTCTAGGAAAGGCCAGAATGGCTTATTGGTTGTGCTCATTTTGTGAACTTCACTTTGGTTTATTTCCAGTGTTTGTTTTTTCATTGCAGCACTGGGGATTGAAACCAGGGGCGCTCTATCTACTACTGAGCCACATCCCCAGCCCTTTTCACTTTTTATTTTGAGACAGGCTCTCACTGAGTTGCCCAGGCTAGCCTCAAACTGGCAATCCTCCTGCCTCAGCCTCCCAAGTAACTGGGATTACAGGTGTGAGCCACCACGCCCAGCTATTTAGTTTATAAATAGGTAGCCACTCTGCAGCCCTGTGATTTAATTTTAAGTCTCTGTGACACGCAGTTGTGCATAAGTTGTTTTCTCTTTCTATATTAGTTCTATAGATATCTTTTTTGGCATATTAAGAAGCCAGATTGTCTTGGTCATTTTTTCTGTAAAATTTTCAGATCACCTTGAACATAGTTATTTAGACAGAGGTAGCTCAGCTTTCAGTTAATCAGTGGCAGAGCCCCAACTAAACATTGACAAGGCTTCCGTGCAGAAGGAGCCCTGCACACTCATTGGCTGGCTGGAGGAAACTGAGTGAAAGGATTGATCAACGGTGACCATGTGATTCTGTTCTACTCACCATAGCAAGGATATTCCATTTTATCTGACATGTAAGTTATGTTCACAGAAATCAGACACAAGATACAATCAGATACAGATATAGGATATCTAAGTTTATGTCTGATAGAGCCACATGTGTGAGTGAGCTACTGCTTCAGAACAAATTGTCCCAGAATCTAGTGACTTAAAAGTATGTACAGCTATTAACTCCTAGTTTCTGGGCCAGAAATCTGGGCACGGGTTCACTATCCAGTGGATCAGGGACTCTCCAGAGCTGTAATCAAGGTATATCTGGGGATGTCATCATGGCCAGGCTGGATGAGGGTAGGATGTCCACTCATGTGGTTGTTGGCCAGAGGCCACCCTTGTGAGCCTGCCACATGGGCCTCTCCATAGGGTAGTTCACAGCACCAACAGCTGGTGTCCCTCGGAGGACCAACAGAAGAGTGAAAGAAAGTGAGCAAGTTGGAAGTTGCACTTTTTTGTAACTTATCTTAGAAGGGACATGCCATCACATCTACCATTTTCTAGGAGCAAGTCACTTGACGAATGTGAATACCGGGTGGATGGGCTTTCGAATACAATGTGCTGTGGTCTGAGTGTGTCCTCCAGAAACCACGTGTTGGAAACTTGGTCTCAGGGGAAAGGTGTTGGGAGGTGGGGTTATGAGGGATGTTTAGGCTGAGTGGATGAATGCCGGATGGAAGGGCTCAAGGCTGTGAATTCCATCTTGCTGTGAATTACTCTTGCTCCCATCTCTTTGCCCTTTGGCCACAGGATGATGCAACAAGAAGGCCCTCGGCAATGCCAGCCCTTGATCTTGGACTGCCCAGTTGCAAGAGCCACGAGAAATAGATTTCTACCCTTTATAAAGCACCTAGTGTGCGGTGTTCTGCCGCAGCTGTACAGCACACACTGAGACACCATTTCCCCACTGCTTCATGTAACAGTGTCTGCACATCAGGAGGCTCCCGTGACCCACTGCTGTTTGGGGGACCTGGGGGAACAGGGCTTCCTGCCAGTCCAACTCACAGGCCTGTTAGTGAGTTCAAACTGTTCCTCCTGTCCCTCTGCACACCTCTCTTTCACAGACCTTTCAGGAATTGGCTCAGTGCCTGCTGTTCCCGTATATGCCAATCACTTTTCTGCCTGGATTATTCTCTAGGCCTTGAATCTTCTTTCCAAACTCCTGGGCTCTGAAACAAACACAGAACTCCCGTAAGCTATTCCTGGACTAAACCAAAACAAGAAACAACAGGGAAGCAGGGCAAATTACCAGAAGTGCACACGAGTGCAAGACTAGCTCTCTAGGGGGGAGGAATTTTATCTATGGAGTATCTAATATACACCCAGGGGTATATAGTAGCTAAGGGTCATCCTGGCGCCAACTCATCAATTCCCAGATCAACAAAACAATTGGCCAATCATTACTCCTAATTTACATTATTCCAGTTTATTCCTTGATCTATGATGAAACCAAGACTGGGAGGAGTCTGAGCTCACTCACTCAAGAGTGAGCGCCAGGCTTAGGTGGGAAGCCCATGAGTCTGCTAAGCCTAAGGCCTTCGCACCCCAGTACCATGGTGGCCCTGTGGACCCAGCCCCAGCTTCTAGTACAGAAGTGATTCAGGGTCCGTCTTGCCAAGGTAAAGTTATTCAGACTCCAGGCAAGCTGGGGATGGGATGGCACTGCCTCTCGATCCTTCTAAAGACTTCTTGCCACTCTCCCATGATGCTGTGGGCTATTTTTCTGTCACACAGGCTTTGCTTCAGTATCCAAGAGTCTGGCAAATCCTTGAGCTCATGAGTGAGGAAGGGGTTTCCCCGCCTGTCCCTATGTATGTACCAATCTCAAGGTGGCCCTGTACTCCTCCCACCAGTGGCTGTGAAGTAGTCTTCCTTTCCTGTAACCAAGGGACTCACCAGAAGCTGCTGAGAAGACAGAAGGGCAGAGCTGAGGGGGCAGAGACCTGGAGACCTCCGCGTGGGGCAGACATTGATCTTTATGTCCTGGGTCATGGAGAAGTTGCAGGGAAGTGGAGAGAGGGGCTGGGGCCCTTGCTGATAGCTGAGAACACTGAGGGACTTGGGTAACACATTCAGCAGCCAATCCAGAAGCGCACATCTGTATAGTTAGGTGGGTACACACTTCCCTTCCTGAGATGGGTAGTCCAGGTGCTTTGGGGGTTAGGACCCTTAGAAGATCTATAGACCTCCTCCTTACAGAATGTGAGCCCGTAGCTGCTGGGTCTGGCCATAGCCCTCCCATTGATACCAGCCTCAGAGGCCTAGGGAACCCCCAGCAAGATGGCTATCATCTGCAGGTCCCTGCCTCCTGCCAGACCTGCCGCTCCTCCAGCTCCTGGGCTCCCTTGCTTCTTGGAAGCAGAGGCTGAGTTCTCAGCTCACTTGGGAACCAGAACCATTGATATTCCCTGACTCAGTTTACCCATTTTCCTGAGGTCCCTCCCAGGATGTCTGCCCCGACCCGTGGGGCAACAACGGGGACACGCGGGAACCACCTAAGAGAATGAAACAAACAAGGGGCGCGAAAGAACGGAGGCAAGACAGGATTCTGATCAAACCTCCGAATTTTATTTAAAAACAATGGTATATATGTATGCTCAGGAGGGGAGGGGAGGGGAAGGAACTGTCACAGGACGATTGGTCAGTGCAAACAGGTGGTATCAAAAGGGGGAGGTTCACTCCTTTGGCGTCCGCGGGTTTTTCGGCGCTCCTGCTTAACCAGGAAGTGACTCAGGGCTTTTTGCTCCCAACATCTCCTCCCTCTTTGTTTTAAAAATGAGGGTGGGCCTTAACTGACTGGGGGAGTAGTGACCTGGTTCCTCCCGTGGGTTTCCCAGGCCCACTAGTCATGGCTCTTGGTATCTTTTGGGGAGGAGAGGCAGAGCCAATTGGATATGTGTAGATACCAACCTCTATGCAAACCAGGTATATTCACAG